>OY743217.1:3678590-4278590 GCA_963555745.1 Cardamine flexuosa
TTATTAGCTAGCTTACTTCAATTATTATATTAACCTTTTTCTTATTTTGTTTGTATGCATTGCAGATAGTACTCTACTTGGAGCTATACGTAAGTACTTCTTCCATTGGTCCAGCATTTGACTTTGATCTATATTTTAGATATTACTTTTTTTTGACAAGAAAAGTACATAATTAAAGAGATCCCAAGTGGTGTTATAAAAAAAACAACAGAACAGATCTTAAGTATATTGAATCAATGACCCAGTGTTGTGGAACACGTTGGCAGAGGGCCCCATAGATTCTCCCACTAGTTCTGGATTTGGCACTACCTGAGACTCTTTTAAACTTTTCCCTTTGTTTCAGTTTGTTCCTTCTTAAAGCTTCTTTTGACGTCACTGATATATATTTTAGATGGAATGATCCCATTTAAAGCTTCTTAAAAGCTACTAGTGTGAAATGATTAGTTGAATATTGAATTTCAGACAGTTTAGTTTAGGTGGTCTTTTTGTTTCTTTCATAATCTTAGACAGTTTAGTTTAGTTGTGTCAGAAAACTCAATATAAATGTTGATACATCTGCAAACTTCACATGTTTGCAGGCTTGTTGTGTGGAATATATAATATTGGAGAGTGATAATTTATCTTCATTATACCCAAATGCTTCCTTAAATATTGGTGGATTTGAGTTAGATGCTCGCCATCTATTTGCATTGTTAACCACTCTCGCTGTTCTTCCCACCGTTTGGCTCAGAGATCTCAGTGTACTGAGTTATATCTCAGGTTTGTTTTTTTTTTGTTTTCAAACCTTAGGAGATATTTTGATCATTAGTTGCCACTGACATAACAATTTTGGTAACTTTTTTTCACAGCTGGAGGGGTGATTGCATCAGTGCTAGTGGTTTTGTGTTTGTTTTGGATTGGTTTGGTAGATGAAGTTGGAATTCACAGCAAAGGAACTACACTAAACTTGTCAACATTACCTGTAGCTATAGGCCTCTATGGTTACTGCTACTCAGGACATGCTGTTTTCCCAAATATTTATACTTCTATGGCTAAACCAACTCAATACCCTGCTGTTCTCTTAACATGGTAAGCTTATAAAATCTTCTAACAAATTCTAACACATATGTAACATCACAATCCATTGATAATATTCTTATGCAGTTTTGGTATTTGTACTCTGATGTACGCGGGGGTTGCTGTTATGGGATATACAATGTTTGGAGAATCAACACAGTCACAGTTTACTCTCAACTTGCCTCAAGATTTAGTTGCAACTAAGATTGCTGTGTGGACTACGGTAAATTAGATTCAATATATGTTTCCTTGCCACTACTTATCACATGGAAACTAAACTAAAACCGTTTTATCTTTTAACTATTTTGCAGGTGGTGAATCCATTTACCAAATATCCTTTGCAAGAAAATATTCAGAAATAGTTTTTTTTTTACTGTTAACTTTCATAAGCTATGATGTGTGTGATATCCTTAATAAAAGAAAGCACATATGCTTTGACCATATCTCCAGTAGCAATGAGTCTTGAAGAGTTGATACCATCAAGACATAACAACAAGTCACATTGGTATGCCATTGGCATTAGAACCGCATTGGTCTTCTCTACTCTGCTTGTTGGTCTTGCAATTCCCTTCTTTGGTAAGATCATCATCTCTACAATTTTAATTGTAAAGCTCTTTTTCTGTTAGTGACATGACTCAAAAATCTTGCAGGTCTTGTCATGTCATTGATTGGATCATTGTTGACAATGCTCGTCGTAAGCTGTCTCTTCCTTTTTCATTTATCTTCAAATGAGGATCTTAAGTTTGGATTTTTAAGTTCATATTTTGTTATGTGCAGACACTTATACTTCCACCAGCATGTTTCCTGAGCATCGTACGGGGAAAAGTTACCCGGAGCCAGGTTATTATCTTCTAAGCAACTCTATAATGATATTAGTTTATGACAAAGACATTGTTTCTAATGTTTTGGTTGGTTTTTGTAGATGATGTTGTGTGTCTTAATCATCATAGTAGGAACAATATCTTCAGTCATTGGCTCATATTCAGCCCTCTCCAAGATTATTCAGAAATTGATCGGCTGAAAACATTTCTCTTTTAGCAAACTCTTATACCCATTTTGTCTTCTGGGGAACACGTTTTTTTCTTTTCTTTTCATATATAGCAAATTCATTCTTGCCTTCAAAGTTTTTGTAATATTCCTGAGTGATGATCAACTGGTAAAAAAGAAACAAATACGTTGATGATGATGTCTTTGATTAATAAAGTTATGAAGAGTATGTATACATACAATCTTTTGCCTTAGCTTTCAAACTCCAAATCTAAATCTTTCTCTACGATTCCTTCATTCGTAAACCCAAACCTATTCCTTCTACTCTTCAAAATCATCTCTGAATCCTTCATCAATTGGATGTACTTCTTCCTTACAGCCAACACAGGATGAGTTTCAACACTAGCTTTATCTCTATAAGGTTCTCTTAGAATAGCTGTACAAGTTTTATTCTTCATAGACAAGTAAAAGATCTGTGGATGTCTCTCAAAAGCCTTGTGAACCTTTTGCGGCAATCCAAAAGACTTCTTGAGACATAAAAGCTTCTTCCTCTCTGCTGAATGCTCAACGAAAAGACAAAGCAATTCATGAAGAAACCCAACAACTCTCTTCTCTGCTACATCACTACTTGGATCCAAACATGAATAATCATCATATGGTGATACATAAGGAAGCTTCTGAAACTCTTTTAACCAATCTTCAATCTTCACTCTCAATCTACAACCTTTTGATGGAAACAGAGGAAACTCTATCTCTGAATAATTCACTTCTCCTCTCATCTTCATTGCATTCTTCTGTAACACAGATAAAACTTTATCTCCATTATACTCTACTGCTAAACCTTTAACTCCATCTTCCATATCTACAAACCTAAACGAAGAATCAAGATTCATCTCTGGATATTGTAAGTAATCATCAGGCAAACCTAAATACCATTTCATTCCTTGAACAATACTCACTGGCAAAACATTATCTTTGCTCATCAGAATCAATTTCCTCAACCTATCTCTCAAATCATCAGCGGAGTTTTGGTAAACGAGTCTCTCTTGTCTATCGAGCTCTGTAGCTTCTGGTGTTAATCTAAACCATGGGAGATTATACTCTGGACCAACGAATTCCTCGAAAATTGAAGGAAATTGCCTTAGGAACTGAGCGATTTTGGTTGATACATCGAATTGACGCGTCTTCTTAGAGATGGAAGATATCGGAATGCAGCGATTTGGATCCTCGGCGATACAGTTTTTGAGTCCGATGACGGATTTGAGCTGAGATGATCGGAGGATATGTTCGATGTTGTCGAAATAAGAATCTTTCTTCCATTTCATGTAAACGTCAACGTAGGTTCGTTTTTGAGTAGAGTAGGTTAGATCGATGTAGGGGGAAGCTAGGGTTTTGACATGCCGGCGGCTGATTGAGAGCATCGTAGAAGAAGATAGTGTGGCGGAGCTTAATCGGAAACATAAGAAGTCAGAGAACGCAGCGGCAAATACACTTTAAGCTACAAACGACACGATGTTTTCGGTTGATACTTGAACGAAAGGAAACTGCGTGCCGTTTTCTTCATAGCAAAACGACACATGTACTACTACGCTTCCTCTTTAGTCTTTAAGCAAAGTTAGTTTTTTAAAGCTTGTTATAATGGCAATAATATTTGCATAACAGAAGTGCAGAGTTTGTTGATCTCTCAAAAAAAATTCAAATAGAAGTAACAAGTTTAGGAGACCAAGTAGGTAAATTAGGACAACCATTTTCCCCAATTAAAAGTTCAACAAATCTTCTCTTAATTCTCTCCCTCTTTGATGCTTCAAACGCATCTTTAGGTGTCAAGCTCTTCATCAATGGCAGTCCATTAGTAGTTTCATCTGTTGTCTCCACTATTCTTTCTAACATCTCTGAAACCTGACTCATCGTTGGCCTTGACTTTGCCTTCACCATCAAACACCGGTTAGCAACCGCAGCTAGCTTCAATGCTGACTTGAGGTAGTAGTTTCCCTCAAGTCTTGGGTCAATGATCATCTTGAACTTCTTTATGTCAGACAAGTGAGGTCTGATCCACTCCAAGATGTTCTGCTCGTTTCTTGGGCGGTTTCGGTCGAAAGGCCTTCTCCCTGTGATGAGTTCATATAGAAAGATTCCGTAGCTCCACACATCGCTCTTGGCCGTGAGGTGTCCGGTTTGGATATATTCCGGTGCTGCATAACCAATAGTCCCTACAACCTATGGATTCACAGTTTGGTTATTTCCTAACAGTCAAACATGAACACTTTTAACTGTTTCAGACGCCAATTAAAACATTAACAAGATATGTGTAGCATACCGCAGTGGAGACGTGAGTGATTCCATCAGAAGGACCCATTCGAGCTAGTCCAAAGTCGGAGAGCTTTGCATTCCAATTCTCATCAAGAAGGATATTAGACGATTTGAAATCCCTAAAGATGATCTGTATATAAGATGAATATATTATCAAGAACAGATAAAGAAAGGGTATTTGAAAGGAATTTTTGTTGAGATCATGGATGGAGAAAGAGACCTGAAACTCCATGCCTTGATGAAGATAAGCGAGTCCTCGAGCAGTGTCTTGAGCAATCTTCAATCTAGTAGACCAAGGGAGAGGAGTGACTATAAAACGATTGGATAAATGATCTTGAACGCTTCTATTTGGTACATATTCGTAAACAAGAAGCCGTTGGATCCCTCTCTCGTCATCCTCAGCGCAATAACCAATCAGCTTCACAAGATTTGGATGCTCCACTACTCCCAATACATTCACCTCTGTCACCCATTCTTTATGTCCCTGTTACATACATACATATGTGACCTCTTCTACTGAGTTGTTTAAGTGCAATATAGAAACGTAGGAAATACAGAGAGAGATTTGCTTACCTGTAGACCTCTTCTACTGAGTTGTTTAACAGCAATATCAATCTTTTTACGAGAATCTTGAGGGTTATGAATGACGCCACGAAACACACCACCAAAGCCACCTTCACCGATCATCAAGGATCGGCTGAAATTCTTGGTAGCGGTTTTGAGGTCATCAAGAGCAAAGACTGTGAGATTGTTACTGTGTGTCTCTGAGAGGACGTGTAAAGAGGAAGTAATGGAAGTAGTAGTACTTGTGTCTGAGTTAAACTCAGACCCTGATCCTCCTCTAGCCATCGACATGGAACCAAACTTTCTCGTCTTGTTAGCTTCATCATCCTGAGATTTGTCTTTGCTGAAGTAAAAACATTTCATTGCTCTAGACGAAACCAGCCTCTTCACTGTCCAAATTCCAAACCCAACACAAAAAATCCGAATCACTAATCATTCAATCCACACCAGATATCAAGTATCATCATGTTTCAACCATAACATTGATATTCAGAGAATGTGAAACAAATATGTAATGAGAGGGGGAAGAGAAGAAACCTGATGTAGAGTTATTCATGAGGAGGAATGGAATGTTGTGATGATGATGATGAGGGTCTTCATGTCCATGATTGAGAAAGCTTTAAAAGTAAAAGAGAAATGGCAGATAGAGAAAGAGAGAGAAGACGAGCTCACCATGATCGAATGGGAAGTCAAATAGGCAATGGCAGCTGGAATTGCCGCTTACCAACCTATAGAAGAAGCGTTTTCTTTTTTCTTTTTTTTTTCTTTACACCAGCTTGCTGATATTAATACCATTCCATAATTGTGGAATTAGATTACACGTTTTGTGGAGTAATTTTATTCCTTTTATATTCGTCATTTATTTCACCACTTTAGGTACGGTTACAAAAGAGAGATTAAATTGAATTATTATCCTCTTCCTCTACTTCTATAGAAGCTTCCTCTATCCATTTGTCAAAACGTTAGCTCCACGAGGCACGAGACGCACGGCCATATTCAATGCCACCTACGAAACATGCGCACCTTCTTTAATTAAAAAACAAAACCCATAAATTGAAATTTAGTGAATAATTTTAGATAGTCAATAGACAATAGTAATACACAATATATTTAAAGCTGTTGAATTAGGTGGTCCTGTAAACCTAAGAAAAATTGATAAGGTGAAGAAAAGAGTTGAATGTTAAAAACTTTGGAGGTGCGGAGTTGGCAAAGCAGAGAGGTACACGATGGAATTAGAGAGACTTGACTATTTGAGAATCCACCTACAACAGCTAACTCTAAAGTAACCCCACACCTAACCTTGGGATCATTCTCCTACCCAGCCTGCTCCTACCTACTCTTATATCTCTTGACCACCTTATATTTTGGTCTTACCTGGTCCACTCTTTCCACTCTTTGCAAGCAATTGAACTTCCAAGATAGCAACACTCAGCATCGTAAGTTACTGTTTATCTACTTCATTTGGCGAGAGTCTTGCACCGTTATCTGCAAGCAATTTAATAAAACTGATATGACTTCAGAATAAACCAGACAAAAGCAATCCGATTTCTATCCAATAGACATGGTACAGCTAGAATATTTCTTAGTGAAACCAACCCCCACATTATGTACATAATCTCATTCGATTTTCATACCTCGGAAGCATTTTATTTACCTTCTTTTTACTGCCACTACTCCGCCTCATTGTATTCAACCACTGCATCATACGTCTCCATTGTGAGACTACTCTCTGCGAAACATCTGAAAAATTTGTCTTCTTTCTCATCAGAAACACTCTTCAACCATATATATTGCCAGGCAAAATTAGTCAACGATGACCATGTTCAAACTTCAAAGTACTAGGTTTTTGGTTGCCTACATGTTTTGTGTACTATTACTACTTAATTGAAACTCTGAATAACCCTAGTATCCAAAAACCATACCTTAGTTCATGCCAAAATATATCCTCCTTGTCATACAAAAATTTTCGTACAGAGGAGAGTTCGTCTTCCACCAACACCCCAGTCTGCCTAGATTGTTTATTATTCTCTCTCTCGAGCCTTTCGATGAAAGCAGCTGACGCAAAATGAACAATGATTGATGGATCAGGATCTCCAAGAACTGCCTGAAGCTCTCTTCTAATCCATGGCTCAATTCTTTCAATTATCCTTTTTGCTTTGGTGTGATCATGATCATTCACCTGCAAAAACTCTACAATTTATCATACATTTCAAAGATGACACAAAGAAGCAAGTATAGGTTTAGGGTTTATATTAAGCTTCCAATGTGGACACCAATACTACAAACATCAAACATATCACATAGAATGACACATTGTATTATTAAACTTACTATTTCCAAGCTTGGTCTTGAATGTAAACGAATTGCTCGTAATTTCCTATCGTATATACTGCATTTTAGAGCCAACATTAGTTAGATAACAGAGGAAAAGGCTACAGAGATAGAAAAGAGAAATCTATAGTAAACAAACCTAGCTCGCCATTGAAGCTTTCGCTGGAAGATAATAGGATCAGGAACTGAACCTGGCCGTCCAAATGATCTCCGCCATGGCAATTGCCTTGATCTTGAGCTTGAGTTTTCAAAAACATCCCTTGACCTTCCAATTATCCTAGTATACAATTAAAGTAAATTAAAAGATGCATTTTCCTAAAGAGAAGATCTTAGAGAAAGAGGTAGTAACCTCCGGCGGCCGGAAGTACTATTCCGATGATAAGTTAATATCTCAGGATCACGAAGAATTGGTAATTGCTCCTTGCGGTATCTTCTGGAAGCAAGATCAGTGACGATAAACCACGAATCAAAACGAGAGTTGCAGAGAGGGCAATTCCTCTTGAAGCCGCTCCACTTCCGGATACAATCAAGGCAGTATCCATGCTTGCACGGCATGATCACGGCGGCTCGTCGTCGGTCCGTTAGATTTTCGAGGCATATCGGACATGATTTCCCCTGTATAGCAGCACATATTTCTCTCTCCACAAATTTCTCACCTTTTCTCAGTTGACCATACCTTCCGACGATCGAAGAAGATGAAGCCGAGGTCGATGACGAGCTCGCCATTGAGGACGGTGATGGACGTATGACCGGTGAGTTTTTCTTTGCCCCGATGGTAAGACGAATTGGGTTTTAATGAACCGAATTAAATTTCAGATGGATAATAACCGGTTGACTTCGGTTTGGTTTGGTTCGAGATTGGATTTGGCTTGATTTCTCTAAGGCCTTGAGTAATGTTCATAGCAGCTTGACCAAAACATTCTTCTATCAAATCTATACTTGACAACATGTCTACATCGACATTTTGAGAATCTGTATGCATAAATGTATCAGACTCATGCGAATTTTTTTCTGGACTTTCATGATGAACCTTAGAACTGAAAAACAAAAACATGATATCATTAGTCCCACACAAATTTTTAACCAATGAAGTCAACTATTCCGTTAGAATTTTACATTTTAGATGTTTTAATATTTTGAAATTAAAAACTTAATTTATCTAATCAAAAAATAAACCAAAGCAAGAAGAAAGAAGAAGAAACAAATAATACATGACATATGCACTTGCAAAATATTTGCATTCTGATTTCATTGGACACACATTACAATTAGGACAAAAAATCCTGAAGTATATAAGATTTAGTCAAATCAATATTGTTATTGATTAATTAACAAGTAACATGGTATGAGAATTTTATTTTGCATACCTTTCCAAATGTTATCATCTGATAATGTAGTTCATATCTATATAAAGGAATATAGTATAAGATTAAACAACACATATTCATATTTATATGGTATTACAAATAGTTAGTTTGCTTGCCGTAAAAAAAAAATAATAATTAGATTGCTAATACTTAGCTTGCTTAGTAGGGTTTGCAACAGCCAAAAAAAATTTCATCCAATCATATTTGTCTTCTTCAATCTTATATTGTTTGTTCTCCTCGGCTTCTTTTTTAAAATTCGATTTTCTCTTTTTGATGTCTGTAAATTGAATCATCACTAGCAAGAATACCGCAATAGAACCTTTATGTTCATCCAGTCCAATATCATCACCACTATTGGTTTGATACAAAGCTATTTTTTCACAGTCAATCTCCAAGTAATCATATACAATTACTCTATGATAACCTTGGAATTTTGCTCCTCCTTGCCTACAAGGCCCCTGATAGATTTCATTGTCACACATGCCATCATATTTTTATCCTCAATAGGATTCCACTTATCAATATACCAAAGTACCAAGTTTCAGTTTAGGTAAAATTTAAGTTTTTGTATTCTCTCATCTCTCATCTGATGATTTATTTTATAAAATAACAATCTTATTGAGTTATTTTATAAAACATTGTTGTTCGAGATTCAAAAGTTCTCAAAATTCCATAACAATTAAACAATGTTTTCATTTAGATAAATGTTTAATATCATATCAAGTTTAGATATTAACAAAGATAAAAATCACAGAAATGAAAGATATATATAAAAAATGAATAATGAAAAGAAGAAAAAAAACATGTTGTAGAAAATCTTATATTAAAATAACAACATCAAAAAAACTTCCACAGACGTTGCATAAATTAGCAATTGACATAATACTATCAAAATATCATAATATCATTATTTTAGTAATCAAACTTAAAAACAATTGTGGAAGAACAAAATTGGTCAAATATTTTTGATAATTTTAATTTATTTTCAAAGACATACAATGATATGACCAACACATTTATATTTGATTTCAACTATTATTATATTTATATTTTGAAAAGATCATGATAAAAAAATAGGGTTGTTGCTTTTAAAATAGATTTATAATCAACATTTTTTATAGTTTAATAAATATTTTTATTTTTAAAATTTGAATATGGTGGGGCTGAATATATACTAGTTAATTGAACATGAGTTCTCATAAACTACTTATAATTTTTTAGTAGTAAATTATTTTTGAATTTAATTCTTTGATATAACGAATTTTTTAATAGTAAATTATTTTTGAATATAATAGTATATATTGGTTTAGTTTGTTTGATATAATCAAATTTGGTTGTTTACTAAAATGATAATATTGTAGACGTTTTTAAGTGACGACAAAAAAAAGTAAAAAAGGCATTTTTAATGAAATTTTAGGAAAGAACAATAAAATAGAAAACTTGATGACTTTGGAGGCACGCAAAGGAGGAGGAGGAGAAATGACTTGATGACTATGAAAAGGTGAATACCAAAATCTGTATAAAAGTTAGTGTAATGTTATCATGTAAGCCCATAACTTCAAGTTTTAATGAAGCATTTGTTTGATAAAAAAAATAGATTAACTAAATTCTATTCCTTTCGTTTAGAATTAAATGTCGTTTTGGACTTAATTTTTTATTTAAGATTAAATATCGTTTTAGATTTTCAAGACAAATGTTTAGTTAGAATTCCATTTATATCCTTAATGTTTTAATGCATTGACCAATAAGAAATTTTATAAAATATATTAATGAAAGATAAAACAGAAAATTTAATTGTTTTCTTAATTTATGTAAAAGTTGCTAGAACAACACTTAATATTAAACAAATGGAGTATCATTTAATCAATCTAATAACGAGTGCCAATTTCTTTTAATGGTTTTAGTGTTAGAGAATATACCAACTTTTTTAGGTGACCTTTCAACAAACTAGTCTTTTTATATGTTTTCTTGATTGTCTCTTCAATTTTGTTTCCTCAACAGGATGAGAATCGCTTCAGTGCTGTAAGAGGAGCGCAGAAAAATCTAAAACGTGCAGAGAAAGCTAGGAGCCTTAATCAGCAAAATTCCTGGTGAGTCTTTATACAAGTAGATATTTAGTCTTTTTTTTTTTTTGGCTTTAACAGTTGTTAAAAAGTACTATGTAACTTGATCAATGGTTCCAGCCAAAATTCGACAACTCATTGGTACTTGTTGAGAATTTATAATGTTTTTCCTTGCACTTTTTAGGGTAATAGAATGTGAATGTAGTTGTACTGTATGATACATATGAAAGGAGACTGTTTTAGACTTTTTGTGATGCTTACTCATCCTGAATTAGAGAGACTTGACTCATTGAGAATCCACCTTACAATAGCTAACTCTAAAGTAACCCCACACCTAAAATCTTGTTTAATCGTTCATTTTTATAAGTTTTGCTAAATAAAGAACAAAGTAAATCATATATCATCATCGTCTTTCATGTGCTTCTCCCCTCTCTCATCAGGTGGCGTGTGTAGTCTACGGACAAGACGCTTTGGATTTCTTTGCTTCCGATCAAATGCTCTCATACATACAAATCCTACATATCACCACGAACATCACTTTTCCAAGTAATCAAATTTTAATAATTCAACAAGTTTTAATATAAAATTATGTTTGTTACCTGTCCAAAAGCAAAGTTGAACACGTCTCGTATCCAAGAATCGAAAAATAGATGTCACCGATGAACCACAATATAGTGCACGTTTTTCTAATCCATCACACCACTCTCCAGGAAAGACAACAGGTTTCAAACTTGTCTCATGATCTGCAAAAACCTGGACAAAAAAAAAAAACAACCATCGCATTTTCTTTAATATTTGCTAACTAAAAACATATTCAATAAATAAGAAAACACACTCGCCTCATTGGTTTGGAAATATGTTCCGTTTAGTGAAAAACTTCCCCGCATTGCTGTTCTACATGGAATCTATTCAATAACATACATAAACGTGAGTTCCAAGTCAAAGATGTTAGAAATGTTTTAATAGTAAACTATGCTTACCACAATGGTTCCACGGAAAGTGTTAGAGCTTTCCTCCCGTATTGTCCAACAATACGAACAAGTCTTGAACTTGCAAAGCTTTGATCCATTAGAGTTACACTTTTTCTTTGGTGGAGTGAACGAATATGACATTTCACCTAAACGTTAATTCCATAAATTTTTTTGTTTATTATATTTATGTGAAAGATAATAAAACTATGTTTACCATACCTGGTTGCCATATTGCAAGAAGGTAAGGACTTGGATCATCAGATTCTCTTCTCTCAAACTATATAATAATACATGTAACAAATTAACAAACATTTCCTACAAATCATACAAAGAGTTGCAATTTTTTTCCGTATATACTTACCTCGTTGAGAAGCTCATGATTATCAGGAAGCACATAGCTGCAAAACAAGAAATTAGATTACGTATCCCAAAAATATAGATTAGAACAAGTATGGAAAATACATTTAAAAAAAAAAAATACATACACCACATGTTCAGTTCTCAGTCGATTGTAATACTTGATTTTCTTGGGTAGGTTGATAGGAATGCATGCATTTTCACGAGTGAGTACTGCTACTAATGCTTTTGATACTTCTTCATCAGAAATACTCAGCATTTTTCCATCTTTCAAAAGTGCATCCTTTACAGTTCTCATCAATGCATCCATGTCAATATCAATCTCGGGGATTCTATCATACGATTGATAAAGACTTCTGCATGGAGTATCTTCAATGTCTATTATATCCGGAATCTCTGCGATTGGAGAAGAGGGAAACTCAACCATTGGCTCACAATCGATAACTTCATCGCTGCATCCGAGAGAAGCACATTCTTCTATCAAGTTTACACTTGAAAACATGTCTGCATCGACATTTTGAGAATCTGTATTCATAAATGTATCAGACTCTTGCTGGTTTTTTTCTGGACCTTCAAGAAGAACCTTAGAACTGAAAAACAAAAACATGATATCATTAGTCCCACGCAAATTTTTCACCTGTTAGAATTTTACATTTTAGATGTTGTAATATTGTGAAATAAAAAACTTAATTTATCTAATCAAAAAGTAAACTAAAGCAAGTAGAAAGAAGAAGAAACAAATATTACCTGACATATGCACTTGCAAAATATTTGCATTCTGATTTCATTGGACATGCGTTACAGTTAGGAATAGCCTTTGTGCAAAAAACCTGAAGTACATAAGATTTAGTCAAATCAGGATTGTTATTGATTAATTAACAAGTAACATGGTATGCGAGTTTTATTTTGCGTACCTTTCCAAATGTTATCATCTGATAATGTAGTTCATATCTGTAAAAAAACATATTATAAGATTAAACAACAGATATTCATATTTATATGGTATTACAATTAATTAGTTTGCTTGCCGTAAAAATAAAAATAATAATAATTAGGTTGCTAAAAAATATTTGAACTTACAAAGTTCCTTGAGGAAGTTTACATAGTCGTGGCCAAAGGTATTTTTGAATCGAATCCATTGAAGGGTACCTGAAACAAAGCAGTTGTTAGTAACTATTGTACATTAGTCTAAAAAATCAAATTTGTTATTAGAAAATAAAAAACTAACTGAAATAGTTGATGCATTTGAACTCCATTTGGTAAAGGTTCAAGTGGAACCCAACCAAGCCTAACAGCTATACGGCCGACATTTGTGTCAACCTATACAAATAAAAAACAAAATACGATTTAATAAGTAATAAATAATGAATAAATATAAAATGCAAAACCATAATAAAAATTTCATACCGGAAAAGCAGAGTGTTTAAGTCCTAACAGTCGTATGCATTCAACACTCTTTAATCCTAATCCATCGACCTCCAATAAATATCTCCTGAGAAAACGATACAAATTATTTTAATGATATTGCAAGTAATGAGATCAATGAGAGAACATAAGAAACAAACGTAAGCTTACTTCACTAGATCTGATGGAGCATCACGAAGCCATTCAAGATCCGCAGTTCCATTTTCTTTAACTTCGTCGTTGAGAAATTTCTTGAGAAAAACCATATAAAAGATAATATACATTAGTTTTAGGTTACTAGAATAAATAAATAATCCACAAATTCTTACCAAAATTCTCTCTGAAAGAACCCTGAATTGTCCGCGTTCCATGATCGTTTTTTCTAGAACTTGTTGGCCAGATAATCTCACACCATTCCAATTAACAGAGTCCATACGTATTAGGTCTCGAGATTCTTTTGTGTACAACCTTCTAAGAGTCTTCCAATCAACGGTTTCATCTTCAAGAATACCAGTTTTTTGGTTTTTTCTTTTTGCAGTTTCCTCATTTTCTTCTACCTTTGGTATTGAATCTTCAGATGATGTGATAAGCTGATGAGAACTCTTAGCATCTTTGTTTCCTATATAAGTCTCTGGAGGTTCCTCAACGTAGTATGGTAGACCTTCAAAACGTTCTTTTGCCTCCGCGGGAAATTTTGCAGCCACACTCATAAAAGCATTACTATACAAAAATTATACTCATATCAATTACTTCAGTTGGATTTTTCAATAATAATAAATAAATAAAGTAATTTAAATAATACCTTGAAAGATAGTCAGAAACATTTTGTGTCAAAAAAACTCCAACAACTGAGTCAACAACAGAACCTTTCCACTGTTTGAATTTCCTATTGCCTACATAATAATAGATAACGTAAGGAATGTAACAAAAAATTTAATAACAATTTTGATGTAATTAAGGTACCTTGGAGAAGATGCATTCGGTTAATGAAAAGATCTATACGGCTTTTGAATGTCTCTCTTTCTTGTTTCCACTTGGACCTAGTCTCTTTGTTGTCATCATCTGATATGTTTGGAAGATCATTCACCATTAAAAGCTCCCACTCTTTAATGGTTTCAGGATCAAGATTAACTTTTGCAACAACAAGTTTTTCCTTAGGCTTGCTCAGAGTCGTTGTCCTTTTCTTGATTTTTAATCTCTTCATTTCTGTGATTAACTTGGCAATATCTTTCGTCTTTTTTTTTATTGGTGGTTCTGATGGTTCATTATCACCACCCGATCTCATAAGTGTTTCTGCAAAAATAAAATAATATGCAATCAACAAAATTGCTACAAAATTTGTATTTACTTATGGATTTCCATTAGCTACATTTTATTTTTTATTTTAATATGTGAATATATTAAATCACAAATAAAACTATTTTTTTTTTGTGGATGAGTAAAAACCGAAAAACAAATAATGGGTAAAGACCATGTTTTGTTTGGTTAAGCAATTTCTCACAAGAAAACAAAAAGTAAGAGAGAACAAAAATAATTACCTTCAATGTGCAAAGGAACATCGGCTAGAGATGAGAGACCATGCTCTTTCTGATAGTTCATTTGTTGCATTAAATGCTCATGAACATCTTTAGATTTTTTATTACTTCGCTTTGGGACTACAACATTAGCAATTGCAACAAGGGTATCTACAAAACAATTACACAAATAAAAAAATAGTTAATTATATATATATATATATATATATATTTGAGTTGGTAAGATTTTTTTGTAAGCTATTTCCCAAATAAATAAACAAATATTTGATTACCTTGAATCTCTAGTGAAGCATTTGCGATAAATGGCTTAACAATCTTCTTAGTTGTTTTTTTGCTTGTAGAAACCTTCTTTGAAGTGACTGCAATAAATAAACAAATGATAAAAAAATATATATACCACCATTATAAAAAAATACTCAAAATAAGCATATGCAATGTCTAAATTTACAAAAAAAAAAAAAAAAAAAAAAGTTTGTACCTTTAGTCTTTAAGGAAACTGCAATTCTAGCCCATCTATCCATATTTTTACTGCGCTTGGACCTTTTTGATTGCTTTTTCCAAACGGGCATAGGAAATGATAACGCAAAAATCAAACTATCGAAATTACATCTACGAAGTGTGGTCATCCTCTTTCTCTTACTTGGAAAATTCGGCCCAGATGTTCTGCTGAGTTCAAGACAGCTCAAGACACTTTCTTCATCAAAAACCAAAGTCCGAGCTACGTTTCTTTTGGTCTTTTCGTTTTTCTTTCTCTTTGGATAACTTTTCTTATCTGGAGTCTTAGGCTCAACGAATATTTCATCATCACTATCTTTATAATTCTTCTTCCTTTTTTTGGACACAGTTCTCAGTCGAATAGTGGCAGGATTTCTTGGTTTTTTTCCTTCTTCCATGATCCGTGGTCGATTAAACCTCTGCTTTTTTACTGTTCCATTTGAGTTTTTCTTTTTTCCTTTTCCTTTAACATGTTCTGCATCATCTTCCACCATAGAATTAAATAAAATTAAAGTCTAAAACATATAATTATATTCAAAAATGTGATTGTACGTTGACCATATTAGAAACAAATTATATATAAAAAAAATTGTAGAGTAATTTCTATCTATAATTAATCAGAAACATAATGTAAACTCCAAATATAAATCATAAATTAACTATTATTTTAAATGGATTTTAAGTAACTTACCATGAGGAATTTCTGAATCATCATCGCAGCACTTCTCTTCATGTTGTTTTTTTGAAATATTTTTCTTCGGTTTCGGAATACCTTGTGAATCAAGAGTGAAAATTTTCAACTTATGATGCCAACTGAAAAAATATGTTTATCAAAGAAAGGGAAACATATAACAAAATAAATTGAAAAATGAAAGAATTACCGTTTGTTATGTTTGAGTTAGAGTTCTTGGCACCTATGTTATCAATAAGAAAGGGGGGGGGGGGGGAATGATAGAAATTTGTAAAGCTTTTAACCAAATTGACATTTTTTACCTTGAAGAGTTTCAGATTCTTTGATACAATCATCTCCAGGAAAACAACTTTTTTCTTCAAAGGCTTCTTCACTAGTTTTCGTTTTAGCATCTAAAGATATGTTTGACTTGAGCAATACAGGATCCTTGATATCTTGTAGACAAATTGCAGAGTCATCAATGTCTTGTGTAACCTTAGTAAATTTACGCCTAACATAAAATTTCAAAGGTTGTCGAGGTTCCGCTGGTGTCAATGGAACTGCAATTAAAGGAGGTGTGTCTGAATCTTGAAAAGATTCCATTGTCGTCTCCTCCATCTTTAGTTTTTTGCACTATAGAAACATAGACATTGATTAAAAACATAACTCCAAATCATTTATTCAGTAATCACCACGCTAAAAAAAAAGGGTTTAGAATCACGGCATATGTTCGTTCCTTTGTTGATGACCCAAAACAAAATCAAAGCAAAATTTATGAATTTTGTCTCTTTTATGTGTTTGAAAATTGAGATAGTTATGGTTTTGATTAACTAACCTGATTGCAGAGAAGTTTGGCGGCTAGGACAAAAGAAAAACGGAAGGAGAAGTCTTTTCACGGCGGCTTACTTTTATTTTCCAGAAAAGTCTGGAGAGGTTAAAAAGTCTGAAGTTTTACCTTTTTTTGTTTTTTTAAAGATATACAAAATTTTAATAATTTCAATTTAAAGGTTTACAAATTTCAGTGAGTTACTTAAGGAGATAAATCAATAGAACATACGATTCTAAATAATTTTTATAACTGATAAAATTTGTTGAGATATTCTCTAATAACGAATTTTCTTGACGACAAAAATAAAATATTTATAAATTTATGATCATAATGTAATAATGTTTATTTTGATTATTAATATATACTTTTAAGAATTATTAATCACTTCGTATTTGCCGTAGAAAAAAAAAAAATTAATAACACCTAAAGTTTATGATGAGATTGGGTTTTAATGAACCGATTTTATTTGAGACATTGATCCGGATAAGAACCAATTGATTTCGGTTTGGTTCGGTTTGAGATTGCTCGTTTCAAAATGAAGAGCGAGCGTGAAGGATCTTCTTTCACTTCATCGCTTCTCCGAAGAAAAAAAAAAAACTCAGCATTGCCACTACCAACGAACTCTCTTATCTCTGAAATGGAGGTTCCAAAGGATCAGATCGCGACTCTAATGGAGCATGGCCTCTACGATTCTGCTGAAATGCTCGTAACTTCTCTTGCTTTTACTCTTTCTGATTCTCTATTCTTCTTCTTCTAAATCCCTAGTTTTCATCAATAATTGATTTAATTCTCTAATATATGCTTCTAAATCCAGGGCTCGTTTCTCGTTTCTTCTTCTACTGTTAGTACCGAAACTAGCCCTCATCTCAAGGCAGAGAATTTGGTTAGCTTCTTTCTCCGTAGTCAATATTTTGATTTTAGTAGCTGAGCTCGTTAGTTGATTTGATTTCTTAAGCTCGAGATTGAAGTTAGATTCTTTCTATGTTGTTTTCAGATTCTACTGGGCGATGCTTTATTTCATCAGAGAGAGTACCGGAGAGCTATTGTAAGATTCTATGTTATTTGTTTCAATGGAGGAAAGTTCTCAAGTCATGTCAAAACTGTGAAAATGTATTTTTTTTTTCTTTTCGTCAGCATACGTTCAAGCAAGCGTTACACCATTGTACAAGGATTCCCAAACAAAGCTCCGGTATTTCCAGGAGTTCATTATCTTTATCTACCAGATCATCTGTTAATAATGCCTCTGCCATTTCTCCTATTAATGAGAACGAGGTAAATTAATGTGTTGTTTCCAGAAAATGATGTACTTTGGTTTAATTTCTATAGGATTTAATGTGTTGTGTGTCTTCTTTTTCTAACTTTCCTCTTAGGTGAGATTCAAGATTGCTTCATCTCACTTTGCTCTTAATGAAACAAAAGCTGCGATTGCTGAGGTATGTCTTCTGTCATCTTCACTGGTAGTGTCATCTATTTGTATGGTTATCAAGATTTATCTAGTCCTCTGGATTTGTTGGTCCACAAAACATTGGTACACAGAAAAGAACATATGTGTATGAGACAGAAAGATAGGCTGTCGAGAAATGTTTATGCTTCTCAGATTATAGATTGTTTTTGTATAGGATGGCTTATATGTCTCACTATTATATTAGAATACAGAGTTCAGTTACTGTAATTTGCTTCAGTGAAACATATTAGTGGGCGGTAATAGAACTTAATATTTCTTTGTCAGATGGAATCTGTCAAGACTAGGAGCTTGGAGATGAATATACTGATGGCAAAGCTTCATCGAAATTCTGGATATAACCGTGGTGCTATTGCTTTTTATAAAGAATGTTTAAGGTCTGTTTTCTTTTTCACTCCCCCAACATTTCCTTGCATATAAACACTATCATAGTATCTCACTTTTTAACACTAAATACCAATTCAACACATGTTATAATCTCTGCAGGCAGTGTCCTTATGTACTCGAAGCCGTCATAGGTTTAGCTGAACTGGGAGTCACTGCAAAGGATATTATATCAGCTTTTACTCAGGTGTCCTCTTCTACGACATTCTTTTTACCACTTTGCTTATATCTTTCACCATCCATCATTTCCTCCAATGTTTTTTTCCTATGTTTCTCCCCAGTTACCTTTTCTCGGGTAAAATGCATAAAACACATGTAATTTGTTGCGCCGTTTGTTCATTTCAGACATCAAGTAGAAGTGCAAAGGTTTCGCTTGATCAAATAGATCCTACCAAGTGGTTGCAAGTAAGCATATTTTTTTAACAGTGTTCACAACTTTGAAAACTATTTGAAAGTAAACTCCTTAATAATGTGGCCAAGTTGATTATTGCGAGTGAGTTAGTGTTTTATTGTATATGTTATGTTCTCTGGTATATGAATTTATGCTTGGTTCTAAAAAGAATTTCATCAAGAACTAGGTGAACTGTGAATGTCAAATCTGATAAACTGTACATTTTTAGGGAGAAGCTGTTCATGAGTTGAAAGTTAATATAATCGTCTGATAGTATCTCGAATAAACCCGTGCTTTTTACCAGCTAACTAATATTTTATATACCTTTTATTGGATGGCTGTTGCATAGGTTTCGTGTTGTAGTTTATCTGGCAAATTTTTGATTCTCTGTCTTTTTTGGTAACTTTTTGTTTTCATTTTCACAGCGTTATGTCGAGGCCCAATGTTGTGTTACTTCACATGCTTACAAAGGTAGCTCTCTTTTTCTTTCTGGTATGCACATGACTTACATTGCATGAGATTTTGCTTTTGAATCTTTGTGTCTAGCCTTGTAGATTTAATTTGCGGGAAGTTTTGCAATGCTTAATCCGATATGCCTTACTGGATAGTGTGTAATCTGTTTTGTTTTTTACTCAGGGGCGCTGGAAATCTTTGCTGAACTTTTGCAACGATTTCCAAATAATGTACACTTATTGACTGAGACGGCTAAGGTAAGGGATGGCATTGTCAATGATACAAACAGAACTACACCCGAGTTTTTCTTATTATTAGGACTGACGTTCTACCTATAGCTGTATGGAATAGCATTGGTAGTTGATGAAGTTTCCCTTGATTTATTTCATTTGAATAGATCGAAGCCATTATTGGGAAAAATGATGAGGCCATCATGAGATTTGAGAAGGTAGTCACCGCATGGATATATTTTTGTCTTAACTTCTATAAATCATGCATAATAATGGAAAATCTTTTGTAGGTTCGGTCAATTGATCCTTACACATTAACCAGTATGGATGAGTATGCGATGCTGCTACAGACAAAGTGTGATTATTCCAGGCTAAACAAGCTCGTCCATGATTTATTAAGTATTGATCATACCAGAGCAGAAGTATTTGTTGCTTTGTCTGTACTGTGGGATAGGAAAGATCCAAGGACGTCATTATCTTATGCGGAGAAGGTTAGCTTGCGGACACTGAAATCTTGTGCTCAATCTTTGTTTGATATCTGATGAGATTTACTATGCAATCAGAGTATTAGGGTAGACGAGAGGCATATACCTGGCTACATAATGAAGGTAAGCTAGTATTTTTTTTATAAAATAGTTTTGCATATATATATATCCATTAATGCTATTATATATTTCAGGGAAATCTTCTTTTACTAGCAAAAAGACCAGAAGCTGCAGCTATAGCCTTCAGGGCTGCCCATAATTTGAGGTCCGATCTTCGTTCTTATCAAGGTCTGGTTCACAAGGGAAAAATAAAACTTATACAGTTATTCTACTATTTTGGTGGTATAAACATTTAACAAAGATGAAAAGGTTGGAATGTGAATTAATTTGCAATATTGAGGTAATTTCAGGCTTGGTACAGTCTTATCTGGCATTTGGTAAAACCAAAGAAGCATTGTATACCGCTAGAGAAGCAATGAATGCAATGCCTCAGTCCGCAAAGGCTCTGAAATTAGTTGGTGATGTTCATGCAAATACATCAAGTGGTAGGGAAAAGGTAAAAATCAATATTCTACTCAGAATTTCTTTATCTAAAGCAGAAGCTGCAAAGCTTTTAGGAATTTGTTTGTTTATATCCTCTTGTGATGTTTTCGTTATGGATATAAATGTTTAGTGTAAGAGAATAATGAAATGTTTAATAACAGGCAAAAAAGTTCTACGAGTCAGCTCTGAGGCTTGAACCTGGGTACCTTGGAGGTGCCTTAGCTCTAGCAGATCTTCATCTAATGGAAGGGAGGAGTGGAGATGCTGTATCACTACTTGAACGATATCTGAAAGATTGGGCTGATGATTCTCTACATGTGAAGTTAGCTCAAGTGTTTGCTGCAACGGGTATGCTACAAGATTCTTTATCACACTTTCAAGCTGCATTAAGGTTTGTGAAAATTCTAAACCAGTAAGAGCCTATGTAGTTGTCGTTGTTAGATCCGAATAAACTACAACGAGTGTTAAATCATAAAATGCAGAATAAATCCACAGAATGAAGCAGCCAAAAAGGGACTAGATCGCTTGGAGAGACAGATGAAGGTTTGGTCAACCTACAATTTCAGTTTTTTTTTTTTTTTCTAGGAACCAAATTCAAATGTCTTTTATGAAGCACGAAGGATGATCTTCAGTGCGTTTACAATTTTGGAGTATGCATTGCAGGGAATGGATCCAGATGCAGCTGATGAGAATGACGAGAATGATGTTGAAGATGTTGATGGAGACACCGAAGAAGCAGAGCTCATGTGAAGAGATATATTCTTAGTGTGTACTGTAAACTATCGAATTTTTAACATAATATTAATAGCATTTGTCTTAATTCACACATAAGACTTTTAAAAAATGAAAAAAAAACAATATTCCATAATAGAGTATTGGATTTCGTGACGTGTAAAGACGCGATTGGTTAAAAGTTAAAACACACCAAGAGCACCATCACCAAATTCTCGAGGAAAATCCAACCTCTTTCGCCACGCCAACTCAATCTTCTTCGTCAAAGCGAAGCGTTTTCAATATTTATCCTTGATGGGTTTCATTTCTTGCACCTCATGTCCGACGGTCAATTCAAGAATTCTAACGACCCACCATTTCTCCAAGCATTCGACTTCAGCATCATCTTCATATTCACTTAAATTTGCTTTGAGACGCCACGATAAACTCAAAGTCTCGTTCTTTCTTCCATCATCGTCTTCTGTCATGTCGACTCCTATTCAAGCCTCTTCTTCCTCTACCATTGGTATATTTTTTTAACTGCTTGTTCGATTTGATAGCTTTAAGGATTTAGTGAGCTGGTGCTGACCTCTCGTTGACTTTTTTTAAGATTATCCGATGTTAATTTTGGATGCTTAGTTCACAATTTGTTAACCTCTGAGCTCAGTTAATTAAAATCGTACAATGATTTTTTTTTTGTGATTATATAGATGAGGAAGCTAAGAATGTGGTAATTAAGATTTTGTGACTCTAGTTCTCCAACTAGTGACCATTTTATATGTTTTTTTTGGTATGAAGGTGAGACCGGTGATGGCTTGAAGGTCCAGTCTCATGTTTCAATTGGGGCAAACGATTTGTTGATTGTTGGACCTGGTGTTCTTGGACGCTTAGCTGCACAACAATGGAGACAGGTATAATAGTTTCTGTGATAGTTTAACACTTTGGCAACATCATATGTCCCATATATCATTGTCATTTACACGGATTGAGCTGAATTTGATACTTTGAGTCATGTTGTAACTCCCTGTTTTATGTGTCTTGGGTGTTTATCTATGTGTTGTGGGTTCATTTTACACAATCCATTATCGGGTTTCTTGTGGAGTCGTGTTCTCACGATATGGAATTTTGAGTTGGAGCTTTATATGTGGAGCAGGAACATCCAGAGTCTCAAATATTTGGGCAGACAGTAACAACAACTCATCATGATGAGTTGGGGAAGTTGGGTATCAAACCATCTCTTAGAGGAACCGAATTTGAGGGCAAGTTCTCCTATGTGATCTTTTGTGCTCCTCCATCACAAAGTGCTGATTATGCTGGTGAAGTCAGGTGATTCATTACTATAACTCACATATTTCAACAATTGGAATATAGTCTGTGAAATGTATTTCTGATTCCTTTTGTTTAATGCCTTGCATTAAGCTCTGCTAATGAATGCCAGAAATGTGGTCTATTTTGTGCGGTTAACTTTAGTAGCTAATCGGGCGAGGGTAGGCTCATTACATGAAAAATATGGGAATGGAAGTTTCATAAATAATTGCACATTAGCATGGCGTACTCCTCCTGTTCGAACCGGGGTTTGAAACCAAACTCCTCCTCAAGCTGAACGTCAATTTGTGTTTATTTGGTTCATCCTATGAGACAACAGTGAAAGAAACTTTGGGTTGATTCAACTATGTCTAATATGGGTTTGTGCTTGTGTTTACAAACGGATCAGGATGGCAGCATCAAACTGGAACGGTGATGGATCATTCGTATTCACATCTAGTTCTGCACCTTATGATTGCTTTGATAACGGAGAATGCAATGAGGTTTGTCTCAGGACTTTATATCTTTTTCTTTCAGTTTTCTCCATCCAAAATTCCTAGCTTTAGGTTTCACCACCACATTTTAGGATTCTATTACCAAGTTGTTAAACTCAATAACATCAGAAGATTGGGTTTGTTAGTTTGGTGTAAACAGTCTCTTATCAATATTCAATAATGATGTCTTAAGTTTGTTACCATTCACTGCAGGATTCTCCAGTAGTGCCACTGGGAAAGAGCCCAAGAACCGATGTGCTTCTGAAAGCTGAAAAAGTAGTGTTGGAATGTGGAGGGACTGTCCTTAGACTGGCAGGGCTTTACATATCCTTTTGGATTTCGATAAATTGAAACGGAATGAGCAAATATTGAAAGGCTTTTTTCCTTGGGTCTCTAGCAGATTTGAGCATTATGTTTCTCCTGAACTTTCTATACACAGAGAGTAGAGGTGCACATACTTACTGGTTGAGTAAAGAGACGGTTGATGCTCGTCCTGATCATATCCTGAATCTCATACACTATGAGGTATATTTGTGATTCTGCTCAGTCCTTTATTCTGTTCAAAGACCATGAATTCATAGGTGCTTATGATTGGTCTGCTAATGTAATATAAGATAACTCATTCTCTGGCATTGGCACTGTACTATACCTGAGTCTCATATCAGGTTCTGTAATGTGTTTCTGAACAGGACGCAGCGTCGCTGGCAGTTGCAATCATGAAGAAGAAAGCCGGTGGTCGGATTTTCTTGGGTTGTGACAACCATCCTTTGTCAAGGTAATGCAGCTTTCTTTCTAGCTTGGAGATATTTTAAACATTTTGACATTCGACATGTTTGATTGACCTCACATTCTTCTCAGGCAAGAGGTGATGGACCTTATGGCTCAAAGCGGGAAATTTGATAAGAAGTTCAAAGGTTTCACAAGTGAGTTTTTTCAGAGATTGCTTTGTCTTGGAAAACCTTAAGCTTCATAGAGTCTGACAACTTTGGGTTTTGTAGGCACCAGTGGTCCTTTAGGGAAGAAACTGAACAACTCACAGACACGTGCGGAAATAGGATGGGAGCCGAAGTATCCAAGCTTTGCTCAATTTCTTGGAGTATCAAAGTAATGTTTTTAATTGATTAAGTACATGAAAAGCTGAAGAATCCAATAATGTGAATCATTTTTTTTTTGGTTAAAACTTTTATGTATATTATGAGAAATCAAATAGCTGAAATGTTCAGAATTCTTAATAAAGCTCCATGGTTCCAATTCACTTGTTGTGACCTAGCTGTTTCATTATTTACTCTGAGCACCAAAATATGATATTGTTTCATTGTCAAGGATCCATTACACTTGATGATCAAATACAAGAACATCTCGAATCAGTGAATCCGAAAACATTTGATTCCACCATTTCCATATAAACATGTTAGCAACAGAGCAGTACAGCTTTGGAATTGGGTCTACGCTCTACAAAAAATAGGAATATCTCAAAGCACCTCCATCTGTTTGTTGTTCGTTTTCTTGCATAATTCCTAGATAAAACATAAAAGTAACCAAGTTGTAGCCATGGATTTACCTGTTCCTAGGGAAAAGAAGCTTAGGTACCTAATTTCTCATTAAAGGGTTTTTGGAGTCTGTGATTTGCGGATTTGTTACTATCTTCAAGCCTGTACATGACTTCTGCAAAACAAGCCATGAACATAGAACCAGGAAGTGAATTCATCTCGTCAAATATAAAATATGACGATGTATTACACTTGTTTGTGTGTTAACAAATATTTTTACCTGTCCAGATGGAGTACTCCTCTGCAATGAGGTCTTTGATTGTGTAAGGTCTAGTTGTGTTTCTTCAACCTTAATATTGTAATCGACTTCTTGAGAATCTGCGGCATGGAACATGCAACCAATTTCTGATCTAAGGCGGTTGTTTCTTTGAGAGTAATAGATTTTGGTAGCCATAGGAGCAGGAACATAAGCTGGAGACCAAAACACAAGTAGAAGATTTTCAGTGATAGAGGACACAAGATTAGTAGTCACGATACTGTACACAAGCCTAGAAATTCCCAAGGAGTCACAGTATTTATTACCTTGGTACTGCATGTCATTTCTATGAGAATTTTTGTAGTAACTCTGATCAACAACATTATGATTTTGCTCTTCACTCTTTGGAAGTTCATAGCTTGGAAGATGATTACCAGCTGAATAAAACAAGACAAAAATTGTCAACGAATGGAGAACACAAGAAACAGGATTAGCATTGATCTAAAGAAAGTATGTGAGACCACACATTTATATGTAGTTGGAAGCATGCCCTTTGCAACGTTGGAAAAAGAACCAACTTTTTCCAGAGTTTCTGAAGGGATTCTATCATCTGCTTTGATCAAGTTTCGGCTACTACCTTCAGCAAGTTGGTCTAGGTTTTTTGTTAAGGATACTGAAAAGATGGGCATATAAATCAGCCTGTAGATAAATATATATATATATATATTATATATATCTTTTTGGTGATCTAAGAGTCTTATATCAGTTTTACTAGCTTAGCATAAACAATATAACATCAGGTAAGAAGATCAAAGCAAGAAGAAAGGATACTAGCACGAACTGAGGATCCATTTCTCTTCGGTTTCTTTGGAGGTTTTTTGCGTTCAACAATCTTTTTCGGCTCAACTTTTTCATTCCTCCTCATACTACTCAAAACCCCACAAAGATCTACAAGATCAGACAAAAAGACAAGTACTAAACTAAGCATCGAGAAATTGGCATATACGATAACGACTCATCACCTATGAAAGGTAAAATATGCATTTCTCCTCCAATGAATGAAATATCTCAAAACTTTATAACTTTCAAAAGAAACATTTAATAACACCTGCATGAGTGGCATAGTGACTTGCTTTGACTGGCCTCGTACAAGCACTGCAATATACCTGGGAAGAGGCTGAAAGGAATCAAACGTGTATATATTGCACGTAATTCACCATACTGTTCACTCAACCAAAGTTGGTGGAATAACTACTGACAAGACCAGAATCAAAACAGAACAAGATACATAAACCATAGTACAAATGGTTTTATGTACATTTGAAGCATTTAGCATAACCTCAATCAAGACAAAATTGTCTGGGGTATTAATTTACATAACTGTGAAGAGCAAGGTTCTAACTTCTTCCTCATCCTAATGTATTTGTTAATCAATCAATACCCATGGTTAATTAATAATGATATTCAAGTTTCTCATAATTACTACTCAATATCTTCAACAGGATAAAGCATGACTCCAGCATTAACTCATCGAGAATCACAGAGTAATAAATTAAAGACCTATTACGATGCAAATTAATCATAATTATGACACTACAACAAAATAAGATAGAAACATAACTGCTAGTGCTTCATGTTGTCCTATCCTTTCAATGAGAAGACGAGATTTGCCAGAAACAAAAAGAAACAAAAAAGAGCACATAGAAGACCTTATCTAATGGAATAAATCATAACTCCCTTATACACGTTACCAATGAAAAAATATAGAGAGTTCCAGGACTTACCAGGTGTAAAGGATCATCCATAGGCTTTAGACCATATATTTGCATATCTGAAATGAGAATAATGAAGCCAAAAAAATACGCACAGTTTAAAATATCACAAATGATATGAGTTTGTGTCTCAAGTCTCAGTTCATGGTTCCAACTATGTTACTTCCTAGGTATTATCTAGCTTCTTCAGTGGTATACCCGTCAAAGCAAGCAATCCTAGTCCAATCAGAAGCATTCAAAGAATGAAATCTAAGCTCTTCTGCACTTAACTCAACAAAACAATACATGAATCAACAAGGACCATAATCCTCCTGTATTTTATGATATCCCTCCTAACATAACTTGTAACAGATTAGCAGAATAACAACAACCAAACACAACCTTAAACCATCAAATCTTGATAGATCGAGAGGTGAATAAAAATGAGAAGAAAAGCCCACCTTTTTCATCAAGTAAATTTGGTTCATCCGCCTCGATGATTTCTCTGCGAATGTATCGAGCAAGAAACTTCTCGTTTCCAACATCCCCTTGAGGAAACAACAACCCACACACACAAAACTATTCAGCTAAGTTTCTGCAGCATTACAACTTTACCATATAATAACTATAATACAAAGACTTGTACCAAACTGGAGAAAGAATCACTGAGATAGAAATTTTCCCCCTTTCAGTACCTGAAACATTCTGTGAAATACTTGGACCTCTGAGAATCCTAGACATAACTGCCATTCTCCCATTCTCAACTGAGCACACCATCTGGATATTAGTCTGCTTGTACTCTACTAAAACTGAATTTCCAATCGTTGCAATGACTATCACCTATCCAATAAAAACATGGTTTTTAGCTTTACTACAGTAAGCTGCATTGCCTATATAGCTTTATGTATAAAGACTCAAACTTTAAGCTATGTAACACAACCAGTGACATAGACCGATAAGCTATATCTATAAGCAGTTTAAAAATTAAGAATTTTTCTTTTTAAGAAAACACACACATCCGGAATTTCCAACAATGTTGGTAAGAATACATAATTTTTTATACATGGAATCATCTATAGATGAATGTGCAAGCACAGAGACATAGCTAGAACAAAAAAAGCAAACCTTGACCTTTAACAACTATTTGAAACCTCCCTGGTGAGATTAGTGAAGAAAGACTCGAAATTGAAAAGAAACTCAAGCAGATAAGTCGATTTTGAGGCGAAATGTGAGATAATGGCGGAAATTTCAGTGACTAGAAAGTGGAATTCAAGCAAAAAGGCATGAAGGTGAAAGGAATACCAAAATTAAACCGGAAATTGAAAGAGACGATGCGAAATCTGGGTTAATAAACGCGGTTTGGGTTCATGTGAGTAGCTGTAGAAACGCAATGTAGCTGTTTATCATCATCTTCATCATCTTCTACCTCTGGACTCTGAGTTGCATGGGGAAAACGCGTCACGGGTTCTGATGCCTTTTGTTGTCCTTTTTTTTTCTACCTTTTTTTCCAATTTAACAGTCCCAGAAAATTAACCAATTTACTGCTAACTGAGATATTTGCAGATCAAGATCCTGTCTTTCCCAAAAATTATGTTTTTAAACCCAAACTTTCTTTTCTAATTTTAAAACCTCCTATATCTTTTTGGGTTTTTATTAGATAATTTTTTTTTTTTATAGGTAAGTAAACCAGGGATGTCGTGTTCATTAGATAATAATCTTGTCTAATCAGTTTCGATTAAAGCTTGTGTCTTGATCACTACCAAATTACAAAATCAAACAAAGAAATAGCACAAACAAGAAAGGCTTCAAGGACTGGCCTAACAAACACATTCATGCCTCCATCTCCACCCACATATTTAATTTGCTGTTAATAATTTTCATTTTATTTTTATTAATTAAATAACCTGCTCGAGTGGCTGCATATAGCTATGGATGTATTTATTAAGATGTTCACAAATCCTCTTATGTGTTATGGATGTGCAATGCAAGGCAATAATTTTATCACATTTGGTTCAACATTTTTGTAAAGTTGTAAATAGATTAGAAAATGCAAGTCATTTGATAAGTGGGTGATGACTGATGAGACGAGTAGACGAGAAATTAAATTATCTTTAAAATAAAAAAATAAATTAATTTGGGTTATATTCACAAAACTGAACCATATTCAGAGATTGATACATAAGGTGTTTGATATGTCTTTATTTAACTAGTTGACAGAAATTATACGACTTCAAGATTTTTTGGCCTAATGCAAAATATTTTGTCGGATTTAGAAGGCCTAACAATTAGGAACTAGACCCCATTGACAAGACGTTCCAACCACGTAATTATTTATTATTAAGTGAAATGTAAATGAATCTTTAAACTTCTCCACAATTATTAGGGTTCAGACAATTTATTTATTACTACTATTTTTTTTTTTAAGAACCTTGTTATTCATCTTCATGCCTAGGGCATACTATGGGTTCACACACATTTGATACTTTTTGAATTATATTTCGGGGCTTAAATAGAGAGATGCTTTAGTGAATTTATAATACTGATCACCAGGTTCAGGTTGAGGAGTAAACTTTGTTGTCCAATAAATTAGGAGACGAAATAAAAATGATACTACAACGAATTTGATGTGCGTCTTAAAACATGAGAAATTTTGTATATATACAGTTTTTGAGATTTGTTGGCATAGATGACACTTTTAAAGACAACATTAGTCGTATATACGTACACTACATGTAGCTTAGAGATATGGGATTTTATACCTATATCATGAAAATTGGGTGATATATACTACTAGTATATATGAATGTTTACGTACAAATTAAAAGTGTCACCGACAATATAAAATTCTCTTTTCGAAAATAACAAGACAAAATATCAACATATGGAGTATTAATTAATGGTTTCTCAAAAGGTGTTATTATTATGCACAAGAAAAAAAACTTTCACGAAACTGAGACCAAATATCAAGTATGTCGTCAGGAAAACATCTTAAATTTGCAACGTGTTCGCTAGTAAAAAATTGTCTCGCCATATTACAACGACAATACTATTGACGTATAGCTAGCTGTGATAGGTAGTAGATACTCCATAGTGGTCGAAACTCAGTCCCAAATCTCCATGCCGAAAAGGCCATTGACTCTAAACATTCTTAATCTCGAGATTTCTATCAAATGAAATGAACTCATCACTGTGTGATGTTACCAATTAAAATCTAAGTTATGGTTTCCTCGATCAGAACGAGTATTAAATATATAGATTAAAATTTTGGTTTAATAAAACGAGAAACTAAAAAAATTGCGGGTTGGCAAACTGAAAAAGTATTTCAGCGATCACCACCAATTTACAGCCATGCAAGTATATATATATATAAAATAAAAAAAATTCCAAGAAAACTTGAACCAAACTTTAATTTTATTGTAAAAAGAGAAAGAAAGAAAAATAAATGAAAAAGCAAGAATGACTCACTCTCCTACAAGACCAATATAAAATGGGGTTTGCATGAAGAAACCAAAATCAAAGCAATCTGAAACTAGCAAAGAGTGTGACAAAGAGGGAAAGAGAGAAAAGTGAAGAATGGTGTTCATGATCAAGGTTCATCAACTAGCTTTTGTCTTTGGTCTATTGGGTAATTATTATTATATGCTTTTTGAATTTGGTCTTTAGAAACTGTCGTTTTTTAAGAAACTGTAGTTAAAATCAACGATAAAATTAATACTATCAAATATTCACAACACAGACAGAAACTCGTAATAAAGGTGCTCATCATATATTGTATAAAATACTATAACCTTTGACTCTGTTGTTTGTTTTGTTTTCAGGCAACATTGTGTCTTTCGGGGTGTTCTTGTCACCAGTGTAAGACACGTACCTATGAAGTGCCTAATTTCTAGACTCTTTTTTCAACGTATCTAAATTTCTAGACTCGAAATATCATCTATCTATAAGTATTTGACTAAACATATATTATATAGGCCAACGTTCTATGGGATATACAAGAAGAAAACATCAAAAGGGTTTCAGTCGATACCGTACATATGTGCACTTGCAAGTGCAACTCTTCTTCTCTACTACGGAATAATGAAGAAACATGCTTATCTCATCATTAGCATTAACACCTTTGGATGTTTCATCGAAATCTCCTACTTATTTCTCTATATCATTTACGCACCAAGAGAGGCCAAGGTAGATTATCTCTTTTGGTTTGCTTCCGTTCGATCATTGTTTTAGTCTTGGTGTTTAATTATTCAGTTTGATGCAATTTATGTTTAGATTAAACTATAACTTACAGTATAAATTAAAAGTGTAATATTTAAATGGATTTTTGTTAATCCGGATCGTATTAGTTTCAAACTACACTAGATTTAATATTTATTTAGATTTTTGGTTTTAAAATAAGAAAAGTAATCGGATTAGAAACATTGTTACAATATTCGGTTTCGTTTTATACACTTTAATTAGCTCAGTTTGGTTTAGCTTTTCAAATCTTGATTGCAACTTGTAACTAGTCTTGAATGTACACGTGGCAGATATTCACAATGAAGTTGATAGTGATATGTAACATCGGTGGACTTGGTCTCCTGATACTTCTAGTTGATCTTTTTGTTTCAAAACCAAATCGTGTCTCAGCCGTTGGATGGGTTTGTGCTGCTTACAGTCTCGCCGTCTTTGCTTCTCCCTTAAGCGTCATGGTCAGCTTTCCTCAAACATCATGCCGTTTTTTATTATGAACTAGAAAATGAAATAACGATGTGTTGTTATTAACTGTTGCAGAGAAAGGTTATAAAGACAAAGAGTGTGGAATACATGCCGTTTCTTCTCTCCTTGTCTCTTACACTTAACGCCGTCATGTGGTTCTTTTATGGACTTCTTATCAAGGACAAGTTCATCGCTGTAATATTAATTACATTTTCACATTTATATTACTTCATTTTAATCAAATTACTTTACTAATTAATCTCTATATATTTTTTTTGTCTTCAGATGCCAAACATTCTCGGTTTTCTATTTGGTGTAGCTCAGATGATATTATACATGATGTATCAAGGTTCGAGTAAATCGGATTTGCCAACAGAGAACCAACTAGCAAATACTAAAATCGATCCTAACGAAGTTGCGATCGTGGCCGTTGAAGTGCCTGATGCGAGATCAGCCAATATTGAAGGACCAACGAAGCCTATGAACTAATGCATGATTTGAAGGGAAAAAAACATGACGAAAATGTATGGGAGACATTTTATCGTATGTTGGAATAATAAACTTTAATTTCTATGTTTTGTCGGTTTGAGTTGGCTTAACCAAACCAATTAATGGTTATATTGTTTTGATCATAACTAAGCTTTGATAAATGAGATAATCTATCTAGTCCAAACTTGTTCTAGTTTTGTCATTTATTAACTAAGCTCCACTAAGCTATCACTTGAAATACTTTTTCACATTTGTAACTGAAATAAACCCCAAAACAAAACAATCCTTCACTGTCTATCTACACGTGTCAATAGGCTGCAAGTGCCGTGATGATCTGATTCATTGGTCAAACATAAATGATGATGCCAGATTAAGCTCCCAGAGAAATTGAATGCGATGTCTACGTTAGCTAATGGCTGTGTCGTCGTTATAGGTTGATAGGGCCAATCTTTTCAATTTACATTCTATGATTTCACAAGTGCCCAAGAAAATGATGTAGATATTTTGGCATCAGTTTACATAGAACTCTCTAATATAACTACATAGAAAACATGCGAGAACTATTATAATTAAGGTTAACTAGAAACTATTAAAATAAAGAGACAGCTGTGACAGAAAAGCAAATAAACGTGACTAATCTTTTGTACAATTAAAAAGAAGAAGAAGATAAAACGCCTTACGTTCTCACATCTATAAATTCAATATTTCAATCACTAAGATGTTTTTCTAACAAATTTAACCCAGTTTGTTTTTTCCTTTCACTACAAATTTAGAAACTTGTAAACCAAATGAAAACTATAGATTTTAAAATAACATAACAACATGAATAGTTTATAAAGCTCTTTAACAAAAAAAAAACAAAACATGTAGGATAGTTTATGTATCTGTAAAAAAGCATACTTGAAATACAAGTAAGATATATTACAGATGCCAACGGGCAACGGCACAAACTCAAGTACACAACAACAATGAACAAATCTGATGTTTGTTTCTTTTCTTATTCATAATAACACACAATCATTTTTTTACCACTCCACCCGCCAATTTTCCTGCATTTACAAAATTTTGTTAAAAAGAGGATAACTCTTGTTGTTAGTTAATCGAACCATGTTGCCAAAGTCAAGTCAAAACTTTATCAATACATAAGAGTTCTAGCTGTGTTTTTAGCCAATGCCATTGCATATTTTACCTCAAGGTCTCTACTTTGATCCACAAAAAGCAATTTCTAAACCAAGCAGTAAAAAAGGTTAAGAAACACTTACAGAAAGGAAAAATCTTCCAACGCTGGTTGTCACCTTTGTTCCAGTCCCAGAGGACGATAAGCGTGCCATCACGGACACCACCAGACTTGCTATCACCATGATATGCATCAACGTTTAGCCTCACATTGTTAACCATCCTTATCGTGCGATAACCATCACCCAAATCCTTGCTCTCTGTCCATAGTACAGACTCGTCAAGCTTATCAGGATCATATCGAGTTAAATGCACCTACAAATACCCAAATTGGCATGAGTTGTTTATGGATTCTCATCAGATGCTGCCATCTAAGGTCTAAGGAAGGAAACGCTTACGGGATGAGTAGCTCCCACAGAATGCTTCATTGCTTCACCAGTGGCCTTGTTTACAAGAGCAAAACAAGGATGACCATCTGCGTCCTTCACTCGTGTGCTGTACTTCTCGTCTTTGTACCAGTGCTGCGCATTTGAAACCATTCTTAAGGAAATTAACCATGAGTATACTAACAAACTATGATATCAAAAAACCACAATAAAGTCTCCTGCTTGAGTATATTATATGCTCAGTCAATGGAAAACATCAGGATCATACAACATGAACATCACAAGAGAATCTGCGAAATTGAACCATAAAAACTAATTCTAGAGTAGCAGAGAACATGAAAACTGAAACCTTTTTCTTCATTCTACATTGTAATCAACAAGATTCAGTCTTTCATCTGAAGACAATATGCATAATTCCAAATTTCTCAGATTTCTCAAATGAGAGACCAAATGGAGATGCATATGAATCAAAACAGAGACTTTTTTTTTGTTTCTTATAATCAGAATCAACAAAATCAGTAAGAAATTGAAATTGTTGGATGCGATGTGAGAGATGACAATACATACCTGAGCTTCATCAGATGGATCGGATGGAGCAAGAATGACCTTACCATCTCTAATCGTCAGATAATAATTAGGCTCCGCCTTAGAATACACCTTCACCGTACTCCTTCCAGCGAGTCCAGCAAGATTATCAGGCAAACGATTCTCATCAGGACGGTGGTGGAAACCACCAGAAAGCGTTGGGGACTGATGGTGAGCTACGTGAGTGACACCGGGATGATCTCCGTGACTTTCCAATTTCGAATTAGCCGGCGGATAACCTCCGTAACGGTTCTGTTCCGGTGGGTAACTTTCGTTGGAAGAGTGGTGACCGACATGACTCACATGACCAAATGGAGGCGGTGGTGATGGAGCTTCAAAGTAAGGCTCTGATCGGTAAGGAGCTTGTGATGGCGGAGGCGCGTAGGGATTGAATTGAGGTTCTGATCGGTAAGGCGCCGGTGGTGGTGGACCCGCTGCGTAGGGATCGAAATGAGGTTGTGGTTGGTAAAGTCCAGGAGGTGGAGGAGCATCGCCGAAATTGTTGTGTGGTGGTGGTGGACCGAAGGATTGAATATCTTCTTCGCCGTCGTCGCGGCGGTTGTTGTGGTGATGCTGGTGGTGGTGTGGGAATTCCATTAAGCTTTGTTTGTGAGATGATCGGAGGATGAAGAGAATGACAAGGTTTGTTGTTTGAAATAAAGAGTTGATGCAGCAAAGACTTAATGGGTTTAACAAAGACAGTTGTCGCAAAATTAATGGTTTTGGTAAACAATACTATGAGTCACGTTTTCTAGTATCAATTACTTACATAAATAATTCTTTTAAATACGTTACAATAAACAGGCTAATTTCATACATTTACTTCCATGTACACAGGCTGGTCTGGATCTTGGAGATCTCATATCAGTAATAAATCTGACTTTTTCATAGTTGGAACCATTATACATATTCGGACATTCCCTACCCCTCCTAAAGAGAAAGATGCTATGTTTTTCAACAATTTTAGCGACTAACATTGGCTGCAATGTCGAGTCAGAAATACAAAATAGATTCAGAGAGACAATGATAACCAAATTATTACTCCCTAAAACAAAATCATAAACTTATATATTAGAGCCCTTAGGTTTATTGAAGAGACTCCAGGTAGGCGCATAAACTTAAGGTTTCAGAAAACAGTGAAATTAAAGAATGAAAGTAAAATTGTTTTGCCTGAATCAATGTAAATTGGTCCTGATGACGGCAGTAAAATTTATAATATTATCTGAATTATGGATGTTCGAGTGACCAAAAAAAAAAAGAATTATGGACGTTCACGTTATGGTTCAGCTAATGAAGCTAAATGATTATTAGCAGGAATTATATTTATTTCTAATTAATTCGGTTGACTTATAACTTAATAATTAACTTCATTCTCACAACACATGCATGGAACTTTGCTTGGCTACTCAGATATATAATTTGTTTCAATAATTATCCAATTGCTAAAATAATATCAAATTAATCAACGGGCATATGGAGTATGAAGCCTCAGTTTCTATATAAATCAAGTCTACCAAATGTATTCCACAAATACAAAAAGAAAAAATAGTTGAAAGCAAACATCGAATCATGGCGAAAAGTTTAGAGATTCGGTTTTTATTTCCATTTCTCTTGTTTTTGGTTGTGTTACTTTGTGTTGATGGTAAGAGATTCAATAACCATGGCCATAAGATGAGAAGAGGAAGGTGGGAAGGTAAATTGAAGCTGAACTTCTATCACAAGAGCTGTCCACAAGCCGAAGATATCGTGAGAGAGATTGTGTCCAAGAAAGTCAAAGCAAAACCTAGCTTGGCTGCCAAGTTACTTAGGGTTCATTACCATGACTGCTTTGTTAGGGTATGATATGCATATGTAGTTAATTTCTTTCTTCTTTTCCTGAACAACTTTATAACTAAGATAAGTCTAATGTGGATCATTGATTGATGATGATCCAGGGGTGTGACGCATCGTTGCTATTAGATTCAGTAGCTGGGAAAGATGCGTCCGAGAAGGAAGCAAGACCTAATCTGTCCCTAGCCGGGTTTGAAATCATCGATGAGATCAAGTCCCGTCTTGAACAGCAATGCCCTAAAACTGTCTCCTGCGCCGACATTCTCACCCTAGCCGCCCGAGATGCCGTCTCGTACGAAGTAATATACATACACAAACTTGTTAAAGTATATTCATGAATCATGACTAGAAACTACAATCTCACTTATCAGCCATATTATATAGTTTGTAGACGTCTTGTTGATATAAAGTCAAAACCAAGAATCGATTATATTTAGATGACAAGAAAATCTGATTTTTACAAGATTTAATAAGTGGTCAGGTTTATTAGTTTTTGGAAAGGGAAATGATGTTTCCGGAATTTGATGTTATAGTTTGAACGGCCGCTATGGAGTGTATTTACCGGACGTGTTGATGGAAGGGTTTCATTAGCGACGGAGGCAGCCAGAGACTTACCGTCCTCTGGGGCTAACTTCACCGCTCTACAGAAACTCTTTGCCGAGAGTGACTTGGACGTTGTTGACCTCGTGGCTTTATCAGGTTCAGAATATACTCATGTTCTTATTTCAATATCTTTTGCACTTTCAAAATACATACAAGATACGTTATTGATAAGAAACCAAGTAAATTAAAAAACCAACTTACGAAATTTGATGAATAATGCGGAACAACAAAAAGAGAATCGCGGCCACGTGCATATATATATCTCCATGTTACGAAATGTATAGGATGCTACAAATTCAATTCTTCCCATCTTCAAGAAATGATAAATTAATATAAACATCAAATATTTGAGGATAGTATACGAGACTCTTGGAAGAGACGTCGTCGCACGTGGTAATTATTCAAAATTCAATTAATCTTCTCAGAAATATGTGATACCTTCGGACCTGGAGAACGTGTGTCGCTGGGTCGGGGTTTGGTGAACCAACTGGTCACAATTACGTATCATCATCTAAATTGCTCATTAGTTAACTAATTTAAAAGCTTTAAGTTTTCGATTTTATTATTAAAAAGAAGTGAGTTTGTTTGTATGAAACTGCAGGAGCACACACCATAGGAACAGCACGTTGCGGTGTGTTTGGTCGGAGGTTGTTGAACTTCACCGGAAAAGGAGACACAGATCCTTCTCTGAACCCTAGCTACGCCTCCTTCCTCAAATCCGAATGCTCAGACAAATCTCTAAGACTCAACTCTTCCGCAGTGGTCGGAATGGACCCCACCGGACCTCTCTCCTTTGACGGTGGCTACTTCGTCGCTCTCCTCCAACACAAAGGACTCTTCACCTCCGACGCCGCCTTGTTGACTGATCCCTCCGCCGCTTCAATCGCTAATGTTTTCCAAAACTCCCGCACTTTTCTTGATCAGTTTGGTCGGTCCATGATCAAAATGAGTTCCATCAAAGTCCTTACACTTGGAGATAAAGGTGGTGAGATTCGCAGCAATTGTCGCGTCGTCAACAAATAATAAAAAAAAACACTTTCCATCCAAATCCTTGCCTTGATTTTAACTATCCATGTAAATCAATCATCTTTTGAGATTTGATCTTCTTAATTGTAATACAATATATGAGAATGAGACCTTCAAGTAGAATTGTATTCTCTAAGTCTCCTAATTCTCTATGCAGATACTTTTGTAAATCAAACATGTAGAGGAACACAAATACTTAAAAACTTCATAATGTCACATTCAACAAAAGGGTTTTACTCATTCAACATCCAGAGACAAAGATAAACATCATCATCAATACCAACACTTCCATGAGAGAACAAAAAAAAGAAGAAGCAAACTTTAAAGCTTAAGCAAAAGGAAGTGTTACGATAGATAGCTCTCAGCATCAAACCATCAAAGTATTTAGATGTTAACCTTATCAAAAGCTTCAAGAGCATCACCAGTAAGCCTACAAACTCTCCATTCCTGCAAAATCTGAGCACCCATCTGTTCATAAAACTTCATAGCATTCACATTCCAATCAAGCACAACCCATTCCACTCTTCCGTAATCCATCTTCACCGCTTGTTTCGCCACAGCAGTCAATAACATCGTCCCAAACCCTTTTCTCCTATAAGGCTCCCTCACGAATATATCCTCAATGTAAAAACCAGGCTTCGACAAAAAGCTAGAGTAATTCGGAAAAAACAGAACAAATCCAGCCACAACGACGTCGTTTAACATATCCGGCGTGAAATTGTAGCTCTCCGGATCCTCAATCGGGAGATCGAGGCTGTGAGTTTTCATAAACGGAGTGAAATCGGGAGAGGAGGATGTGATGGGAAATGGAGAACGAGAGACCTCTAAGAGGAAGACGGTGAAGGATTGAAAAGGACGAGAGTTGAAGAGTGTGGAAGCGAGACCTGATTCGGTGGCGGCGAAGAGGTGAGTGAGGCGTTCGAAAACGGCCATTTGGTGGATTAGTTTGTGGATGAAAGGTACATCGGACGGTGTTGCGAGACGGATCCGGGAGAAGATTGGGTAGCCGATAGGTGTTTTTAGTGGTGGTACCATGTTTGGTTCTGGTGCTGCCGTTGGAGGTGGTGGTGGTGCTGCTGCTGCCATTTTTTTTTAGGATTGTGATTTTGAAAATTTAGGGTTTTTGGAGGATGAGAGTGAGAAGAAGAACAGAGAGAGCGACGATGGATGTTCTAGAGAAGCCGAGCGGTGCTTTTCTACTATTTTTTTTTGTTTTCACCTTTTTCTTTGTGCGTCAACTTTTACTTGTGCTTTGTGCATTTTTTTACTTGTGAATATTACAAAAATAGAATTTGACAATATGATGTGTCAGTAAAATATCTACCAAAATTTTGACACGTAAACTAAAGTTCAACATTTTAATTAAAGAGCTAATATATTTGACAAAAAAAAAAAAAAATTCAACCTTTTGCTGTGATATAGGTTGAATTTTCAAAACAAGTAAAACAAATTCAAATTTTTAAAAAAAATATATCTATGATCTTTTTATTATGTGATTTCACTTTTTTTGTTCTGCATTATTAGATTTCAAAACACCGAAAGCTGAAAATAATATTTAAAAGTATTTGGCATTGTTTTTAGGTTTTATTTTGTAAATCGTGTTTTTACATTAAACAGTTTTAAAATGTGATTTCTATACGAGATGTGACCATTTCCGTTGCTCGAATGGATATCTCTTCAACAATTTCTCATACATATTTATATCAAAAAGGCCAAAAATACTTAAAAAGTATATAAGTCATATTTATGATAGATCAAATATTGTAGAAGCATTGATAAGTAGATGATATAAAAAATAACACATATATCAAATAACACATACATGCATGATACATTCACTAGAGGCGTGTATGTTACAAATTGGTACACTAGTCACACACACATTCAAACCTCTAACCAAAAAAAAAAAAAAAGGTCACACTCAAACCTCCCCTCAAAGGCTCAAATCCACAACAAATAAGACACAAATGAAAATGTCACTAACCGACCTTCTTAAATAGAATTCTTTTTTTTTATTATTATTTAGGTCCCTTTTTTTTTCTTTCTCCCTTCATGCCCCCAAATAATACTTCACCTCTTCGATAGTTGGAAAAATTAAACTCAAGCGTGTAGCTCGTGAAGCTGGCTCCTGACTGACCCATAAGCCTTCATAGCTCCAGCTCTCAACACAAACTGATGGTAGAAAGCTGCAATGGCTGCACCAACAAATGGTCCGACCCAAAAGATCCACTGCATATATATATTCAATGAAATAAACTCATTAAATAACTTAACTAAGGCAGTTCAAGAACGAGTATTAGATGGTGAAAAATTCAAACCTGATCATCCCAAGCCTTTTTATCGTTGTAGATGACGGCAGCTCCAAAACTCCTAGCCGGGTTAATACCGGTTCCAGTAATTGGGATTGTGGCTAAATGAACCATGAACACGGAAAATCCAATAGGCAATGGTGCTAATACCTTCAATTCATCAATTTAAAACAAAATAATTAAAACAATCATAGGTCCAAATATTAGTATGATAGATAAAGAATCAAATAATGTGGTTGACGTTTGCATAACCGAAATATTTGATTTTGTTATGAATCATATAAACTTGAAAGGAGAGGTAAAAGGTACAAAATATGATTGAAAATGTATGAAGATATGTTGTTGCGAATTTAGAGTTGGACCATTATGCATACAAAGACATGTGATGAAGAGACGTGGAAGACAAAGACATGTCGTTATATCGTGAAAATGTATTTGGTAACCAAAGAAAAATACAAGAAATGAGTGAGAAATAATTGGACACCCCTTTCGTCGTTTATCTCATAGAAGAAAACTAGACGCTACACTTCACTTATTAGTTATTACTTGGTCCGTATTCGTTTTCGTTTGGCCAAAATGGTTAGACGACAGCGTTTTCAGATATAGCTAATAGCTGGCACACTTGATTTAGATTCTCTTACGTCCCTAGTCCATAATGGTCGACAACGAAATCAAAATATTTATCCTGATTTTTTTTCTTTCCAGTTTTGATTTCTATTAACATCATGCACTAGTATACATTATTTGGTTGAAAATAAAGGGAAAGAAAAAAAAAACTATCACTTTAAGTTACTACTTTAATTCTTTAGCTAGAATTTTGATAGTTATGCATTTGAGTTTACATATTTTTGTTTTTCATAATATAAGTGTATCCACTTGTGTATAGCCGAATTTTTTTAAGATAGTAAATGTTTTGAATGTTGGTATTTAACATCAAAGGTTATGATTTTAAATTCAATAAGAGATTGAAATGAAACCACACCTTCTTCACAACTGAAAATAAATAAAATCAAATATTGGATACTTTCTAACTATGGACTTATATATGTAGAAGTTAGGATTGCTTACAGGAATGTGAGAGTCACGAGCATTTCGCTTAGGGTCGGTAGCGGAGAAGACGGTGTAGACGAGGACAAAAGTGCCGATAATCTCAGCACCAACACCAACACCAACATTGTATCCATCGGAGAGCATGTTGGCTCCACCACCATAGCGGTTGTAATAAGTCGGCTGGAATGCTTTCACTAAACCAACTCCGCAAGTGGCTCCAAGACACTGAGCCACCATGTATGAAAGAGCTCTCACCAACGACACTTTGCTAGCCAGGAATAGCCCAAACGTCACCGCAGGGTTAATGTGTCCACCTAAACACATATGACATATATATGATTAATACCTATAATTTCATAAAACCAGCTTATCCAAGTGAGATAGTTAAAAAAAAAAAAAAATCGAGTACATCTTAGACTACAACATAAGCTAATTAATTACTTTCTCCATTTTCTTAAACTGTATGTTTTGGTGTTTTCAAACCAGTTTTAAAAAATATTTGCAATACGAAATCTAACTTCACTTTAGAAATGTTAATTTGTTAATGTTTAATTCCATAATCTACTCATATACCAAATCAAATCAATTCACCACGTTTATTATATATATAGTCATCAACATTGTGTATCATCAATATAGCATTTCACTACCATAGTTAATATTTTTGGAATATTGCGACGAGCCTCTAACTGTGAAGCACGTACTGTAAGCTATGCAAATCAAGTGATGTAATGGGTTTATGAAAACTTATTAACCTAGTTTTTTCTTGTGTTATGCGGTAAAATTCTGAGCTATAAAATGGATGGTAAAAGTAAAAACATAGAGATAATATTGCAAAAAAATATGGTTAAGGAAAAAGAGAGAGACCAGAGATTCCAGCAGTGCAGTAGACGAGGATGAAGATCATGCCACCGAAGGCCCAAGAGATACCGAGGAGGCCGACACTGGCGCAAGCTCCGCCACCGGATTCTCTATCGGTCTGGCTCTTGAAGCCTATGACTGTCAAAACGGTGACGTATAGAAAGAGGAGAGTAGCTATGAACTCAGCGATGACAGCTCTATAGAAGGACCACTTCTTGAGTTCCCTAGCCTCGAACGTCTTCACAGGCGGTGGGTCTAGGTAGTCCTTGCCGGAGAACGAGTCCTCCTCTACCAACTCATCCTTTGTCATTGTTTCAAGCTTATGCTTAGACTTAGCCTCCACGGAGTGTGAGAGAGAGAGAAAGAAAGAAGATTGTGGATGATGTGTGAAGATGCTGAGAGGGTGTATTTATGGAAAAATGTGGCTTAAGGTTTTTCCTCTTTTGCCTGAGATTTCTACATTATTTTTATTTTTTAAAATCGTAAAATTAAGGGAACATTACATGTATGTTTTTTTAAGAATAAAATTTTCAACTTGGTTATTTTGTTTTGTTGAAAATAATAAATCACTCATCTAAAAATGGATATATATATATATATATATATATATGCAAGGTTCTGATTATATTTTATTTTTTTGTGAAATGGGGAGAATGTATGTGACCCTCCTAATCAAGGAGTCAACAATCACCGATAAAGAATGTTGTCTTATTTTATATTTTATTTTCTTTAGGCTTTTATTTTCAATCTAAAAACTCTCTGCATCTTAAAAGATGCTCGACGTCGACCAAAAGTGACCGGGGAAACTAAACACACTCTGAACGAATTTTTTACGAGGATGCTCCCAAACCCCAAGAGAATGGAGAGAAAATAAGGACTTGATCCCATCGTGAATGGAATTCAATTTACAACAATCAAATTACGACGACTTGGTTCCATCTTAAATAGCTCATGTCTTTTTGTAATGTTATGTGATCAATATTTAGTTCAGTTATATTTCTATTTTTAAATTGTCATGTATATAAGATAATTAGATAGTAAGCAATTCTTTAACAAACAAAACAAATGATAGCACGTTATTACCCTTTGTTTAATATATAAAGTTCTATTAAAAATGATTCACTAAATGAAAAGAGGGGTCAGTTGACCCCAGTTAAATAGTTAAAAAAATTTTCTGAAAGTATATTTTCAAAGTAACTGCAGCAAAAATAGTAAATTTAAAGGATATGACACCCCTAAACTCAAGTTTGATACCCACTAATAACACTTTTGGTTTAATTTCTCTTTTTGACCACTTATGACTCCAGTAATAATGTAATGTTAATCTCTGGGTCCATCCCTCATTATATATAGTAATAGTATCGATTGATAAAGATCAGGTCGTTTGTCTACGAATCAATGAGCTATTCGCCTGGCTTACCATAACTCAAACTCTAGATCCACAAAACAAAATTCCAGATATATCTGATCAAAAGTTTGCGAGATTAAAATAATTCATATTTGCTTGAATGCCAATAACATATACATCAATTTTTACATTCCAAATTTCATGTATTTAAAGAGAAGTTACGAGAAAGAGGTTAGGTGAAAGACGTACAAAGACACGTTTAGGTTGAACCGTTGAAATATAAAATGATCAAATAAGTTGTATTCAGTATATACGTCACCAACTGAACAATAGTTGTAACTTGTAATTCACATGAACATCATCATTCATACTTACAAAGGATAAAGTGAGTTGTTTTGGTTAAACGATCCACCTCCGTGAAAATAAAATCTTGACCACGTGGCGTCTGTGGAATATTAATCTAAAACTATAAAACGTAGCTAGCTAGCTAGGCCCGTCCATGGATTAGTAGGGTTGGACACAAAGATAAATACAATATGACATTTAACGCGGAGCATTTGGCTGATTGCCAAGTTTTACAATAGATGATGTATATAACTTGATACTCGAATCGACGAACATTCTTTTTAAAGCCAAAAACCTTTAGTTGCTTCATTTAATTATTAATCAATTTTCTTATAGGGTATTATGGAGAGTATCGGGTTAGCAGCAAAACCTTTTTGTAAAACATTTTGTAATTTACGATTTATCATTTATGTTTATGTACTTAATCTTCCTTATAATTTTTTTTGTTTTGAATTGTTTTTTTTTAGTTGATGTTAAATTATATTCAAAGAAAAAACCAACATTTGTTACAAATTAATGCATACTTTTTTGAATTTAACACAACTCCAAATTGAATTGTTTTTTACTTTTTTTACATAGCATTAACGTCATTTTCTGCTACTAATAAGAGGTCACATTTAATAATAAACAAGAAAGTCTAAAACACGTGAACATTTTGGTAATGGGATGGGTACTTAAAAGTTTAAAACCCGCGAGAAATGTAATGTTCACATATCGGAAAAAAAAAACACAAAGCCTTCACTAGATTGTTCTCCATTATTATTTTTCGACAATTTTCTTGTTCAACATTAGCATTCAGTAAGCTTACTCAAAATGGCAAAACCGAGCATTCGATCAAAGTATTAATTAATGTAGTATTAGGAAAAATAACAAGAGAACATATTAACTACTGAGCCATATGTAAGATATCGGAAACGAATCTTCTCTCGCGGAAACTTCTAAGCAGGAGACGTGACATCTGAAAACCACACGGTTAGTACACTTCTATGTTGTCGGCGAGACACGTGGCGAGCTTTGTGGATCGAGATAAGCTGGTTCGGTCGGAATGTACATTTGTCTTTTTGGGTGATCACCAAATAGTATTGATTCATTGGATCAGAACATTGAAATCTCTCACTTGTCAACGTCAACTTGTCGCTGAAATTTCTTTCCAATAGTTTTCCTTTTGTTCCTTTCTCATTATTTAGATGCAAGTTTTAAAAATTCAGCGACAACGATTTAAATCTTTTTGTTTGGGATTTAAGGATAGTCTCTAACTATTTCAAACCTGTGATAAGTTTTATTGTCGACTAAAGTGAATAAGTGATATTCGTTTTCTGATTTGGATGTTTTGTATTCATAAATTCTTTTTTTTTTCCTCGCAAATCTCAATAGTAGGAACCAACTTTAACATAGAACTGTGAGTATTTAGGCACATGCATGACTGGTTTTTTTCTTCTATATATAGCCTAAAGATTGATAACCTTGCTTTAAACATTACTTAAAAACTACTGTCCAACCAGTTTATAGATGCAACTAATTGTAAATATATAATATAAATTTCAGAATATAGTCGAAAAACTGATGTTTGTGGAATATTATTAAAAAAAGAGATGTTATATAGTAGAATATGACAGAAATTTTGATTTATGACGCTGATACTGATGATGATGATGGTGATGGTGATGGTGAAGTGGTGTTGATGATGATGATGATGGTATAATAATGATGATGATGCATCATGCATGGTGCATGATGGTGTGATGTTGATGATGATTATGGTTACGAATTAATTACGATGATGGTGATGATGAGTCATATTTAGAATTCCTCATTTTACTAATCGATGTTTCTTTTTTTTTTTCAAATATGAATTTTGAATCAAAATTATCCATTTGTTTTCTCTCTCTTTTTTTGGTTGTTTCATTCATTGTATAATAAGATTTACGTAAGAGTAACTACAAACGCTTATGGCCAAGAAATTATGAATCGCATAGATTTTGATTCTAGATGTGTTGTTTAAGACATCATCAATGTGATTAATTATCTCCTCTTTTATCATCATAAACCTACTGCTACAACAAGTGAAATGAATTTTTTATTTTTTTTACATCTGGACAGATGAGTACAACTGTACAAGTCCTCCGTGATAGTTAAAAAAGAACACGTGTGAATTGGTGGTAAAACCGTTTAAAAAAATTAAAAATTTGACTCGAAGATTTATTTCGAGTTTCGATTTGATCGGTCGAACCGGCCGGTCTGTTATTAAAATCATTGGCGACCGTCTGGGTTGGGCCAGGAAAAGCAGAGAAGTGCGGCGAAGGGAGAGGAGATGCAGAGCACACCGTTGGGTACGACGGCGTTTTCAGCAGCTTGTATCAACCACAACTCTAATGGCCGCTTCGTTTCCTCTTCAGGAGTCTCTAACTTCTCTTTCCACCGTAGAAGACGCCACTCCCACTCATCGTCTCTCTTTCTTCTCCCCCCTACGCTTTCTACTTCTTTCAGATCAGGTTTGACCTCTTTAAACCTTGATTAACTATAAATTAGCCATAGATTTTGAAGCTATTGAGTTAAATTTACAAACTTTGACTTAGATCGAGTTCCAATTTCCTATTCCACTATTGAATTTGCTAATTTGAGCAAAACCAACTGTTTTATTGTAATTCATAAACCTATGAGATCTCTTTGATGGAAATAGATTTGAAAGTTGAGTGCTTTCATTAGCTTTTGATTCATCAGTGGATTGATAAAGTTTTGGTCTTTGATGGGATATTAGGAGCATGCAATGCAAGTCAAATAGTAAATCTTTTTCCAGCGGTTTCACCTGAAATAGTTGTACGAGAAGCAAGATTAGAAGACTGTTGGGAAGTAGCTGAGACTCACTGCAGCTCTTTCTTCCCAGGATACTCATTCCCGCTCGATGTTGTTCTAAGAGTAGATAGGTTAATGGCGATGATAATGGGGTTCTCAACTCCACCAGGGTGCCGTAGAACTTGCTTAGTAGCTGTGATAAGTAATAGCTCAGTTGATGAAACCATCTCCTTTGGAAGTGATGATTTCAAAATCGGAGCTTTTGATGCTAAGTTTAGCTTAAACAAAGGCTATGTTGCTGGAATCTTGACTGTTGATACTGTTGCTGATTTTCTTCCAAGGAAAGGACCTCTTCGCCTAAGAAGGTTCGGTTTTTTGACTGTTGATACTGTTTCCTTTTGATGATTTTGATTGGTGTGTTTACTAATTTGATTGAAAGCCTAGGACCGGGATTGCTTACGTATCAAATGTGGCGGTTAGAGAGAGTTTCCGGCGGAAAGGAATAGCGAAGAGACTTATATGGAAAGCTGAGGCTTTAGCTAAGAACTGGGGATGTAGAGCTATTGGTCTTCATTGTGATCTTAACAACTTAGGAGCTACCAAACTTTACAAAGATCAAGGCTTTAGATGCATTAAGATTCCAGAAGGAGCGACTTGGCCTAAACCAAAGACTTCTCCAGACACCAGGTTTAACTTTATGATGAAGCTTTTGAACAATAACAATCAATACACAAGCTCTTGAACAGTTTCGGTGTATTAACCAATTATATCATATGTTAAAATGATATTTTCCCGCTTTCAGTTATGTAAATAAAATTACAATGACAATTCTTTTAGCTGTTCATAAAAATCATATAATTATATAAGTGATATTTTCCCGCTTTCAGTACCACAATTCCAATTTTATATGTCCATTACTAAATACATCTCATTTTTACTATTTAAACCTTAAGGTATAAACATATTTCATTTGTATCATTATTTGAGAACATGTTATTCTCATATATTAACATATGTAACTCCTGACTACCAATTTCAAAATGCATAATATAACTACAAAGTTAACAAATAATTTTTTTTTATTTGAATGCTTAAATTTATTTAGACCCTAAAACACTTAATCAAGGCCTAAAACACAAAATTAACTTTTTTTATTATTGGATTAACAATTAACATACACTATTTAGTTTCATCACTCTAATAACAATTAGCATGCACTACATACTAGCAGCAACAAAAAAACTATGATATAATTGGTTAATACAATAACAAATAAAATTTCAAAAAAACCATTACTTCCGAACATCAGCACGGACACCAACACAAATTATCAAGAGTAGTCATGTCAAGGGATCAAATCCACAATCAGTCTCGCAGCAGGTTATACTAATTTTCGATCCGTATCAACCCGCAATTTGCCAAAGAAAAATAATGAATTCTTATCCATCTCGTTTAAATTTATGGGTACATGTGGATAACTCGCAAAAAAATAAATAATATTAAATAAAATTATTATTTAATAATTTTGCTAAAAATAATAATCATTAATTTTTTCTAAAAGATGAATTTTTGAGGTTATGTATACATATTAAAAAGCTTTTGACAAAACCTAAAATATCTCTACTTTATAATTAAATAATATTTTTTATCTCTAATTAGGGACAAAACAAAAAATGTTACATAACTTTTGCATAGAAAACATAAAATATTTATCTTTATGAAACAAATTTTTTTATAAAACATTCATTTTTAAGGAACAAAGGGAATATTATTTTTATAATATTTTTAAAATTTAACTACTAATTTTACAAAATTTAAAATAATTTATTTATTTTTAAATGTGGATACCCTCAAATCTGCTTTAGAAAATATAACAATCCACACCTGTTTTGTCAAAAAATGTTTCAATTTGTATCCACCCCGCCTCATAATAGATCTAATGTGGCGGAACTTGCAGATTATAACTCAAATTGACAGAGATAATCAAAAGTTATGATGTTTTAAAACTATTTTAGTATAGACACCAGCATACATTTTAATTTTTATTTAGGATTTCATAGTAATGAAAAATGTTTTAAAGTTAGAAAGATCAAAGCTACTTAAATCACCTATAACCTACATAATTTAAACCAAACCCTCTACTAACAATTATATTTATTTCTAAATCCAAACAAAATTTAATAATTTAAATATTACATAAAAAACATTAAGAATTTAAAAATATTATTGGGCAAGTTTATGGCTTGACCAACAATGATCCAATCTGCATAAGAAATATCGAAACACTTCCACACAAAATCCACGCGCTTTCTCACGCTCACTCACTCGCTTGCATAACACTTGTTTTCCCTCCAACTCAAAACGACGACGATCTCTTCGACGCTATCTCTTCCTTTCCTCTCCAACTCAAAACGACGACGATCTCTTCGATGCTATCTCTTCCTTTCTGATTTTGCCCATCTTTGTCTCCGATCTCTAATTTTTGTGAGGTAATTTGAATAATTTGAGCTGGGTTTTGTTTTGTTGTTGATGGGTTTAAGTCATTTTGGTACTGAGATTTGCTTGTGGAATGAATCTGACCGTTTTGCCTTGTTCAATTTGATTTAATCTCTCATGGATTTAGTGATCGATGATTGTTCCTGCTTTGTTCTCTAATTTGTCTTTTGTTTTTGTTCATCTTAGAGGATTAAGATCTGTTTGGAGTGTATCCATTTCAAGTCATTGAAGAAATCAATCTCAGATATTGAGCAAAATGGCTTCAGTATCTCATTCATCCTTAGCATTGGGTGGAGCTTCTGCTTCTGCTTCGGATTACTTGCCTACTTCCAGTAATGGTGTTAGTGGGGTCTCATTGAAGACTCTAGGAAGAACAATGTTCACAACTACCAGAAGGAAGAACCTTGCTGTGACATCTCGGCTCAAGAAAGGGAAGAAATTTGATCATCCATGGCCGGCTAATCCTGACCCAAATATGAAAGGAGGAGTCTTGTCTTACTTATCGGAGTTCAAGCCTTTGGGGGATACACAAAAGCCTGTCACTTTGGATTTTCTAAGTAGGAATGAGAATACTAATCATGTGCTGCATTTTGACCAATCATGTGTAGTTTCTTTTAACATTGGTCCTTGTGTTGTGTAGGTGAAACTGGTTAGGACTTCACTGAGCAGAGTATCACTTTGGAGAACAAGTATAGACAGGTATAAATGCAAGTATATTATCAAGTATAGCTACGGGTTGTTTGGTAATGTGTCTTACTGAACCTGTCATTTTTAATCTCAGGCTCTGAAAGATCTTTACACGCATCTCACTCCAATACAGCGTGTCAACATATGACCTACTTTATTTGATCATAATTCCAACATCACTGACAAGGTCTCTGGTTTCTCATTACTCTGGATGGCCTTTTTCATGCATTGAGAATCAAGTCTTGTTTTTTTCATTCTTGGGATTCTCTGCTCTTGTTTCAGTTTATGGAGCTTCATGGAGTATGATGACCCTGCAATTGTGACGGAAAACGATATAGTCACCAGAAAGGTAGGAACACCAAAGAAAATATAATGCGTTAACTTTGGGATGCCTACTCCTCACGGGTATGTTTTTTTCACTAGGAACTTCCTGAATTGTAGTTAAATAGAAATATTCAGGCTCGAAAACCTCATTGTTAGGTTAGGCTTAAAAACACAAATTCATTTTCTTGTAGTCATCTTATTTAGCTAGTGTTACCTGATTTAATTAGTAGTTCATGTAGGGAAAAACATTTCTGTTCAGTTTGTTTTTTTAATTTTTAAGGTATGATTCATTTAAACTCTGATTCATTTTCCTATAGTTATATTTTTTTAGCTAGTTTTTCATTTTGAAAAAACTGCTTCTTGGCTTACCACTTGTTCTAACTCGTCAATGTCTCAATGCTTTTGACCTAACATGTAACAATTAAGTCCTCTTTCTCCTCTCTTGCGGTTATGATATATATCATCATACGCACACTCTTCTTAGATTCATTTTATTCTTCTTCTTCTAGTTTTCAACTTCACTGTCTTCTTCTTCTGAATGGCAATTTATAATAGCGATCAATTTGATCAGAAACCGGTTTTTAAGGTAATAAGTTATTTATTTCTACTAGTTGCATTAGTTTTAGGAGCTCTTTTATTTTACCATCTTAAAGTTTTACTTAATCATATACGACACTCGTATTTTAACAGAGATGTAGCTGTAGAAAGGGTAGATCCACCAGAATGCGCTATATGTCTAGATAATTTAGTAGCTGATGTAGCTGGCAGCTGCATTAATAGGTGGGCTATTGAGAACCCGACTTGCCCTACTTGTCGGGCAAGCCTTTGAAAGTACTTGAAAGTATAGGAGCTGTGTTTGTTTTTAAGGTAGTTATAAATATATAATACTGTCGTTGATTGGAAAATTATAATACAAGATAATTTAGTTCTCATGACCACAGTGCATCAGCTTCCATCGATCTCGAAATGTATCAACATCACAGAGCAGATACCTTAAGAACAACCGTCAAATGGGGAGGAGTTTAGCAGTTAGAGTCAATAAAGCCCTGTAAAATGTTGTCTTTTGTTTCGTTTCTTATTGATGTAATCTTCAAATGGCATATTCTCACAAAAGTAAAGAATAAAACCAGTCACTCTCATCTGTCGTTCAATGAGATTCAGTCAAGATTCTCATAAAGATGCAAGCATGTGGAAGCAACTATGAATCAACTAAATTCAGAAAGAGGATCATCTTGAACTTCTCTAACAACATATATGGATTCTTGTAGCGGCTTTACATATTGCAAAGACTTGTCAGACACTTTGCAAGGAGAAAAAAAAAATTCACCAAGAAAACATTGACTCACTAATTTAGAAGTATATAACATAAAAAAAACCAACTAAATTATTCAATATCGAAGGCTAGATTATATTTCATGATTGCTAATATACAGTCAATCTTTTATGAAACACAAAACTAATAATACTTGCTAAGAAACTTGATTCATAGGATCCTAGGAGACTTGTTGAAGCTCTTTTGTAAATAAACCCATCAATTTCAGTATGAAATCTCAAATACTTAAAAGAGATTTCAATAAAGGTTAGCTACCAGTAAGAAATCTTAAAATAGTATTGGCATTAAGATCAATTCTGTGAGAAAAAACCCTAATTTTGAGGTAGACAGCGGCTGATCACGGAGAAGAGCATAGACAAGTACCATCTCATCTCCTATCTTGAGTTCTTCGTCTCCGGACCGCTTAAGCAGGATTTCAAATAGACTGAAAGCTTCTATGATTCGAGCGAGCATAGATATTCAAGCAATCAGAAATTATACTCTTTCTCCTAACGATAGCTCTTGACACCATGTTTCTTGCTTAATATCACTTCTTCCTTTTGGAATTTTGCATCTTCAGTAAACTTCTTCCTCCATCTCCTTGAATCTCCTCGAGTAGGTAAAATTTAGCACTAATTTAGAAGATTTAATAGATATGAATTCCGATAATAGTCGAATATTCAGTTAAAATTCTGATTTGATTAGATGTTGTTGTGATTAAGTCGGCAATCTATAGGTTAATGGGCTATGGTTTTCTTAACTATTCATTTGTATTTAAGAAAATCAAATTGGGCTGAATCTTATGTATTGATTTATTTTGTACAGACCGAGCGTGTCAAGGTTTTAAAGGGTCGGAAATAATAGGATCCGCACGTTTTTAAGCGGGTCGGCAATTTGATCGGCTTGGATCGATTTCTATTTTGGCTCAAGTGTCGGAATTACCCTAAAGCTTTGTAAATATTATTTTTTTGTAACTAAAACTTAATGGTAATATTTTTTTAAAACTTTTAAATGGCTTGTAAACTTAATAGTATAGATGTTTCTATTGGGGGAAATTGTGACTTTCAAAGTTCCAAGTTGTATTTAAAATTTTATATTCTGTCAATTCCGGTTACTAAAATCAATGCACTGTAGATTGTACTATGAAATTTCGGTTCTGTACTTTGTCTCCATGAATGTCTATCTCATATACTCAAATTAAAACATATCAATATAATATTCTCAAATATCCTGAAATTTAGAGTAAATCTCACCAAATTTTATTTATCAAAATTCTACTAAAGCATCCGAATATCTTTCAAATTCACCTAAATCTCATTAATTCTAAAATCCACCAAAATATTCAAAATCATGTTCCAATACATCCCCCTTAGTTAAATCCTGGTTGAATACGATTGTCAAGCTTCAACCAATATCAAATGGTAGTTTTCTAACATATTTTGATACTTAAAAATGAATTTTAATTCCACCCGTAACATGAGACACAATCTATTTAGTCACTCGTTTATAAAAAAAATCACTTTATCTAGAAGAATACTTATACTTAATACTTTTAAGTTTATGACCTAAAATTTTGTATTTTACACGTTTGATAGGTTTTATAAGAGGTGAAGTAATATGGCTAGCAATAAATTTACAAGTCCACTCACTCAAAATGATATAGCCCCTAATATTTTTAGTTCAACGACTAAAATTTCGTATTTGACATTTTGGTAGGTTTATAACTGGTGAAGTGATATGACTAGTAATAAATTTATATATTAGTCGTTGATTCAAATAATTGTATTTGACACTTTTGGTAGGTTCATAAGAGGTGAAATTATATGACTAGCAATAAATTTATTAGTCGTTGACTCGAATTGGTATGTATATTGATAAATTATCAATGGAGAAATATAAGTAAAAACATTCACAATGTTTTTACATTTACTGTTCTTTATTTCTTCTTATATGCTTCTAACAGTATTGGCCGAAGGAAACATTAATGTTAAATTCTATAACTTGTATTTCTGTTTTTTCCATTATTTCAAATTTAGTATTTTCAATTTCTTAAAAAACTTTGTATGGTTGGTTTTACAGGATTTCGATTGTGTTGATATATACAAACAACCGGCGTTCCAACATCCAATGTTGAAACACCACAAGATTCAGGTATGGTGGTTGAACTTGTTCAATCAATAAATATGGAAAATAATCTCTTTACTAGAGGCTAATTTAATGTAGAAGAGCATATCTGATCTTGTAATTCTTTATTTAATCTTAATTTTGTTATCTTGTGTTATTGTATAGGAAAAATTCAGTTCAAATGAAAGCTTGAAAATAAAAGATCAATATAAAACAAATTATCAAAGTTGTCCAAAAGGAACAGTGCTCATTTTAAGAGAAAGAAATGGAACTGAGAGCGTTCATCTTGACACGGCTGAGTATCCCGGCCAACATGTAATATTTTTCTTATTATTTTTACTTAATCATAACACGTCATTTTCTTATTTTTCATGGTTTTATCAAAAAATAAAATATAGATATATATATATAGATATATATATATATATCATCCTATAAGAATTTTATATTATTTACAGCAAAATAAATGATTATATGGAGTCACATTTGATGTAGAATTTATGATATTAACTTCTTTATTCATATGATATACAGTTTGCAACAATGGAAACCATTTTGGATGGCAGCATCTATCGAGGAGCAGAAGCTTATATAAGTCTTCATAAGTTAACTGTACAAAATAATCAGTACAGTAAAAATCAAATTTGGTTAGAGAATGGACCACATGATCAACTCAATAGTATACAAGTTGGTTGGGCGGTAAGTTGTTAAATAAAATGTGTACTTCATACAAAGTCATGCAAATTTAAACAAGGAATTTATTTATTTTTAATTTTTTAAGAACTTAAAATTATATTATATATAATACCTTACCAAAATAAAATAAACTTAGGTATATATATATAGTTATATTTATGAATAAATATATATACATATTCAATAAACATTCATTTGAACCTATAGATTATCCATAAATACAAAAAGATGACTAACTTATGATGGTCCAATGGGTTAAAAAAACTCTCATCATGTGATAATGGAGAACCAAATTCTGAGTATCCTCACTGTGATTTTAATTATGATGTGTCATTGCATTTTTATTATAAAAATATTTGGTATTCCACATGTTTTAGAGATCTTTTTGGTTGTAAAAAAAATATAGATACAAAATGATTGATGCATTTTACAAACATTTTAATTTATTTTCAAGTCTCTGAATGTATTTTCATGAATTTTGAAATTGTATACAGGTGCATCCAAGATTGTATGGCGACAGTTTAACGCGATTTACAATATATTGGACCGTAAGAAATATTTTATTTTCTTAACTATGTTTCTTTATACATGGCAAACCAATACAGTTCGTAATTATGCCAATAAAGTCGGACTATTGTTTTGCCATTATCGTTTTTTCTTGCACTACATTCTACCTTTCATTTATTTTAAATTTTTATTAGGGAGATGGCTATAAAAGAACTGGATGCTATAATACAAAATGTCCTGGCTTTGTTATTGTTAGTCGAGATCCCTGGCTTGGAGTAATTTTTAATGCATCCTCAGTTTATGGTGGCAAAAAAACTGTCTTTGTCAGACCACAAGTTTTTCAGGTAATTATTTTTATTTTTCAATAAAGATCTTAGTCTCACAATTTGTTTTATGCTTCAAAGTACTCGAATCCAACCTCTTTAGAATTTCTTGAAGTTTTCTAATATAATTTCTTCCAATGATTCTGATTCAAATCACATATATACTTATAAATTTTAGAGATTTTGTTTATAGTTTATTTTGTTCTGTTTCAATATTTATAAAGATGGCTTTAGTGGAAACTGGGCACTAAAAGTATTTGACCAACTAATTGGATACTGGCCCAAAGAGTTATTTACACATTTAAACAAAGGCGCTTCGTTAATACGTTTTGGAGGAAATACATTTGCGTCTCCAGATGAAATTAGTCTTCCAATGGAAAATGGATATTTCCCGGTTGAAGAGTATCACAAAAGTTCGCATTTTTCACATGTCAAAGTTAAGAGTTCGAACTATCAAGATGTCGATGTTGAAGATAAGAAAATAAGGGAATATGTGGATTGTATCCAGTGTTATAAATTATCATATTGGGGTTACACCAAGGGGAATGAAGTATCTTTCTCCTTTGGAGGACCAGGTGGAGATTGTGGTACTTGATGTTAAATGATTAATATATATATGTATCGAACAAAATTATATAAACTTTGCAAAAGAAATAAAAGTTAATTGAACTATTTTTATCTTGTGAACGAGATAGAATTTGAGGTCTACAAAGGATTTTGAATGAGAAAGTAATTTCAATCGAGAAATCAATAAGCAAAACAGATAATTATACTTTTCGTTCTTTGCTATGTATCAGAAATGATAATCATAACAGAAAACAAAAACATTTAAATCTCAAAATTGTTAAGACTCGAAAACATTGTCATTAACCATAGAAATACCGTACTATGCTTTGATTTGGCCAAAATGGGGACTTAGCTTCCTACAATGTTACATATCTGTCTTAACTCTGAACTATGTAACTGTTTCCCAAAGCCCTCCTTAAAATCCAATCTCTTTCATAATAATATTAATAAAAGTCAACGCATCTCAAATAAGAAAAAGAAATGAGACAAAAGAAAGTTTGGTGAGCGAAGCAGATCATAATGGTTTCTACCACTGTAAAGAAGCCTAACAACATTCTTGTTCGTCTTCCCTTTTCCCCAGCCTCCTCGAAACTCGCAGAAACATGATCAACAAGAGATTCACAACTTCTCATCAGTCGATAAACCAGAGAATCCACAAAAAATTTCCGCAGATAACGATTTTCCAACAAAACCTATAAGCTAACAAACTCAAAAGTTATAACTTTTATCCTTAAAACTCACCAATCTCTAAGTATTCAAAAAACACACAATAAGATTTGCGATTAAGACAAGCATGACAATATACGAGAAGACCGACCGAGTTTCTGAGATTTACGATTGAGAGATCTTGATTGCGGACTCCCTCTTGTTAAATTTCTTCTCCTACCTTGTCGTCATTAATTTGCTTGTTAGTTCATCTTTTTTATTTGTTGTAGTTTGTTTTTTAGTTTGTTTTTTTTTGAAACATAATATCTCTAATTTTTTATATTTTTTTTGTCAACTACATATAATTAACTAAAACGGTTTAGAAATCCAAACCCAAGATACATTGTCTACATACACATTATCATATGGATAAAGTCTAGCACTACGTGCTAACGCATCCGCCTTAAATTTCAAACTACAGAGAATTAAAAATAAAGAAAATGAAATAAACAAATTTTTGTTCCTCACGAATTCATCCAGATGTGTTGAGAAAGCAAGTCATTCTATCAGTGTAGACATCATTTTTACCAATTCAGAACAATTTGTCGCAAAAGCTACCTTGTCTTCTGTTGTTCGATCACCTATAATTTTTTATATAAAAATACCATTTTATATACCTTTCCTTCTTCTCCCTTACAACGATGGCTTTGAGACTTATAGAAAACAAATTACAATTTGAGGAGCACAGAAGAGAGTAAAATAGAGAGGATGATCGTTTAGATTTGAATAAACCGGAACCAAGTAGTTTGTTAGTTTTAATTTTCGGTCTTTCATTTTTCTTAGTAATGTGTTGTCTATGTAATTTTGTCACAATCTCGAAAATGGTACGAAATTTTAATGTTATTACCAATATATATATTTTGAGGTCCATCAGACCTGGGAACACACTTAAAATATAGAGAATACAAAATGATCATTGCTTTGCTCGAAAACTGGAACTATATATATATTCCAACTCTGAACAAAGCTTTTATAGATCAAAAATAGCTGAAACATGTTAAATTGGTTTTTGATTTTTGATTTTCACCTTGGCTTTGGTTGAGACTTGAGATGCAAATGATATCAACGATTGGATAAGTCTATGATGCGACGTAGCCTGAGATCGGTTTAGCATCTCAACCATTGAAAAAAGCAAAAAATTAGAACATGTAGAGTATTAAGAAGCTGAAGATTAATGTATATCATTAAAATTCGAAAGAGAAGAAATCGGAACAAAATACATATCATAGTATTGTGAGAAAGAAAATGCTTCCGTGAGAGAACCCTTTATTGAGATTTGCCCAAGCTAACATAGTACATTACCACGTTTGAAGTTTTGCACATAAAACTTCGTTTTTTAATGTTTGGTGATACATATGTCTCCAACCTCCATTTTGCGAACTTCTTTCTTCAAAGCAGCAAGTTTGATGATATGGAGCGATTCTACCAAGTCATCACATAGTAGATGAGGGTCTGGATTCACTGATGTATCGACAGCAAGATTGATAATAATGTTGTTTACGTAACTTACGTAATGGATTATAAGTGCCTTAATTATTCAACAACAAACATATATAAACAAATGTTAGTTAATTACATCTAAGCTTTTAATGACTTTTTAAAAAGAGTTAAATATATAGATATATAAGTATTTCAGGGTTAGCAAGTCCACCCATTGCACTTGCTGCAACGTAAGACATTGGATGATCAAAAAAACTTATTTCTTCGTCTGGACCCAACACATTTGAAAATGTCAATGTGTTATGACAAAATGTCCTCTTAACAATAGCTTCTGCTACCTGTATATAACACACAGTTATATGTTTGTTTTTTTCATATAGAAATTAATATATATCAACTGGTTGATAGTACTTAAATGTTTTACCTTTTCCCCGAATATGTTAATAATAGCTTTGACCATTCCATAGAGAATAAGTGTATCCTTGGAGATTTTTTTTAAATATCCATATTTGCTTTGGCTCGTCGGACGTATTCCAATGGATCAACCTCTGGTTTTATCCATAAAGGAGGTATTAAAAAACTTAGGAAGTTTCCCCATCTACACTTTGAACCCTTCGCCATCATATTAGCAAGATCCTACGTATATGAGCTTCTTGCATTCTAATGTATTAAAAGGGACAATGATAATTATTTTCATCGGTTCTTAAATTTATATCGGGTCTTAAATTTATAGCTATTGTTCCACGAAGACGGATTTTTTCTAAACTTGTTTTCTTAACTGTTAAGTATTACGTACATTTTTTTTGTTAAAAGATATAGTATTACATTTATACGTGATAATTTCTAGATTTTAAAATAATAAAAAATTAGCTGATCTATCTACTACTACTAGCTAGTGACTAATTTTTAGCGTATTTTTATTTCTCAAAGCCGGTAATGTAATTCATTTCTTTTCATCTATTTTAAAACATAACATATAATAACTACATTTAAGTCATATTGAGGTTAATATTCCCTTGTAGAATTGAATAGAATTTGAAATTACGTACCAGATAAATTGCTCAAATATTTGGAGAGACCTGCCTGTTTGACAAGCACACTTCCACCTGTTAAAATAATAATTCGAACCAAATTATTATTTTGAGAGACCTGCCTGTTTGACTTAATTGAACTTAACACGTTTGGCAAAGCACACTTCCACCTATTAAAATAATTCGAACCAAATTGAACTATTGTTGAAACCAATTTATGTAGGTGAGGATGAGGAACCCAAACCACCATAGACCTAAACCAATAATTGAAAATTAAAGTCAGCTACCGTAGCTATTGTTCCTCATTTCAATGATCCAAGTGCTAATCATATTGGGTTAGATGTTGATAGTTTAAACTCAATCGCAACTTCAGATCCATTTATATCATCTCAAATTCATCGTTAACTTGGAATTTTTTTGCTGATAGTAGAATTATATGTTACATTTTTTATGTTTTGCTTCGATTATGCTTATACTTAAGTTATATTTTGCTTGTATTTTTTATTTTTCTTACTTTTTTCAGTTCACTAATTTATATTTAAAATAAAAACTTAACTTTGTGTTACATAATTGTAAAATCATATTGATGAAATTAGTTATGATGATCACACGCTCACTCTAATCTCCAACTTTGATTCATTTTCTTCTTCTTATTTTTCTACTTCTACTACTTCTTCTTCTAGTTATCAGTTTCACTATCTTCTTCTTCTTCAGTATTTTATAATGGCAATTTATGATAGTGATAAATCTGAACAGAAACCACTCTTTAAGATATTAAGTTATTTAGTTATAGTGGTAGCATTAGTTTTAGGAGCTTTCTTAGTTTACTTTGTTAAAGTATTATTTAATCATATACGACACAATTTTTTTTTATCGTAGATGTAGATATAGAGAAGGTTATCGTAGATCCACCAGTTTGCGTCATTTGCCTTGATAATTTTGTAAATGATTGCGTTGATATGAAATGTGGACATACCATATCAGCTGCATTAATAGGTAGGCTAGTGAGAACTCGACGTGCTCTAGTTGTAGAGCAACTCTTTGAAGGTAGTTTTGATTTTAGGTAGTTTTAGATTAGTTTTATTTGTGCATTAGGTAGTTTTAAGAGAAATTTTTTAAAATACCATATTTTTATGTTTTGTAGTAAAAAATACCATTATTAGTTTAATGTTCCAAAAATATCATCAAAAGTCTTAGTTTTTAAAAATACCACAAATACAATTGATTTTATAAAATTTATTTTAAAAATTTTTGAATTTGGATTAATTATCTTAGATTTAGGGTATAGTTTTTAAGAGATGGAAGTAAGAGTTTAGGGCTTAAGGCTTAGGGTTTAAAATTCTGAACCCAAAATCTTAAACCCTAAAATATGTATATAGTTAAGGAGATTTCTAGTCATTTTATGGTATTTATGAAACTTTTAAAAAATTATGGTATTTATAGAAAAAATATAATTTAATGATATTTAAGAAAATTATCATAGTTTTAATCTTTTTCGCTTTGGCGTGTACTTAGTTGCATCATTTCAGTCAACGCTCGATGCCTTGAACTAAATCAATGCCGTCTCTGAAGGTAAACATTTATAGCTAAAATATATACTTATTTGTTCCTTGTTTTTGTTGTTGTTCAATTTGGAATAAAAATCCCAGATAATGAACCATGTGGTCCTGTGGAAGTATTGTAGAAAGCGCTTCAATATATGTTTTTGGTTTCATTCGTTAATCTTTGTCTGATATTGGTAGGGAACTTAGAAGTTTCCTAAAGTCAAAGCAAGGAGTTAATTGGTTCTTGAGCTTCTGAAAGGTGTGCCCTTATTCTTGTCTTTTTAACTTTGTCCATTCACTTTGTGTTGTCATAATGATTTTCTATGAATCTGTAGCCTGGTGATCTGTTAAAATCTCAACTTGGAGAGCAAAAGTCAAGTTCACTATGGTTATTCATCAAGCTATTTTCCTGCTGATTAGGAGGATATTAATTCCTTTGCCATGCCATGACAGTCAGGTATGTTTTGTGGTTTTCCCTGTCAGATTATGTGTTTCCAATTAGCTTGAGATAAGAAATCGGATGCTAAACTGTTTGTAATGTTTTTACAGGGCATTTCCCTGAATTTTAGTGAAGATGGTTAATGACAAGTCAAAGTTGACTAAAGACCACATTACTCAAGTCTTAGGGAATGAAGATAAGGCAAAGGAAAAGCATCCATGTGTATATTTCTTGACCTGTGCTTATTGGTACCTACAAACTAAGAAATACTAAGAAAAAACTAATGCTTCGGCGAGAGAACCCTTTATTGAGATTTACCCAAGGTAACATAGTACATTACCACATTTGATCTTTTGAACATAAAACTTCATTAATGTTTGGTGATACATATGTCTCAAACCTCCATTTTAGAAACTCCTTTCTTCAAGGCAGCAAGTTTGATGATATGGAGCGATTCTACCAAGTCGTCACATAGTAGATGAGGGTCTGGAATCACCGATGTATCGACAGCAAGATTGATAATAATCTTGTTTACGTAGCTTACGTAATGGATTATAAGAGCCTTGTTCAACAACAAACATACATAAAACATTGTTAGTTAATTACATTTAAGTTTTCTATGACTTTAAAAAAAAGTTAATAGATATGTAAATACGGGCATGATTAATTAGCTATACTTACTTGTGGTAGACCCAGTACGCTTGCTGCGACGTATGACATCGGATGACCAAAAAAACTTATTTCTTCGTCTGGACCCAACACATTTGAAAATGTCAATGTGGTATGCCCAAATATCCTCTTAACAATAGTTTCTGATACCTGTATATAACACAATTATTTTACAATTTTCATATAGAAATTATATATATATATATATCAACTGGTCATGGTAAGGTTGATATGTTTTACCTTTTCCCCGAATATTTTCATGATAAATTTGATGATTCCATACAAAATAAGTGATTCCTTGGAGGTCTTTTTAATATCCATAGCTGCTTTGGCTCGACGGACGTATTCCAACGGATCATCCTCAGATTTTATCCACAAGGGAAATATAACAATACCTACGAAGTTTCCCCATCTACACATTGAACCCTTTGCCATCATATTAGCAAGATCCTACACATTTTCATATTTCATGAGTCTCTTGCATTCTAATTATTAAAAATGACAAAGATATCTAGTTACATTCATTTTACCTCGATTTTGGTGTCAGGTCTTAAATTTATAGTTACTGTACCACGAAGACAGATTTTTCCTAAATTTTGTTTCTTCTTGGCCACCATATCTTCATCTACTTTTGAAATTGTACAGAAAATTAAACAAGTGTTACTGATATAATTCATTAATACCGTAGTCCTATATGATGTATGAAGTATGAAACAACACATAAATGAATATTTATACATAATTTTCAAATGAATTCACATCCTATACTAATTTTAATAGCTAAATATCATTAATATATTTTTCGTTAAACGCTAAAAATATATATGTATTACAAACAAACAAAAATTTGGTCACATCTTACATTTTACATAATAATCAAAATCACTCATTTGAAAATTACAAATATTTGAAATCATAATTAAACAGATTTACTGTGAGTTTTTGAAATATTTTGAAAAAGATTGAGCACTCAAACGTGAGAGCAAGGGGATCACCCAACGAATGGGCGACCTCCGAGATTAAAAAAAACTATTATCGAAAATAATCAAAATATATTTATTTTAAGTAAATTTCTACAAGTACATATTTATTTCTAGTTTTAAAATACAAATTTAAACTCTATCTATCAATAACTACTTTTTATAGCGCATTTTATTTTTCAAGGCTGTTAATATACTTTGACTTTTTCCTTTTCATCTGTTTTAAAACATAAGAAAATACTATTAGAAATTTAGAACTACATTTAAGAATATTAAGGCCAGTAACACTAGTAGAATTGGAAAGAATATGAAATTACCAGATATTCTGCTCAAGTATTTTGAGAGACCTGCCTGTGTCATTCCAAGAAGAACATCATTTACCTTCTACAAAATTTAACATAAATTATTTTTAAAAATTACATAAGAAAAAAAAAATCATATTTCAAAAAACAAAAACCAATATAAAGAAAAATGACTATATAAAATGCCAACCATTTCCATTGTGTTCTTCACCAACTTGACATCGTCAAAGCTTATTATCCGATGGATTATCTTTTTAGATCGAACTCTATCTCCCGGTTTAGTCGAGAGAGGAGTTTTAGTATCCCTCATAAAACATAGTGTAAGCAAAGACTTGAACAATTCTATAAGAGTTGTGAAAATGATTATTATCATTAACCAAAATCTTCCAACCAACGACCAGCCTTTCCTATTGGAATCAACACGTTTCCTTGTAGCCGCGGTGGTAGGAAAAGTGTCCGGGTCAGATATTTTTCGTGAACTAGCCAATAAAAGAGACATTAGAGACATCCCATCGCCAAGTGAATGATGGAATTTTCCTATACCCAAAGATTCTGCATTTGATGTCTTTATATTCAGTATATGAAATTCCCATAAAGGTTTGGACATGTCCATTGGAGTATTAGCTATGCTTGAAGTATAGTCTTCTACAACTTGATCAGGATTTTCAATATTGGAATGATCAAGATCTGGAATTATAACATGATCTTCTACTCGAACACTAACAGGAACCCAACTAGCTTTTCCATTTTTCTTTATCTCCTGAAACATTAATTTAATTTATTATGATCAAAACAATTATTATATTATATATTATTAAATTTCTTCCAAGTTTAACTTAAACCTATATAAATATATAATGCATGTTGTTAAAACCAAAAAAAGAAAATATTAAAAAAAAAATTCACCATCAAAACTAATTAAGAGGATTATAAAGGATTTTTTTATTATTATTATTATTCGTCTTCTTTTTACTATTATGATTATGATTATGATATTTTAAAAATTTCTTGTACGTTCTTACATGTAACAATACGGCATTTAAATTTATGTTTACCACTTTGCTAGAGAAGCGAGGGAGCTTGATCCATGTGTTCTTGATACCTTCAACAATGATGGATGGGTTGCATCTAGTTTGAAACCCTAAAGTGAAAATAATGACGCAGTAGAGACTTGGCGTAACGAACAGCCGTGAAACCGGACTAAGCGGCTCTATCATCACTCCCGTCTCTTGCTTCTCTCTTGTCATGTCTTTCCTTTTTCCATAGCTATTTTGATTATTCTCCAAACTTGCCTTTAGACACAGTTGGATCTTTTACTACAATAGACCCCCGCAAAGGAGTAGAAGTTTTATAGTAGGAAGAGAGCAGGCGGCTAATCAATACAAGAAAAAAAAATTACTATACAAAAAAATCTAAAAATAATGATTAAGACCATCTCCAATCTCATTCCATTTTTCACTTTATATTTTATTTTGGAGTAAAATTTGCTTCAACCCCAACTCCATGATGAAATAAAAATGGAATTACTTCAAATATGGGGTAATTTAATTCATAACTCTATTTACTTATTCATTACTCTATTTTCAATTCCAAAATGGAGTAGGGTTGGGGAAATTCAACTCTATTTTAAAATTACTCCATTTTGAAGGAAAAATATAAACTAATACATTGGAGATGCTCTAATACTATTAGTTTTTGTCGATTTATGATTTTGTAACTATTAAAACGGTAAATTTGTTACCACAATAGTAACAGACTGCCTCGCTAGTTTTTGTCGATTTATAAATTGTAACTATTATGGCATTTTTATTATTTAATTTGACACTTATTGGCCAAAAATAAATCCTATGAGTAAATGATGTTTTTTTTTTCTTTTTGTAATTTCGCATTTATTGAACGGAGACATTGTACTTTGTTGCATTGCTATTTTTAGAGATCTAAGGAGTTAGGTGTTTGGGACCAAAGAAAAACCACATAAGAAGAAGTTAACGAGTTCTCCTTCTCAAAAGGTTGTCCCGTAAGGCCGTACGCGTTGATAAAAAATCCACAAACATCCACTATATTTTAAGTTTTAGACAAAAACTTATAATGATCTTATGTAAACTTTATATAGTCTTATGTAAAACTTTAAATAGTCACGGAACATTCTTTTAAAAGGTATATTAGTCTAATAGTTTCTCGTTGGTCTTGGGACTAGCTCAAACTACCAAATTTAATGAAAGAATGCGAGGTTATGGTGCATGTAAACTGAGCCACGTTAACGGTTTAAATAGAGCCTCGTATCATGTGGTTTACAAATCATGTATGTAATAAGATGAATGTGATCGACACGTTGACAATAAATGTTTTTAAACAAGGAGTACTTAACAAGTTAGTTGTAAAAGAAGTTTGGTGTATCCATCCACTAGGACCACTAGACATGAGCATTATGCATATTCATTGGTTCAACAAAACTATATCTTGTATGTGTTAATCATGGGGTTACAAATTACATTTTTAAAAGTTTTAACAGCAAACTTCCATAGTTCCACCTACTAAATTAATATATATTGAATAAGTGTTGAACCAATTATGTAATCTAGGTGATGAATCTTCGAATGAGGATGATGAACCCAAACCATCATAGAGCTAAACCAATAATGGACCAGAGTAAATAAAAAGCTTTGGTAAACCAAATAACCATTGGTCTCCTCAGGACTTAGTAGTTCGTAGAAACAAAATTACCACGTTTTCGAAAACGTATTTACTCGGTCGAAAACGTAATTACCACAAAATTACCACGTTCGAAAACGTATATATGCACGTAAAAATCAAAACTTGTATGCTAAAACCTGAAAAACATATATTAAAAAAAAAAAGGAAGTTATCGGTAAATAAAAATAAAAAAACCCTGACGGAATAAGGAATAGTGGGGGTTGTTTTGGGCCCGGATTACCTCCAAACAACAAAAATTTAGAAAAGTCCAATTTAAAATTCTTGAAAAAAATGTTGAGGTATATCAAGGCTTGGGAACACACTTTCAAATATAGAATTGCAAGAGATCCAGTAAACACACATTTACCGAAAATGTATTCTAACTTCTTAAAGCTTTTATCCCCAACGTCATACATACATATATATACACACATTACATGAGAAGAAATTGAAATAACACCAACGTACAAAAACTAGGAAATCGCCAAATTGTCTGTGTTTACTTATTTCTTTACAGACAAACCCCCAAAAAGAGACCAAAAAGTTTTGAAATTGATCAAAAATAAATGAAACATTTTACATTGGTTATTTGATTTTATTTTCACCTTGGCTTTGGTTGAGATGCAAATGATAACAAAGGCTGGATAAGTCTATGATGCGAAGTAGCCTGAGATCGGTTTAGCATCTCAACCATTGATGGAGTCTGATAATAAGACTGAACAAAGCTCGAACCATCTCCTGATTCTCCTCTTGATGTTGCTCTTTGCCATGAATGTGAGCTAAGTCCTGAAAGAATATAAGCTCTTCCTGATACCTCATAGACATGTCTACTCGCCATTCTTTCTTGCATCTCCTTCAGCTCTCTGTCCAAAGCCACACAAAACCCATCACCTGATTTTACTGAAACAGTCTCTGCCAAAACTTGTCTAAAACTCTGGATAACTGTAACAGCAGCAGCTAAATCTTCTCCTTCTGCTAAAGCTCTAGCCTTTACCATTGCCTCTGCAGCTAAAAACCTGTTTCTTTGCCTATCCACTTCAATGGACACACCAACTTCTTGACCAACAGTTTCTGGTCTTTGAATCTTAAGCACATGACTTTGAAGCGTCACAACTTCTTTTGTCAAAAGATCTTTGTAGACACATCTCATTTTAAGAAGCGGCGTCTCGTTTCCATCTCTCTGATCTGGGATGTTGATAGAAACCAAGAAGTCCCTCTCTTCATCAGCGTAAAGATCACCGATGCCTACACATCCTGAGCGACCATTGCTCGTAACAAGGCTTTGGTAACTCCCAGCTTTAATCGAGCTGAGATGAACATCTGAGCATAGACCATCGATTTCCAACCGTAGCTCCTGCACTGCAACACTTAAAAGCCCACCAATGCACTGTGCAAGAGCATCTTGGATCACAGACTCACTCTCAATGAAAGAGAAAGTTCCACCAGAGGTTTCAGATACAGAATGCATCAGTGAAGCATCATGATCTGATCCAAAACCAAAAGAATGAACCGGGATCTGAAACCGCTTGTTGCTTTCACAACCATGCATAGACAAAGGAAGTAACAACTTGTAGTTTGGATCAGGTTGGTTCATGGTATAAGTGTCACGTCCATCAGACAAAAGGATAATACTTGCAACAGGATTTTTATCTCTTCTATCTTCCATCACCTTAACACCTTTCTTAAGACCTTCAGCGATGTTAGTCCCACCATTTGCTACCAATGAGTTAACACCTTGAAGAGCTAAGTGTCTTCCAGCATCAGACATTTGAGTCAAAGGGAATAGACGACGAGCAGTAGAAGAGAAAGCAATCACCGAGAGCCTATCGTTTGAACCAAGGTTTTGAATCACAAACCCCATTGCTCTTTTAAGCAGAGCTAGTTTAGTTCCAGCCATGCTTCCACTAATGTCAAGCACCGTGACAAGATCAACAGGAGCTCGTGGATACCGAGAAATCTGATTGTTGAGTGAGTCAGCATTTCCAGTAACCATAGCAGCAGCTCTGAGATGCACCAATACATCAAACTTCTCACAAGACTCAGCTCGTGGTAGAGCAGAAACTTCAGGATATATTTTCAAGTCCATCATTCTTACAGGAGCATCATTATAACTCTTCCCAGAGAACACAAGCTGTTGCTCTAAGGGTTCATCATCATCAAACATCAATGGCTCAGGAGCCAAAACTCGTCCTTGATTCATAACTCGACGAGGTGGAGTAGGTAAGCGGTGGACAAGGCTAATAGCTGCATCATTGTTATAAGATCTAGCAAAGAGATAAGGACGATCAAAACTTGGTTGCTGCATTGGGATCTCTTTCCATTTAGCACGACACACAGGACAAACTTGGTTTCCATGTTTCACATTTGAAGCAATGCAGTGGAAATGAAACGAGTGTGAACACTCTGCTGTGAAAATCGCATGTCCTCCTCCTTCTTTCATCTTATTCAAGCATATAGAACATGTCTGCTCATCAAGAAAAAAAATTAAGCACAAAAAGTGTGAGTCTTGAAGAAAACTACCAAAACATAATCAAAATCAACACTTTGTAACTAGGAATATAAAGAGAAAGGAACAAGCTTTCACTTTACTAATAGCTAACAAACTCGAGATCTCTAAGCACAATAGCAACAAAGAAAGAGAAATCAAAGAATAGAGGATCAATAGAGTAATTTAAATATGAGATAAGAAGAAACAAAAAAAACAAGAAGAAGACAAATTCATATTCAAAGTCAACTCTTTTATCACAAAACGAAGTGGAAACAAGATTTGAGAGTGTGGGTGTTGTAAAGAGCAAACCTTTGAGGATTTAGAGCTGTTTCTGGATAATTTGAGACCGTGAGAGGAAGGTGTTGGGGTCATGGGCCAGTTGAGAGGAGAGAGCAGAGCAGCATCGGATAGTCTCTCTGTGGAATTCAAAGCAGTGGGTGGTTCCTCTAGGGTTCTTGGGAGGTAAGTGCAGAGATTTAGACCTAAAGCTAGTTTCATTCTTCTCCATTTACTTCCCATTTCTTCGGATTGAGTAACCTAGATACAGTAAAGAGTCTAAAGACGCAAGGAAATGTAAAGGAAACAGAGAACAGAAACGAAAAAAACGTAAAGAGAGAGACTTTAAGTATTGAATTAACGAGAGATATGTTTTTCTGGGTGGAGTATGATTAACCAGTGGAAGTGGTAGTGGTGGTGACGAGAGAGAGTGATGAGTGAAGAAGAAGAAGAAGATTGGGAAAGGCTTTGAGATTTGCGACTATTTTGACCTTTGTTTTGGGTCTTGTTAATAAATCCAGAAATTATTAATAAATAAATAAAAGGATAAAGTGAATCTACAAAGATTATTAATGCTTCTGCTTTTTGTCTTATAAATCATTTTTTTATTTCCATATAAATCATTTTACTATTTAAGTATCCTATAATAATAATTGAGGAAACAAGAGAAATATCTTTTTCTTTTAATTGTCAACAGACTCAACACAAATGCCATATGATTATTTATTTATTTTAATTTAATGTCACTGAGGAATTGGGAAGAACACAGAAGCTATGATGAGAGGAAATGAAATGATGAAAGTAGAATGATGGAAACAATTTATTTTGCAAATGGTATTATTTATTTTAAATTTTGTTCCATTAGTAATGATAAATGAGTTTTAATTTGATGTTTATTTTTTTGATAAAAGAGAGTTTAATTTGATGTTGCACATGACACTGTAATGATGAAGCTTTGGGAGCACACGTGCAACAACACTTCATTTCCTTTTCACCTCAAGTCATAGCCCTGAATTATGCCTTCAGCCCAGCTTCTATTTTTCTTTTTTTGTTTGTAAAGAAAAATGGTACTCCCATAAAATAAATACAGATTTATTACAAGTTATATTTCTAAGCAAGAACATAATACGAACAATTAGCAAAAAACAAAAAAAACTAATAACTACCTATAATCTACATCAACGACCTACTTTAATTTTGTTTTAATCCTAAGCTTATTTCGTTTTGTAGTGCAAATTAATACTTCGAAATTAGCCACTTATTAAAATGTGTGCAAGTTTTGGCAAAAACTTGATAGGGAAACCAAATTTTTTACTTTATCTCGAACAAAGTAGCTAATACAATTAAAGTCAATGTGGTGTGTCCGTTCGTAAGACACTATCACTAGTGCCACCAAAACATGTATAGTCGTTGGGCCATCGTAATAAAGATCATCGGCAAAATGAGACGACAACAATCATGAGCACCACATTAACTGACACTATATATATTATTTCCTTTAAACCATTTCCATCTATGGATATTTAACTAGATTTTAGTAGATTCTTAGCCCAATAATGTTTTAAAATAAATCAGAACTAATAAAAATGTTACGAATCGGTATTTAAGTAAAAATTTTAAAGAGTGGCGCTTAAAGTGACGTGTCTTTTTATGATTGGGCGTTTACTATGTCAAAAAATCAGGGTTTTTTTCAGATATTCGATTTTTTCTATCTTCTCAGTTTTCTATTGTTTCTTTGTCTCCTCTACGGTAATTTTGGCGATTTTGGCGATTTTGTCGGTCAGATAAATAGGTCGGAGATCGACTCGGTGAAGGAGATATCGAAGCCGAGAAGAACCCTCGCCGGCTTGACGAAGATGATATCGCTCTCTTCACATGTAAACTTTTCACCTTAGAACCCTAAATTTTGATTGGGGCTTCAATTTTTATATATATATACTATTCTTGTTCATCGGATTTTTCGGATCCAGCCTAGCTTTGAGTTAGCTTATCGTTTTTGTGCGAGTCAATGTTAGTCAAATTTGCTAGGTTTTGTTTCTCAAATGTGAGGTTTCGTCTCATAGCATGCAAATCAATTTGATGTTTCCTCTTGAGTAAATTTGGAGCTAGATTCCTTCCTAATCGCTCTTTGATGAGCTTCATTGGTCTATGTACTTGAGTTTTGTGCTTAGATGTGTAATTTCGTGTTGATTGTGAAACTGTTGAGCAATGAAGTGAAAATTCGTTGTTTCGAGATTAATTTACTTGTTGGTGAATTAGAGTGAATATGTTCTGAATGAGAATATTATTTGTCGTGTTGATTGTGAAACTGTTGAGCCATCTGCACATTTATTAGTCTAAAACTCTATTGATAAATTATTACATTTATTCAAGGTAAAACTCATTTGGAAATTTGAATATATTTTTTTGCAGGATTAGGAAGAATCTTTGATGAATCAGTATCCTTAATTTGTCTGTGAATGGTGGAGTTAAGAGGATGGTACAATGGTTTTCTAAATATGGATGAATACATTCTTTGGTCTATGTGTTTACGACTAATAATTTGTGCTTTTTTGAGTTTGTGTTTATGTTTCACTTTAACACTATGCTTTTAGATATGTTAACAAAAATTTCAGCAACCAGTACAAGGCGACCATTTTGGTGCTGATTTCTTGACCAAGGAAGTTCAATTCGAAGACCGCCTTTTCACTCTCCAGGTTTGTTGTAGTAGCACATCATCAGTAAACTACTTTTATTTTTTTCCTTTGAGTTGATTGCACTTGCTTAGTGGCTGACGTTAAAATTGTAAAAGGGTTGATTAGTTTATGAGCTTTAGGCTCATCTCTGCTTAACAATGGAATCTTTAGTTATGTGGGATTGGTGTGTGTCATTCCAGAACAGAGTTGACAGTGTCTGTCCTGGATTAAAGATTTATGTTTGTTGGCCTCTTTGTTCGACCACAAGAGCTAAAGTCTTGCTTTTTCTACAGATCTGGGACACGGCTGGTCAGGAAAGGTTTCAGAGCCTTGGTGTAGCGTTTTATGGCGGTGCTGATTGCTGTGTTCTTGTATATGATGTCAACTCCGCGACATCATTTGAGAATCTCAACAACTGGAGGGAAGAGTTTCTGATCCAGGTACATAGATACAGACTCTCTTCTCAGTAGATTTCAATAAACAAACTTTGCATGAGTGCTGATAATTATGTTTTGTTGTCTTTGGTGATGCATGTGGTTCCTTGGAGCTTCAGAAACAACGGCAACAGCAACATGACTTGGAGCTTCACATCGTACAATGGAATGAAGGTAAGCTTTAACTCTTTATTAGTTATGTCTAAATGATTGTTGTGCTTTTTAAATATAGTTAGAACTGTTTGGTTTGATTGTTGTGGTTTTGAACGGTTATTTAGGTCTGAAACTTGCTTGATAGAAATGTAAGTTAGGTTTGAGGTATTTTGGTAGATAGATGCATCAAAAAAGGGTTTCTTTTTTATGTTTTTGTATTCTTCTACTGACCAAATGTTCTTTTTCGTAAACGACATCTTTTTTTTTTTTTGTACACCATAACTTATTTTTTTTTTTTGTACACCACATATATATTTTGAATAAATGTAAATCACAAATTTTTTATTTGATTGTATATAAATTTTCTATATAAAATACCAACCTTCACATTAGTTTTTATCATTATCACTTTTTCTATTTTCTTTCCCCAATCTCAAGTTTAAAGTTTTCTCCAAAAAAATTAAAGTTTATTTACCGATCTCTTCATCTCATTTATTTCTCCATCTCCATAAGTTACACAAAAACCAAGTTTTTTGCAACTCTCAACTTACACAAATATCTTATAGTTGAGTCAAAATAAACTCACAATGGGTTCTTCATCAGAAAATGCTTTTGATGGATCATTTGATCAAAATTTTGGTGAACCATTTGATCATTCATTTGATGAAGCCTCTGAATCAAAAATTTGATAATATGTTTGAAACAATCAGTGATCGTCAAGCAGCAAAGAAGGAAAAAAAACGAGCGTATATTGAAAGGCAACGTGAAGAGGGACACAATGGCTTATAGAACGATTATTTCAGTGAAGCTCCAACATACCCTCATAATATTTTTCGATGCTGTTTTAGAATGAACAAGCCCTTGTTCATGCGTATTGTTGATAATCTCTTCACTCATGCTCCATACTTTCAACAAAAAAGAGATGCTACTAGAAGGTTTGGTCTGTTTTCACTACAAAAATGTACAACAGCAATTCGTATGATGGCATATGGTTGTGCGGCTGACGCGGTTGACGAATACCTACGGCTCGGTGAAACTACAGAAATTTTATGCTTGGAAAAATTTGTAGAAGGAATAATACATTTTTCGGAGATGAGTACCTAAGAAGACCCACACCACAAGATTTTCAGCGACTACTCGATATTGGAGAGATACGCGGATTTCCAGGGATGATAGGAAGCATCGATTGTATGCATTGGGAGTGGAAGAATTGTCCCACCGCTTGGAAAGGGCAATTTACATGTGGATCAGGAAAACCAACAATCGTTTTAGAGGTCGTAACGTCACAAGATCTTTGGATATGACATGCATTTTTCGGACCTCCAGGTACCTTAAACGATATAAATGTTCTTCATCGGTCTCTAGTTTTTGATGATATATTAGAAGGTCGAGCTCCAAAAGTGAATTACTTGGTCAACGGACATGGGTATCATTTGGCATACTATCTCACAGACGGTATTTATCCAAAATGGGCAACTTTTATCCAATCTATTCCAATTCCTCAAGGTCCGAAAGCACCGTTATTTGTTTTATATCAAGAATCTGTCTGAAAAGATGTCGAGCGTGCTTTTGGAGTTTTGCAATCTCGATTTGCCATTGTCAAAAACCTTATTCTTATTTGGGATAAGGTAAAAATAGGAATGATTATGCGAGCATTTATAATATTTCACAATATGATAGTAGAAGACGAACGAGATAGGTACACTCACTTTGATGTATCTGAATTCACACAAATAGAGGCAAACAAAACTTTACACGTTGATTTGATTTTTTCTACAGATATGTCTTCAAATCTTGGTAACATCATAGGCATTCGCAATCGAGTTCGTGATCGCACAATGCATCAACATTTGAAAACAGATTTGGTTGAGCATCTATAGAATAAATTTGGAAATCAAAATTATAATTAATCAGTTTTTCTATTTTTGATTTTTATATCTATAAATTTTATACTTTTATGTCGTGTATGTTTAAAATTTTATGAATACAATAATTTATTTACTTACTAAAAATTTATAAATTTTTTTTTAAAAATTATATATATTTTTTAAGTAATCTATGTGGGATTTTATCAATAGAAAAACAAAATAATATAAATATATAATATTAACATTAATTATTTATAATTAAATTAAATACTAAATATCTTTAATAAGCATCAATCAATGGAGATGCTCTTAGCGCTTGGAAGATTGTGTATATCGCTTCCTCTGTCTATAAAAACCGAATAAACACTAACAATTGCGACACTTATACTCTAAAGCAATTTTACCTAATCAAAAAATCACATCGTACAAAAAAAAGCTTTAAATTTTTCAGTGGCACTAACAAAAATGCTACGATAGCATAAGTTGGACCCAGGCAGCCAGGCTTGTTCTTTTTTTTTTTGTTCTTATAAAACAAATGAAAACGATTTATGATGCCACAGCCACACCGTTTTGATGTACTTATTGTTTAATATCATGGCCGTAAATTATCACGAGTGTGATCATACACTTTCAAAAAGTGAGATTGTCAACATAAAATAGTGTCTTCAGCTAATAATTATGAGTGGCTAGTGCTGGCATCAACCCAATACCCCAACTATTTTTATATTGTTATTTTCCCACGTAGATAGATATGTGGCTGCTGTCAAGAAAAAACATTCAAAAAATTGAAAAATATATAGTTTTGCGCATATTTACGTATATTACTCTTTACTATACGTATATTACTTTCCAAGTCTTTATATCAATAATCTATCTATTTGACTGAAATGTTTTAATAGATCTATATATTTATTGTGTATTTAACCGTAGGGTTTGAGGTATCATCATATGAGTGTTCTAATACCGAGCGTTACACTTACACATCCAGTTCAAATAGGTAATCTAATAAACAAATATAAACGACTTTACAAAATATTCTCATCGGGGCAATCATCGGCTTTTGTCAAACTCGATTAATGAGACTATCTTTTTTGCGTTATAGGTTTAAGCTAATGTTAATAAGATAATAAAACACGAATATGCCAATTTGTGTATCCAAGGAGTGTCGTGTGTGCCTCGGAGAGATTTTCGAAGTGTTTGGTTTTTGTAGGATTTTCGAATAAGGCCACGCAAAAAACTTTGAAAGCCGAAAGCGGAAGGGCTCGAGCGGTCAATGTTATTTGGTCAAACACACGTTACGTTAGCAAATCTTCGAAAAACATTATTCTCGGATGGCTCCACTTTTGCATTATTATTATTTTTTAAACATAGCCGTAACTTTCCTATAATACATAAAGTTTTGTTAAATATAAGATCTTATTGGTCCATTTACGTTTTTCTTGTACCTAATGCGCCTAATCATAAAGAAAAGAGAAATGCAGTATTCAGAAAAGGAAAAAATGCCTAATCATACATTTTTACAAAAAATCTTAATCATAATTGTTTTTTCTTATAACGTAAAATACTAAAATTTATACAACAACAAAAATTCATTGACATACAGGCATACAGCCATTTTTTTTTGTCAAAAGACATACAACCATATATGTTGCATTTTTGGAAAAAATATAAAATCAAGCTTTTGGCAAAGGAAACATTAAAACGAAACTGAAACTGAATGGAGACATTGAACGCAAGACGAAGAATAAACAATGTCCTCGATCATATCGAAAAAGTATCGTATAACGAAATTTATACGATAGTACATTAGAGTATTTTTTACTCACCGTTAGAATAATGGGCAATTTCCAAAAATAGCATCAAATAAATTTTTTGTTTTATAAATAATATTTTATTTTTATTTTAGATAAAAATACTATTTTTATTAAAAAATATTTTTTTATTATAACACAAAATCTTTTAATCTCATATTTTTACGGTTTAAGATTTAGAGTGTAGGGTTTAAAAATTCTAAACTCTAAGCTCCAAACCCTAAATCATACATTTTACTCCAAACAAATTATATTCTAAATTGTACAATATTCTAAAATAAAAATGAAATACTATTTATGGAACAAAAATTTTAACTAATGCTATTTGAGGGAATTTCTCTACAATAATTAGTATTTTTGTTATAAGATCAGAAAAATACGGTTTTGTGACTGAAGATGCATGTAATATTCCGAACTCTATAAATAAACTTTATGTATGAAGTTGTCGACTATCTCTATCGCAAATATACAATTTCTTTTTATACCTTTTTTGGCTAAAATTTCACTACAATTGTGATTAATCCATACAAAATATGGGTACGTGGCCTACTAGCACAAAAACTCTGCATACTTCAAGCGAGATAAAGTATTAGTTGAAAATAAACTTGTAGTAATATACTAATATGCATGGTTAATCGATAAGACAATAAGCAGTTTTCCAAAGTAGCAAATCAGCTGTAAAAAAATATGGAACACACCAATAATAGGCCAAGAATAAAATAATATACGGTCGGAAACAATCGACATATTATATATACGGTTTTATCACCATGACAATGGAAAAATCTACCCTTACTATTAGAAAGACAATTGAAATCGCCCAAGAAGAACGACATGACAGCTGTGGTATTGTAGTTAACAGTTTGCAGTTACCAACTGGAGAATATGATATATCAAGATTCAAATTTGAAGGCACCAAAAAGAAAAGTTGAGAAAAGAGAAAAAGTTTGAGCCAAAAGCAAGAAATTTAATAAATAATTAGTGAATATAATGAATTTTTTTTATCAATGGCCTTTATCTGCTCCCACTACCTTTTTATTATCTTTTGTTATTTCAAAAATACTATTTTTTCTGAAAGCGATGAAATTTTAAAAGCATTAAACTTTTTTTTAAAAGGAGAGCACAAAAACAAAATTTCTCAAAGCTTTTTGCCATGCATTTTGATTTATACATTGACGCTGCGAGAATTTTTTTTAAAAACAAAAAACAAAAAACACGACAATGACTTCCATATCCTAACTCTCATCATAAAAGATCGAAGTACGTACGTCAAGGTATGGAAAATATCGATCTTCATCTACAATACTAAAGTACTAACCAACTTGTATTATTTCTGAATTTGTAATATATTGAAGTTAAAAACTTAGGAGATCGAAGAAAATATTTTTCGTATTCGGTCTAACATTAAAAGAAAATTGGTAACCCAAAAGTAACTCATAATAAATATTAAACCAAGTGATGGTATATAATTATGTATGATGATGCTAGGGCAGGAATCAATTTCCTTTAGAGATATCCTCGTTTTTATCACTGCATGATTCACATAGCGGTTACATTTTGTGAGAAATTTTGGTTTGGAATATAGTCCGGTTACATTATTTTTCTAAATAATAATACCAAATAACATAAAAAGCTTTATGTGATGCAGCAATATTAAAGAAGAGAGAATCAAAAGGTATTCAGTGAGGTGGAGGATAGGATTCCCTTTATAGTGTCTCTTTATGTCTCGCACTATTTCTGGCCTAAGTCAACCGCAAAAGCTGAACTCTTTTTCTTATCTTTTCTTTAATTATTGTTTTCCGGCTTCAACATTGTAACACTTTAAAGTTTTTTTAACAACTACTTGGCATTATTACATGTGACAATCTGTTAAAAAATATTAGGTGTTTGTTTTTTGCTGATTACTAGTATATTAAAATACGCTCCTGGTTCTCCCAAAGTCCAGAGAGTCACGACTACAAGTCTTGTTCCTTGTCAGATATGTAAGTTATTTGCGTTTAAATGAAAAAAAAATCCATACTAGTGCGCGTCTAAAACACGTTTAGTCCAATGGTTGATATTCTAAAGAAATTGAAAGTTCTACTATACTTCAAGTAAACAAATTTCAAAATCCTTATTCTCTTTGTTAGTTCATGTAAAATTCTCTAGAGTCACATAAATGAGTAAAGCAAAAAGGTCTAAGGATATACAATCCAATCAACGGGGTTTTGTAAAATTGTTTCCTGCAAAATTGGTCTTTTACTTTACAACAAAGTATATTCTCCCGCCATCACTGCTTTGATCCCACAAGCCCCATATACCTCATTGAATAGTTAGCTACACTTCTTAGAAACAGCTGCATTTACACATGTGGTAACCAGAGGAAACAAGTTTCTGAATCTGGTCTCATTTCGCTATTACGGTTCACAAATTCTTCTATGCTTTTTTACCTTTTGATTGCGCTAAAGATGTTATTATTCTCTGCCAAAAGCTGTTCTCTGGAGAGGCCTGTCCTCCTACTATTCTCTCGGCCGTAGGACTCATGTCATGAACAAGTTTCACTGATTCAGATAATCGGTTGAGAAGATTCATCAGCGCAATCACTTCATTCGTTTGCAATTCAAGCTGAAAAGGAAACAACAAAGATAGGTTTGTTGTGTCACTAAAATGTCATTCCCAAGGGAGAATCAAAGAAAATATACACTATATCAGATTTAAAAAAACTGGATGATGTGTCTCCAAGTGTGTTAGAAACGCACATTATGTCGCAGATTGTCTTCCCCATTGACAGTGAACAGGATCTTCAGTGCAGTGCCGAGGCCGAGAATCTGGAGCTTTCCCCATAGACGGCATTTCTCACAGCCTACACAGTCCATTATTGCACTGCAATCATCAAGTAATAAAAAAGACTTTTTAGCGTAGCTCGTCAGTAGATATCCATTATTGCTCAAGAAAAGAAAAGGAGCAAGTAGAGATTCAGAATGGGGGAAAAAAGCTAGTTAAGAATTCAAGAAGAACCTTATGTTTCTGAATTGTTTTTGTATTTGTTGTTTCAATTCTGGTCCACGTTGACCTTTCCAGAGCTTAGCTTCATCAAATGGTACTGGACAAGCCGCTTTAGTTTTGGGGTCACTAACTAGTTGCTTCACCAGAGATTTGGTCTTCAAGTCCTCAATTACATTACCAGTCTCATACTCAGCTTCTCCCAAGTAAGCTTCTGCCTACAAATCATAAATGAGAGGAAATAAACTAATTGTGAATTCCTATAGACCATTGGGCCCATTTTCCTTGGATTCGGACAAAGAAAAGTGATTAGTAACTGACCTTTGTTACTGCTCTGAGAACAAACAAATATGTGAAGTATAGATTCTGAACGCGATCTGGGTATCTTAGCACACGATCGTACAACAATGTCAGGTTTTGACCCCACTGAAAAACACAACAAAAAAGAGACCATTGGATCATTCTAATTCTCAAGAAACATATCTTGCGGAAAAGACAGATTCATGAGGCAGATCTTACCAAATTTGTAGCTTCATCAAGTAAATAATCCGAAGCTATATGAACTGAGATAGATGAGTGAAGACCAGAGACCAATTTGTACAATATCTTCTCTTCTTGGCACGAGTCTGCAGATGTATCTACCCATCACATAGAAACCAATATAATTCCAGGGGTTAGACATCCAAACGAACTGATCAACCACTATAAAGAAACACTTTGGAAAGGTGAAGCTTACATTTGGGACAGTTCTCAGAGTATATAGCATCCCATATCCTTCTAGCTGAGGGGCCAATGTAGCCAGTGTACCGTTCAGGATTCAGGCGAAGATTAACATATGTCATATCATCTGCAATAGTCGATCATCAAAATTTGCATCTAACAACAATGCGGTTCAATACGAAAAAAACAAAACTTGTTACATAGTGAAGAAAAGTTGGATAGACAAACCGTTGTCAGTTTCATCATCACTTGTCCAGGGATTGTCCGTGACTGTCCAACCCCTGAAAGCTCGTGTATCTACGGTACGGTCAACAGCAGCTTGTGGTTTCCCTTCTTGGCAAACAGGATTGTATTGGCTTAATGGCTTCTTAAATGGTTCAGGGAACTCGCTTTCAGGACATTCACAAACACTACAATCTCTTAACCGGCACATACCATCATCAGGCCAAAACGGACAATCACACCACAGTTTAACCTATTAAAATGGATTCAGAGCTAATCATACACACCTCCAAATTCTCTATCCAAATCACAGAAAGAGAAAGAAAGAGGAACAAACCTTGAAATATCGGTAAAATGGAGTCTTAACAAGGTCTTGAAGCAATGGATGCAACACTTCCGAGTTTAATCGATTCACAGTCTCGTAATCACAACAACAGTCTTCCACTATCCCAATATACTTCTGCTGCTCAGCCTAAAAACCAAATCAAAATGATTGAGAAGTCGAGAAAACAAATTTAGCTGAATTCTAAGCTAATCTCTTTACATAGAAACTCTAATCAACCACGAGCTCAAGAAGACGAACATCAAATCGTGCTACTATTCCCAATCAGAAACTTATTACAAGAGATTTCAGAAATACCTAACCTGACGGCAATTGCATATTTTCCCGGTAAACTCATAAATCGAAGAATTCTGAGATTTCAAAAACAAAGCGGCCACGGCGGCTAAAACAACGACAGATATAGCTCCGATCAGAAAAATCCAACGTTTTCCGGATCCTTTCTCCTTAACGCTTCCAGTGTCCTTCTCTGCCATTCGCTAATCGTCAATAAAACTATTAACCTGTGATGAAGAAGATATTAGTGTCTCTGTTAGTTTTTTACTCTGAGAAAATCTGACACAGACGACGATAAATCTCCGGCACGGGATTTTTATTGTTTTAAAAAAGCGAGAGAAGTTGTGGGCGTTTCTCGTACCAACCAAAATCAGTAAACAAAACCGCAGCTACCGGCAAAAAAAAGAGTCAAACCAATCGCGATCACATAAAGTCATTCAATCCAACGGCTGGGTATTTTCATATTTTCCATCAATGTAAAAAAATAAATAAACTAGTGCGACCAGAAAAAAAAAAAAAAGTTAAGTCTCAATCCTGTAGTATTTTATTAAGAAGAAATAAAATGTTTACTCCTGTAGTTGCAAATTGTCACAAACTAAATTTAACAAAACAAAAAACATTCCTTTTTTTTTTATTCATCCATGCTTCTGTTTCTTGTTGACTGCAGAAGAATCAGATGGCTTGTTTGATTTCTTGTTCGAACAAGGTACCAAAGTCTCCTTTTTAACATTCAACACCTCAGCCATAGATCTCACCTTCACCTCCTCCTTGATTCCAGCTACATCATCTTCTCTCGAGGAGTCGTTACATGTCATGGCTGGAGAAGCACAATATTGCTGACTTACGCGTACCCATTGGTACATACAGCTGAGTTTTTGACCAACCAACGCCTCAACGAGATAATTCAACTCTTCTATTGTGTATCTGTAAAGAAAAATCTTCTTGTCCCATGGACAGGCACAGAGCTTCCTCATGTGGCTTGGACACGAGTAACGACCAGGCGAACAAGAACATTTCACAGCGGAGATATGCAAATCCACAAAACATTCACAGCATTCCCTCTTGCTCACAGCATCATTACTCTCGTCCATCCTTTGCGACTCTAGTGAACAGGTAAGGAATTCACGTATGCATTTCTCCTGCTTGATCCGTGACTATATATACAAAAAATGCAAAAAAAGGTAATGAGAAAGTTCTTCAGGCTACACAGTAAAATAAGAAGAGAGGTGAAACTGAAGCATACCTGGAAAATGTTGGAGAGTAGCCCCTGCTTGCCGCAAGAATCATTCAATGTCATGTACCATGCTGTCTTTCTCTTGGCGAAACTATATTCCTTGAGGCATTTTGCAGTTTCACTTGCAGCAGTTAACAACAGCTTATCATACGATAATAACGATTTTTTACTCTTCTCTTGATTCTTCAGAACAGCAACTTCCCCATGGGGCAACCAATCAAGGGGAGCAAAATTTACTTTCTCCAAACAGTTGAAGCCACAGTCAAAGGCACAGTAGTACGACCCTGGAAATATGATAACATACTGGCCAGGGTTCTGGACACACCGGGTCACCGGTATCCCCTCCATGCTCATTTGATATGGAGACATCATCATCACCTGCCAAATGAATCAACGAGAACTAAATCACAAGTGGGAATCTCGCGGTTGGTCACTCTTCTATCTATTTTTTATCTGAGTTCTGAAAAATAGTAACTTGCATTGATGATTAATAAGTTTTTTAAGTACTTACAGAATCATGACTATTTGGCTCAGGGGTTAAGCTCTTCATGATAGCCTTAAACTTGGATCGATGACATGCCGCTACAGAATACCACACTCTAGGATCGCCTTCATGCAAATAGCAGAGGGCGTAAAGTCTCTCCTTCTCAGATTTCTGTTCAGCAACAGGAGACAAATATGAGATTATTCCAAGAAAACATTGATAGCAAAACACTTAAGATATAGATTGACATCAACTTTAGAATCTTACCCAGAACTGGGAAGTATAGCACATTCCTACACTTAGGCGAGGAACACAAATTGATTCGCAGTCTTCAAATGATAGAAGGGAACCAGGAAGCTTAGCTGTATTGTTCAGATTCCAACCTGATGTTGTGTACTTGGAAGATTCAGATGATGCAGGTAAGGGAAATCCACTGCCAAATGTCCTGGTGTCTATATCATTGCCATAAACCACCTAATTTACACAACGAGTTAGTGTTATAGCCCGTTTCATATCTAAAAGAAGTAGACTTGATTTTAACATTACCCCAATTTCAACAAGTGGACTCTCAACAATTTGTCTATACTCTTTTTCAATCTCTGCCACAGTTGGCTCCTCCGACGAAGATGAGTTCTTGGAACCCAAAACCTTCTTGCGTGCAACTGCCATGTCCTTAAGCCCCTTCATATTAAAACTAGGACCGCGTTGTAAACTACAAAACTTAACCTCCTCAAATGCATCATCATCACTATCCACATCAACCTCCTTCTTAATCTTTGCGTTCTCGGTATAAATTCCACCAAAGAGCTGAACTTGAGTGGCGAAACTGGAAGCCTCCCATATTTTTTTCTCCTTGAGAAGACATGGAGGATTCCATGAAGGAGGAGGAACAACACAACAGATTCCAAAAGGCTCAGCTCTGCCTCGCAAGCTTGATATATATGAAAGTGTCTCACTGAATTCCTAATGATTCAGTAACTCTGGGTTAGAGGATAAAGTATATATATACCTCAATAAGCACACATTTTCGTTTACCAAAGATTGATGTAAAACAGTTTAGTATTCTAATTTTTTTCTTTCATAAAAGCAAAGCAAAACTGACCTCCTCGTTTGGGTTAAACACAGGAGCTTCCTTGAGGACATCAGCCTCGGATATCTTCAGACGCCGCCTCATCGGTACCTGTGAAAAGCATTTGTTCATACGTTAGTAAATGAATGCGAAAGACTCAACATACAATCTTCTGTTACGTGTAGAATTACAAAGACCTTGAAGAATTTGATAATGGAGCTCCTCCCACTACCCCTATGACTCACCGCAAAATACTCTGATACCCTTACCTAACTCTCTTCCAGATTATATATAGACATTGACTAGAGAGATAACCTAATTAAACCATGGTTTGCTCTCACCAACCCTTAGTTAATTGGCTTAGTAAAAAAGTAAAAACTAAATAGTAATACATCATTTAACCATCTAAGTTACTGCTTCTATCATCTTGATATACACTCTCATAAGTCTAAAAGCATAGTAGAGCTACCTGAATCATCACATCAAGCTCGAAGTGTTCATACTAAATCACTTAGAGAAGGCATATGGAATCCACAACATGAAATTTTCCGGCTTAACTAACATCTTATACATCAATCAAGTCTAATGTCTGTTAGTAGCTATAAGTTTGCACACATTCCAGAAAAGTGTCCTCTTTGAACTCAAAAAATGTTTTTAAAAAGAAAAAACCTTAATGATCAAACAAAAGGAAAACAACATGAAGCTAGACATGTGTGTATATGCCTAGCTTCACCACAATAGCATACTCACAAAAACTACTCATAGTTATGGGACCACAATAGCATACTCATAAAAACTACTCTATATAGAAAAAGAGAGAGGAAAGAGATAGACATAGTTCTGGGACCTCAGATTTGTTTGCCTTTAAGGCCTCTGAGCTAGGAGTTGTGAGATCCTGCACTATCCACGGTCGCTCTGTAAGATCCCTCTGGAAACTATCTGCATCATCTGTACCAAATCCAGTTGTCTGCTCTTGCCTCGGAACCGACCTGGAATTTTCTCTATCTCGGTGTACATTCCTCAGCACAAACTCTGTTTGAGATATAAAACCTGGCGGAGCTGAAAGTTTGTTCATGTTTCCAGATTTTAAACCCCCCCAAAGATTATTTTCACGAAGAAGACTGAATAAATTGAACTTCAGAAGAGGCCAAGAATGCTAATTCTTCCTGCAGAAGATGAAAAAGAAAAAACAAATGTCAAGTATAAACCAAGTGACTAAACATACTACTACAATAAGTTGTTTGAGTAGAAAAAATGATGGGTATGACAAAAGACTGTATTTTCAGAAGATTCAATCATCACAAAGACCACATAATAAGAATTCAGTAATAAAAATGCTCTTCTTTGTTAGTCTAGCAGAACTGTAATAGACCAAATATCATTAGATAGCATCTAAACTTTCAAGAACTGGGACCAACTATAAAATTTGGTACAAGAGCGATTCACATCTTCCTTCCAATGCTCATATCACTATTGACCTTCTTCTTTATATGTCATTCATATGGGGTCTTAACTTTATTGGTTCCAAACCCAATATATACCCTAAACCATTCACGATTCTGTTGAACTGAACCAGATTTACAGATTCCTCAAAAAATTAACCTTTATGCACAATATTCACTAAAGGAAACTCATTTTGTTTCAACCACATCCAACGCATGTAAAGCCAGATGCAGCTTTAGGCTAAGATTGATCGTTAGCTTGAATTAAAACGCAAGTACCGAAATTTAGGATACAAAATCTAAACTTGGAAGACGTAAATAGCCTAAATTGATACTGTTTAGTCATAGAAAGATCCAAAATTTTCAGATGAGAAGCAAATAGAAAACATACCAGGACGAATTGAGATCCGAAGACTTCGAAATGTTACACATTCAACCAAAAGCAGAGATGTTTAGCATTAACCAGTCTCTGTGAAACGAGAAGAGTTAGAGAGACTTAGCCTTAGAAATGTTCAATTTCGACACCTTGTTCGAAGAGGAATTGAATAGTTTCTGGATTTTAGCCTTGGTTAAGTCTGCAGATATTAAAAAATATATGTATATATATAGGTATTTTTCTACCCTAGCGGTGATGGTCGGATAGGAAGATGACAATTGTAAAGGCTTGGATTTGATTATCATTTTTTTTTTTTTTAATTATAAAGGATTTATATTTAAACAATGATAAAACACTAAAACTACAAAATAAGAGGATCTTAATACTAACAAGATAACAAGCATCATATAACTGAGATTATGAGAATGATACTGTGGATATTTGGCTTTGTGGAGCCTTGAGCTTGTAGTCTTCAAAGCCGAATGAACTAGATTGTAGTGACTTGTAGTAAACGTTTTAATTTTTTAGATGATGGCTATAGAAAATCATCCCGAATATTTGGATTTGATTTTCCTTCGAAATTTAAAATATAACCGTTATAAAGTTTAAATTATATTTTTGAATAAATTATTAGACATAAATTTTTAACATAAATAATTAACATAATAATATTTATAAATGCAATTTACTATTATTAAAAGAAATATGACCATCTTTGATTAATAATATTTTCTATATTATAAATGTTAACATAGGATTTGTGTTTATATGGGAACCAAATCTTTGTTTTAAATAGTCCAACAATTCATTTTTTTCTCCTATTTCTAACTATTTCCAAGAGTAATATCTTTGTCAAAATTTTGTCTAAATGGTTTACTTTTTTTATATATGATATTGTCTTAATGTATACATGAATGATTTAGACAACATAAACAAAACAAAAAATTCCTATTATTTTCGACTGTTGGTTTTATTTGTTATTTTCATTATTTAAAATTGTAATGTATACAAATTTATAACTATTAATCTTTTTGGCAAAAAATATACTAGCACTTTCCAAAAATTTTGGTTTGATTTTTTTTTACTTATTAAAGCCACTTTTGATCCAGTTATTAAAGCCACTTTTGATTCCTCTTTTTTCATTCGGGAATTGTCATCAATTTTAAAATTCTTCCAGTCTATTTAGTTAATGACGACTCATCTGTTAAGATAAAACTTGAGAAGTTGCTTATATCATCAATAGATAAAATTGCATTAAGAGAGAAAGGCATCAATCTATCCTATGAAAAAAAAATGAAAATCGAGACTGACGAGGACGAGGTTGAGAATTGTCATCTTTTTAAAATTCTTCCAGTCTATTTAGTTAATGACGACTCATCTGTTAAGATAAAACTTGAGAAGTTGCTTATATCATCAATAGATAAAATTGCATTAAGAGAGAAAGGCATCAATCTATCCTATGAAAAAAAAATGAAAATCGAGACTGACGAGGACGAGGTTGAGAATGATAAGACCAAGGAAATCGAGACTGACGAGGACGAGGTTGAGAATGATAAGACCAAGAAAAAGATTAAGTACGAGATCGATAACGAGATTGAGAACCTCATCAACTGATGCACATCCAAACATCATTAGGTTCATCGCTATGGGCATGAGAATTATGTTGGCTACTTATGTCTTGAGCAATCGAAGTACAGTTTAGATGATTTAATTTTTTGCTCAAATAAAGTTGATGAACCAGATTCCAGGAGCAGATAAATTGGATTTTACAACGAGTTATTTTACGTACTAACTGGTGGGCATTAGCAAGCAAGTCTCTGACTCCTTTGACCATGCCACATGTAAGTTTGATTCATGTGTAGATTGTTATGAAATATTAAGTTTTAAACCATTTATTAAAACATCTATGTGAAAATTGCAAGTTTTGATGATCCGGGGTGGGATCTCCAGAGCAACTTACTAAAACAAAGGAAACATTTGAAACTTACATACTGCCCAATAGAAGAATCAATTTCGGCGGTAGTATGAATGCTGAAGCTTCTCACTTTATTAACTATTTGCTGCGCCAGATATGAATATACGGTAATCAAGCCATTTTGTGTATAGGGTATAATATATATCCAGTAATTAATAATTTTCTTCAAAAACTTTATTTTCAGTTCTACTTAGACTACGATTTTGCAACATCCGGTGTTCTGGGATTCTAAGAAGAGGCTGGATTTTCTTTTGGATGCCAATGATAGACTTGAGATCAATACTCCAAACTGGCCCAAAATTTGGAAAGAAGAACAAAACTTTCAAGGATTCAGCAATCGGGGTGAAAAGCTTGATAAAGACCTCTTCCTTCACATCGATAGACTTAACAAGAATGGTGTACGGTTTCACACATACAGTTTCAAAAGTTTGAGTCATCTACTCCGGATGATTAGGAACAAGATGAGTCACTATTAGGAAATTAAATTAAATATTATTACATTTCAATCAATTCACACATGTTTGTCCACACATTTTCACAAGGGACAAGTGTTCTCTAGTCTCTACCCAACAAAAAGTGTGACAAACCTCTTGGGGTACAAGAAACAAAAAAGAAAAAAAGAACTTTTGTCCAACCAATTAATATCTATTTAAGTGAACAATACCCAAAAACAAGATCGATGACATTATAAATAATCACAAATTCCTAGCAAAAGAAAAGCAAGAACAACAATATTCCTCTCTTAGTTCTTCAAAGCTGTGGTGGTTGCATTGAACAAAAGGTGCAGATCCAATGAGTTGTAGCCTCCAGGTTGAAAGATAGAACCCCTGCAGCAGCCAGAACTACAGCAGTAATGGCTTTACCTTTGAGCCAGCCACTTCCAAGGGAAAGTCTTGGGCTGGCTCTACCTTTGAGCCAGCCACTTCCAAGGAAAAGTCTTGGACTGGCTCTACCTTTGAGCCAGCCACTTCCACGGGATATTCTTGGGCTGGCTGTACCTTTGAGGCCAAGTCTTCCCAAGATCACTTTGCAAGACTCGTCAGCTTCTTTGTAAAGACAACCATTGGCTCTTCCTTCAGTGATAGCTTTTTCGTTCTTTCGCCTGAAGTTCTGCATAGTCCGAATGAGAGTGAAAGTATCATCTTTTGATGATGATAGTTTGAGGGAATGATCCTTACATTCGTCTACAAGCTTCTTAAGAAGAGCAACACTAGCTTCTAGATTCTGCATATAGAGACTGCCCCAGTGCTTGAAGCAATCTACGTTTTCGATCACACACCAGATAGCGATTGATGTGGCTTCCTTGGCTAAAACAGGACTTCCTTGTTGAGCTACTAATTTCAAAGAAAAGGTGAATATCTGTTGAGTGACTTCTTTCATTACCCAGCTTCCTGGTGTAACGGCAATAGCCACTTGCTTGAGCACGGGATAAATTGCCTCAAACCTCTCTGTAGCCTGTGTGCGTACAGAGACCATGCTTGTGTTCAGATTGTGACAACGCATCAAGGTTTTGTTTTATAAGTTCCAATACCAATACTGCTTACTTACCTAGCTTTACTCTTGCGGATGGAGCAGGGAATGTAAGCCGCAGCAAGATCTCAAATGAATGAGGTGGAATCAGTGGCTTTGCATTGCTAATAGCTTTATTTACAAGTATAATCCGAGCATCTGGAGTCGACAAAATACTGATAAGAAAAAAAGTTGCATAAAGATCAAGATGAGATGATTGTAACATAAGCAAAAGGAGAAAACTTTGATCAGACTCACTTCTCAACCAGCTGCAAGATGACATCTCTTGTCTGAGGGTTACTACCGACTAACGGTAACAAGTTACGCGACCATGAATACAAACCTACACTTAAATCACTTCGGGAGGCCTGTCCCACAATTTTAAACTTTCAGAACACAGATCCCAGAAAGAAAAAAGCTTTAAGACACGGACCTGAGCCATCATCCAAACCATAAGCGGAAGCTTGTCTTGTCCTCGATCTCGATAACGACTCTTCCTCAGAGTCGCCAATACAATAGTAAAAGTACTAGGATGGCTACGCAATACCATTGCTAAGGAAACAAATATTGACACCTACATAATGGAGCTAGTCAAAAAAAAAAAAAAGTATCAAGTTGAAAGATATGAGATTGATGCGATCGAGAGAAAAATGACCTGAGATTTGGGACAAGTATGTGGTGAAGAACCTCCTTCTTGTTCTGCTGCCAAAAAAGCGAGAATTTGATCAAACGCCCACATTATAAAGCCACCGAGAATAAACTAACGACGTCGGTTGATCCAATCGGATGAAGTTTTGCAGACAGATTCAGGAAAATGAGATAACGGAACCTGTTAAATAAATAAATAAAAAAGATCACGAAACAAAACCCTAGAATCTCAGGTGAAAAATGTAAAAAAAGAAATAGCTCACTCACATTGTTGAGTTTGAACAAAGAAGGATTCTTCAACATCTCCGGCCATGAAAATTGCACATCGGAAAGTTCTCTTCCAAAGAAATCGACAAATTTCACTAGCTGAACCCCCGACTGAAGAAAATACTTTTCCTAGGAACAAAAATCAAATCTTGATTTGTGGGTTATCGATTTAAATCAAAATTACAGATCGCGCGTATGATTGCACTGACCGATACTTTGTCTAGGTAAGTCTCAAGAGATGAAGGACTGATCTTTGCCGCAGCTTCGGCAAGAGACACTTGCCGCTTCTCCTTCTCATCCCTCGCCGCTATCTCGTCACCGTAACAATTCGATTGGCGTTTAGATCTCGCAGCATCGACACCGTTAGATTCATCCTCCACACACTCAGCAACCTTATTCGAAAGTTTCTCGCTTTCGTCCATCCAAGCTCCACAGATTGGATCGGAGCCATATGTTTTTTCGAAAGTTTCTCGCTTTCTATTCTCTTTCCCGCGTGAACAACGGAGACCTAAGTAGATGACGATATTTATATTGAAGAGTGTTCATTGTTGAAGATGAAAGGGTTTACTTATGAAATGACAATATTATCCTTAGATTTGCAAGGCTTTTACTAGGATTTAAGGATATTTTAGCTGATTTTTTCGGCCTTTCTATTATTATTACAAAAATAAAATTCTAGAAGTTTTTTGAATTTTATATTTTTAAGCTTTAGATGATTTTGAGTGGTGTTAAAAGTATAAATTGTAAATTAGTGGACATTTTATTCTCTACTAAATTAATAAAATCTGATAAATATGGCCAAATATAATTAGAAGAATATTGTCAAGCCCTTAATCTGTGGTCTCAAATCTCCACAACGCATAAACTGTCATTTAAAATATTCCATAGTATATAAGCCTAATAAGTCTTCAATTTAGGAATCGACCAATTAAGCTGAGACATCATAAGATATTTTGAAAATTATGATTTCTATAGCATTTAGACATCAACGGATCACACAGAGAACAACTTATGTTGCTAAAATGCAAAATGAGAAAAGAGAAGAAAACTATTACAAAAGGCGTATTATCATCACTTAAACTATTGGAACCGTTCTACTCTCGTTGTTACTGCTCTCATTGTCCTCATTTTCACCGGACATTTCTTCTAGCGACTTCCCTTTAGACTCAGGAACTAAGAAAGTGAAGAGAATACCCAAAAAGTTAACCACACCCAACACAATAAGTGAGTTCCTGACCCCAATCCCTGGAGGGTATCCTGCATCAGTCTTGTTCTTGTCAGGACTCTGCGCCAAGTACAAGAACCCAAACGCACCAACCATTGCTCCTAATTTTCCTGATGCTGCAGAGATACCATGGCATGTTGATCTGAACCTTGCTGGGAAGATCTCGGCCGGCACAACAAAGGTAGTAGCATTAGGTCCGAAGTTGGCAAAAAAGAATGTTAAAGAGTACATGATCACGAATCCGATTCGATTCTCCTTGTGAGTCCAGTGGTTGTAAGGAATAGCCAGAGCAAACATAAACACCGTCATGAAAAAGAAACCCATCATCTGAATCGCGAATCTTCCAATGACGTCGATGAACGCAACTGTGAACCAGTAACCAGGTACCGTGCTACACAAGGCAATGAGTGTTTGCGCTCGTGCGATCTTGAAAACCTCTTGAATCGCATTCATGGTTTGAGCTGGAGGAATCCACCCGATCGCGCTGAAAATATCCTTCTGGAAAAGGTTTTGACTGTAGAAAGCAATGTCTAAAAGGAACCAGGTCGATGTAGTACCGAGCAAATGAAGCCCATGACGACTCATGAATTCCTTGGAGAACAAGCCAAAGGCTTTGGACTTCTCCTTTGAGATCTCTTCAACTTTCTGCTGTTCTGGCTCTATCTCCACTTGCAAAACCTTGGACATATCCGAAGCCGCCTGCTTCGCGTCCTTAGCAACCAAAGCGGTGTATCTTGCAGTCTCTGGCATCTTCGACCTTGAATAATACGTCATTGCCGCTGGGAGAGCACCAACCATCAAGATAATCCTCCATACCAAATCAGCTTGAGGAACCGTGGATCCCAAGGCATCATCCGCATAGGCCGGGGAAGGGAACTTAGCTTCAAAAGCAGAGGAGATAATAATAGCGAAAATGCCACCAGCCATGATCCCAAACCCTTGCATGGCGAAAACAGCAGAAACAAAAGCTCCACGAGTCTTCTTGTTCGCATATTCAGACATGATCGTTGCGGATAAAGGATAGTCTCCGCCAATGCCAAATCCAAGCCAAAACCGAAAAAAGCAAAGCGTGGCCATTACAGCTTTTGGCTCGTGTCCGAAAGAAAGACCAGAAGCTACTGAACAAAGAACCATCACCATCAACGTCATACCGTAAACTTTCTTCCTCCCGAGCTTATCACCAAGCCATCCGAAAAAGAGCTGACCCGCGAGGGTCCCACAGAAGGCAACGCCGTTAACTGCAGCAGCGACATTGGGAGGGAGAGTCCCAGGCTTACTTGAGCCTGGGACGTGGTAGTATATGCGACCGAGGAGCTTCGTGACTAGGGAGATGCAGAAGAGATCGTAAGCGTCGGTGAAGAAACCCATTCCGGCGATTATGATCGCTGTGAAATGGTACCATTGCGTCTTCGCCACGTCAAGTGCATTCAACACTTGTAACTGATCCCTTGCCATTTTTTTTTTTCCTCCTCTGTAATTTCATGACGAAAATAAACTTAAATATTAGTACAATTTATGAGTGATCAAATGAAAAATATCGCATGCAACACATTTTTTGGGCGTTATAAGATAGGCCCAATCTCATCAAAACGTAACTGGTGGGATTGCTAGCTTAGTTGATATCAAAGATGTACTCTGAATTTTAATGTTTCAATCTATTTAACTTGACAAAAAAATTGATAAAAGTAGATAGATGTTTATATCTTTCAATTCGTTTGAATCTACAAAATCAAAATTAATTAATTACAAACATTAAAGCAGTTTACCTAATAGGTATGTGTGTCTATATTTTCTTTTAACGAAGAGTTTTTATTTTATTTTTTATGATGCTTAATTATTAATCATACATTTTCTATAGAAGAAAAACAAAAGAAGTTACATAAAAGTCAACTTAAATTTTCGCCCAGTCCACTTGTTGAGGTTTCTTCCCCTATTATATTCTAAAATATGACAAAAAAAAAATTATGTGTAACTCATAATTCAAATGGTTGATTACTACTATTTTTTTTTGGTTTCTTCTATTTACGTTACCAATTTTTTTAAAGTAAAACGAGGAAACGGGATGTTCATTTTAATATAAATTTTCAACGATTACTATTTGTCTTTACTCTCTAGTTACCCACAAACATTGACTTGTGACGTGACGTCTACATCTGAAAACGAGGCTTAAAAGACTTTAGTGAGAGCAAGACACCGAGATTTTTTTTGTCTTAAATGCGGTCACATCTCTTACCGAAGAAAGTACATATCATGTTATCGGAAAAAAATATTTGGCAACCTTTCAAATTTTGTTGTGTATAATCATCAACTGAACAAAAAATAAAGTCTCTATAAAGAGGGAAATGGAATCTAACAAATACGTTTCAAGAGAACTAATCCAAATTGATGATCCAAGAAAGTTGGAGAAACAGAATTTGATTTAAAAAAAAAAAATCTATCTTTTTCAATAAGAGAAACACACATATGACAAGACCAAACAAAGATTGAAGTGGCAAAGAGGACAACGCAACAAACAAACAAAACACGGTAACGTAACATCATTTTGCATTCATAAACATAAACATCAGAAGACAAATAAAAATGAAAGACTTAGAGAAATATACATAAAACTTCTTCTAATAGGAGTTTGTGTGAGATCTGACCTGATAAAGTGTTTAAAGTATTGTCAGAAGAGTCCAGACAAAGAGAGGAACAATCTTTGAGTTCCTTTTCTACAGGGGAAAATGTAAAGAAAGAGAGAGAGATGAAGTGGAATGAGAGCGTTGAAGGTGCCTATGAACAAGGACAGAGTTGAAGCGTATTGAAACAGCCATTTATAAGAGACTCTCTCTATGAGATATTCCTTTTGAAATTTCGGTATATTCTCCTTCCAACGATGCCGTTTTAATGCCTTGTATTTTTTCTCTTCCGTTTTTACCAAACTTTTTTACTTCGGTTAGGAAATTATTAGGACACGATGATTCTGTTTTGCTGTTATTATTCTTTTATTATCTATAAAATAGCTGTTCCACTATTAATAAATTCCTTTTTTACTCGGAGTTGACGATGAATTGTTACGGAGCTTTTACATGCTTTGAAAAAATCGATAATATTAAATTTTGGGATTTTCGCCATTTAATGTCAGTGCCTGGCCATGAGGTTCAGGATTAGGACAATATGAGTTTCAAATACTGGAGTACTAATTCGATTGTAAGAAAGACAAAAACACTATAGAGTAGAGGCTATAGAACTTGTAATTTTTTTTTCTTTTCTCATGCATTTATTATAAAAACAATGTTTTTGTTAATTAGTGAACAAATAAATATCTTCCATACTTTTAATCGTCATTTACTTGAAAATATAACAACTTAGCAAGCCTTTGTAACTTGTACTACATCTACAATGTCAATGATATTTTAATAGTGTACTTTTCAATTGATCACGACTCTTGTGGAGTATTTTGCATTTACGGTCTTAGAAAAATATACTAAAAAATAAAAATCTAGTTTTAGCCCAGCAAGTTAATTTTTTCTTCCGTAACCGCACAAGTTCAACATTTGTCTATGACTGTTTTCCAATCATTCTTATGTAGTGTGATATATACTTTGATAATACAAAAATAGTAAAGTTCTATAAATGTCTTTCACGTGAAAGAAATCTATGGTGTATATTCTTTCCGTTTCTTTTTAAATGTTTTCTTAATACACCATCTCTTTACATTAATGAGTTGAAAATATTTTTAAAATACTTACAACATATGTTGTTTTATTCTCTTCTTTAATTGTTGGGGTAAAAATGTTGTTTTCTTTCACCAAAATCATTTATTTTTATTTTTATGATTGTATCGAATCGAATTATATGAAATGTCGTCACCATAAACTACAGAAGAAAATCATGATTTCAAAAATTAGAAACGGCAGCCGATAGACCAATTTCCTTAACATAGTTGTAATCTCAAATGCATACGACAACGTTGTAGTCAAACTATTTTGTATTGCCATGAATTTGATGATAACTTTATGGCACCAAAGAATAGCCCCTTTAGCAAAAAAATGCAAATAAAGAATAGCTAGAAGAGTTGATGAACTGTAATATACTATAGGAAATTTTGGTATACCGCTAATACTTTCCGACTAACTTAGAAAAGCGTCGACTAATTGTGACTACATGTTCTATCTTGAAGCAAACCACTGAAAATTAAAGAAATTTCTACAACAAACTTATACAACTGGAAAATTGTCAAAATTATACAACTGGAAAATTGTCAACCTGGCTGCTCAGTACCCATTCAGTTTCGATGTCATTTTAAAATGTAAATCCGTCATATCAGAGATTTTTTTTCCAACCAAGATATTTTTGTTTTCTTTCTCAAAATGAAAAAAAATCAAACTTTTATTTTTAAACATCATTGTCTTATGCTTTTGAAATATAAAACTTCTGTCACCATTACACTTAAAAACGTGTTATTATTATTTTATTTTATTATGAAAAATGTGTTACTTTTATGTCAAATATAATTGAAGAATTCTTCATTCTAAATTTTGTCTTCCGGATCACAGTTCTAATCACAGTGGAATGATACTGTTGATAATCTTTCCACTTACGAGAGTTTAGCACTCGATCGAGTCTCGACTGGTGAATTACATAGAAGAATAAATATAACAAACAGCAATGAAAACGAGTGAAATAAAGATGAATCGAAAACTAGAGTTAGTAGGGACAGTGTTTTATAGAAGAATAGAAATAAATGAACAAAAAAAATTTGAATTAAAAATAAAGTGCAGATAATTTTAGACATATAAAAGAAATATAAGTAAATATTAATAAAGAAATGATCATTCTTAATTTCTTATAATTGTTTTAGTTTATTTAAAAGTTATTTAACTCTAAATTATCAAAATTGAATACTCCGATAATTTTTAAAACATGATGTCACACTGACTTCCTTGGTTTTGTTTGAATCTTTGTTTAAAGGTTGCATTTGTCAAAAAAAAAAAAAAAAAAAAAAAAGGTTGCATTTGTTAAAGAAACAGAACTGAAAAAAACAAAAAGAAGAAGTGGAAATTACGGCAAAACATGGTGATGGATTCACTCGAAGAAGAGGAACATAAGATTTCGAAACCTCTTAATCATCGTATAAGTACATATAGCTAGATGATATTTATATTCTGAATGATCAGCTGCTTTCCGAGTTTCTCTGTGCAGTGACTTGTCGATCGAGGATTGTGAGCCAAAAGACTGAAGAACGTTTAGAAGAAAAATATATGACTCTTGGTTTCCTTATTACTTAGTAATTATTTTAGACATGTAATTATGTTTGGTGAAAAACTGAAAATTTATATCAGCAGCCAGCAGGACCCGACGACATTATTTGATGGCCCTTATTGTTTCCATCCCGCCGTAACAACCAAAAAATTAAATTTAAAATTGATGGCTTGACTTCATCTATCACAAAGTTGACGAAATGATGGTGCTGTTTTCTGGTGAATTGACTTGCTACGTCCATGTGTTGATATCTTATTGCTTATAAAGCTGACTTCTAGGTCCACAATATTGTAATTAATATTATTACATTTTAGGGTATTTTAATTATATTTCTGTCAGATTGTGTTTAGTCTAATAATGAAGTTAGATTAAGTATTCAAATCCCTGCGTCGCACATGGATACCATAACCATATACTATTATTTGAAAGAGATAACGGATACAATTAGTGGTCGAATATTCTACACGCTACTGATCTACAAGGTTGAAACTAAGTTTGATTATAATTTCTTTTATATTAACATTATATGTAATGTACAGATTTCAATTCAGACGGTAACGTAACAACGACATTAACATAAATCAGTGAATCACTATATTATATTACAATTTTTAGTCGTTTACTTATAGTTTCTAGACTTGTTTTCTAAACATTGGACTTTAATTAAGTCTATGACTAAAACTAGAGCATCCCCCTAAGAAAAAAAAAGTGAGAAATATAGAATGAGGACCTGAAACAGTTGTATGCTAGCTCTGGTAATACCACTACTTTTAACATTAATGTATGATTCTTATGGAAAATAATATCTTTTGAATGCTTGTCTGATTTTATGTGATGGGACTCATAATCTGTAGCCAGTAGCCACTCGTTTTTTTTCTTCCCGATGTCGTCTGGATAAACCTTCAATACCAAACAATGATTTTTGTTGGACGAAGTCTATAATAAAAAGTTGCTAGAATAAGATATTTGATGTTTTAAATTAAAAAGAATTCAATGACGATGATTTTTAAAAATTAAACTCTACAAGAAAATGTATAACTATACTTTCTAATTTCTATATGGTGAATGTAATTTTACATTTAAAAAAAAAATCTATGCTATTCGTAAATACTAAAAAGTAGTATTATAAGTGTTTATTATTGTGATTTCTTGATGAACGTATTAGAAAAAGGTTCTATTCTACGTTTTTAATATGGAACAAATATTAGATATTATAGTTGTACTAAAATTATTTATTTACAAAGATGTAATTTTATATGTTCAACCACTGTTTTCAACAACTTCATTATTCATTAATTTCCCCTATACTAATACTACACAAGTTCCGGAGCAAACTAACTCAATTTTAGAATGCTGATTATGATAATTTGATAATATTCCTCACTCTCGGCTGATAACTGGATGATATTCCTCGCTCTCGGTTGATGAAGAAAATAACATTCATTTTAAAAAAATAATATAGTCCGCACCTAATTTACCTTGAGTGAATAAAAGTAAAAATTTCGTCTTTTACTTTCCACTCCAGGTTTTCCATATATTTTAGCGTCAGACATCAGCAATAATAGAGTCGAGCGGATTGTATTTTGGTCAACCCTTCGGCCCAATAAAGAGGGGAAGGCGTACATGCATGTGGTCGGAGTAACTAATGACAAACCCTTAACAAAGAGTATTTGTTTGAGTTGCTGTTATTTTCGAACAGTGATCCGAGCCAATTAATTGTCTACTGGAAGTCCAAACAAAATTATTTTGTTTTGGAATCATAGTGAATTAGTTGTTAAAGTTCATGAAGTGTAGACGCAAACGATTTATATTTGACAATGCCAAAAAAATATCAAGCCCATTTGTAAAGTCCAAACAAAATGATCAAAACTTGAAGATTAGGTGTGAAAATTCTTCCTATTTTAGGAAGAATTTTGAAAGTCCAAACAAAATATTTGAAAATTATCAAACCCCTTTCTGATTCTTCGTAAGAATCAGACATAAAGTAGCATATATGACTGATAAAAACTTTAAAAAAATTTCAGAGAAATGCATGTTTTCTTCAAAATAAATTTAGCCAAACAAAATATAATTAATACTATGAATTTCATCAGATTATTGATCGTATTAGACTTTAGCATTTACATCTAATCTTTAAATGAATTTAAATCAGAAATATATGATTGCTTTGATAACAATGCACTTGTATTTATAAATATAGTTCTACATAATTCAAAATTAGGAGTATTTTGTATCAGACTTCATACCAACGTCGGCATTAGGGGTTATATATTACTAAACCGAATAAATTCAAAACTTTCATGAGTTGCTAAATTCAACTTTCCGGAGTCAAAGATTTCGGTAATATATACTAAACAAAATGTAGATAAATCATTGTTTAAAATGACAAATACATGCATATAATTTGACTACATTATGGTTGGGAATTATAGTGCTCGTCATTTTCAAAAAGAATACTAAAACCTTATGTGTACGTATATATATATATATATATGCATATGTATGAGTTGCGCAAACAGCAATGATAGTTTACACACCCCACCTTTTTTGCATATAGAATCTTTACTTTTAAACTCAAAGTTGCGCCTCGTCTTGTAGCATCAAAAGGTATTACCGGGTGGGATTTCCGCGTAACTAAAGTTATTCGGCTTCCTAATTCTACATCGTTTTATACATATATTGTCCATTGAAACTGAAACTACTTTTGCTTATTTTCTTTTCTTTTTCTCCAACATTGAAACTGAAACTACTTATAAATATCGATAGTTAGTAGTACTTATATATAGGAAGAAAAATGAAAATATAAACATAGGTACAAACTGGCCAAATAAACTTGAATACTTTTATATATTTAAAAAATAAGTGGAGCTCTAAAAATTGAGGGCCAAACAAAAAAAATTAGGGATCCGTTCATATGTTTATAAATTGTGATTCCCTCAAAGTCGGCACTGAGTCCATATTAGCCCAGCCAGTTAGCCATAGAGGAGGAGGTCAAGATATCTAGTTGTAGGAACACCAATTTTCAACCGCTTAAAGGAAGCCACATCGGAAGTAAAGGTAATATATGCTTTCAGTTACGGGGCAGGCAAGTCACTCGTCAGGATGATGCTAGAAGATGTCTTTATTTCGCTACCACGGGTTTTACTGAAAGATGCTAGAATATGTCTTTATATATTCGCTACGCCTCCCATAATCCATATATATCATTAATATGATTCTTCACATCTCTTGAAATACATATATAAAAGAAGAATTAATTACCAACTTTCCAGCAGAATTTATGTGTTATATACCAAAGATTATAATCTCATAAGGTTGTATGTTCCCTGATAGTTCAAAGAAAATCATAGGTGTAGTTAATGGTACAAAAATGTAATAAATAATCGGAGACCCAAAGCCAATATTTTATTTTTATATATGCAAGCATAACAAATATGAGCCAAACTTCATAGAGAAAGAAGCGATGGGACACCATACAAATTACAAAGCATGTTTTTTCTCCTTTTTCAGCCACTGAAAAGCTAGGTAGAAAGTAAGTGTGAAATTGACGCCAATAAAAAAAAAAAGTGTTTTCAAACAAAATATTCTCATTGGTTATTTTTTCCTCTAAGAAAATTATCATTTTATAACAAAAAAATCTTATTTTATTTAATTGCTTTCAACTCTTGCCACACGCAAAATAAGAACAAATGAGATCATTCAATACATATATATTTGTGTTTGTCAATATCAGAATAGTATATAAGTGATCAATAGGTTTTGGTCAGAGTGTAATCATTGAAAGTTTCAATTTGAAACCCAACATCAAATATGGCATTTTAGCCGCCATGATTCCCGAGTCCAAAACCCACTCATGTTGGCATCCATGTGATTACATGGGAACAAAAGAAAAACCCAATTATATGTTTTCTTATTGTTTGTTATTAGTGGAAATTCCAATACCAAAGGCCATCGTTTAAAGTGGAGGTTCGTTTAACAAAAGAGAAAAAGTGGAGACTTCGTGATTCTTTTAACCTTTTACAAAAGACATGTGGTTACGGCTAAGTGAAAAGGTATGTACAATAAATATATTGAATTGCTTGAAACTTCAGTCATACTATTTTGCTGAATTATTTTTTAATCATTTTTCTATATACCGGTAGGTTAACAGTAACAAGGCATTTTTGGACTTCATCTAAGTAATGATAGCAATTTTAGTGCGAAAAAATTGATTATTTGACAACTTTAACTTTAGCTTTTGGGAATTCTAATGTGCTTACTAGTCACCAGAGAAGTTAAACATTTTCATTATTTAAACTTTGGAGTAAAACTTGAACTTTTTCATCAAGTTCCTTTTCCGATGAGTCGGCGACTAGTAAGCACATATTCAAAAATATTTTTTTTTCACATATATTCAGACTTGATAGTTTAAGCTTTTCATATTCAAATTTTATTAACACATATTCAAATATTATTCAAACTTGATAGTTTAAGCTTTTCATTATTCGAATATTTGGTCTTCTACACCGTTTTTAGCAAAATTCAAATATTATGTTGGTTCATCATCTAATTAACACTTGTTTTTTCAGTCCGATATGCATGTTCTGCACCGCTCATTTTGATATAAGAATTCAAATATATATATTTGAATTCGATAGAACGGTTGGTCCAAATATAAATGGATATGTCAACATGTCTGAGCTTGATATCTTTTCCAACTGTTTTTGTGAAAAAACGAAAAGAATAAAGTTTATACTCCAGTAATTTTTTAGAGAAATCAATTAATATTTAATTTTTAATGTTTACACTAAATTTATTGTCCCAATGTTCGCACCAAGAAAATTACGAGACTCCGATACTCTTAAAGTAAATAAGTATTTGGCTATGGGCACAATTCGTTGGAGCGGTCATGGGATCAAATTCTGATGCACTTTTCTAACATTCTAACACGTAAGTGGCATGCCGTTTAAAACGAAACAATTGAGGTACCAAAGGAAGTTCGTTAAGAAATTTGTTTGTCTAACAAAACCCTAAAAATACCATAAAAGAAAAAGAAAAGAAAAATAAAACCCTAAATATAGGAATATTGGAATACCCAATAGAGTCCTTTTTTTTTAAATTTCTTTTCGACAAAAATACTCAATATAATTTAAAGCGACTTTAACCTAAAGAATTTCCGTCTTCTTCCACCAAGCTTTCCTCTCGATTCTGCTTTTCTTAATCAAGTGAATAGATCCCTTGGTTTTTGACGTGACAAAAGGTAATTGGCTTCGAAATATTTCGATCTCCATTTCTTTTGGCTATATTATATTCCTCTCTGTAAGCAGTAGTCAATTCGATTCAATTAAAAAAGTATGAAGAGGCCAGGTTTTTGTTTTTGGGACTTACTCATATTCACTATCTTCTAGGACCAATTTTACTAGAAAATAAATTTATTTTCATACTCGATTGGAAATGATCTCATATTGGAATATATATTGCAACCTTAGGTTTAGATTTGTCTACTATGTGAGAAAATGAAGTTTGGAGAAACGTTCACGGAATATCTACATGGAGAAGAAGAATGGTTCCTAGAAAAATGTCGTCATGTTGAATATAAGAAACTCAAGAAAGTGTTGAAGAAATGTAAGACATGTAACTCTACAAGATCTGGTGATGATAATAATAACATCATCTCCTCGGCTACTTCTACTGATTCATGCCAATGCCAGACTTGCCCTTGTATGTATATAACTTCTCTCCCTTCTTCCTCTAGTCTTCATTTTAACTTTCTAATCTTTGTGCAATAGTCTAATCCAAAATCAATAGAATATGGAGAATGATCTAATATGTGCTTAATTAATTTGCTGTCTTTTGATCTTCTACATGAATTTCAATGTGGTATCTTATAGAAGCAAGACATGTGCATAGTTATGAATAATCGGAATGTTTGTTGATTGATGTGAAAGATTTCATATTGTTGTCGTGTAAAATTATAGGTGGCTGATGTAAAAGATGATGTTACAATGCAGGGTGTGATGAGATGTTTTTTGAGGAGCTGATGAAGGAAGCTTCTGATATAGCGGTATGCTTTAGGTCAAGAGTGAGGCATCTTCTTCATCTTCATGTAGCCAATGGGATGCAAAGATACATGATGCGTTTACGCAGTTGTTTTTCCGATGAGAAACAAGCTTTAGTCCAAGAGGGTCAAATATTGATTCAATATATCACGATGAATGCAATTGCTATCCGTAAAATCCTCAAGAAATATGACAAGGTTAGCTAGACATTATATATTGCAAAGATATATATTTGAACAAATTAAAAGGCACTTCACTAACTAAACTGTTTAAAAATGTTTATAGGTTCATAGCTCAGTGAATGGAAAGAATTTCAAGTTGAAAATGCGAGCGGAGCGCATAGAGCTATTGCACTCACCTTGGCTCATAGAACTTGGAGCCTTTTATCTCAACTCTGGCCTTGATAAAGATGGAAACTTCAACAACTCTTTTGGCCGTGTCTCTTGGGACAATATCAACGAGGATCGACCTGCGATAAAACTCATGCTTCCAAACTCTATAGAGCTTGAGTTTGATCTAACTTGCGCAATCTGCCTAGTAATTATATTTAACCACTAGCTACATATTTCACAAACAAAATGTACTTTACTTATTCAAATCATTGATCCCATGGAGTTGAAGAGTAATATTATTTGTTGTGGAATATTTTGGCAGGAAACGGTATTCAATCCCTACGCTTTAAAGTGTGGTCACATATTTTGTAAAGCGTGTGCATGCTCGGCTGCTTCTGTAATGATTTTCCAAGGCATTAAAGCTGCGCCACAACATTCTAAATGTCCCATTTGTAGAGAGGTTTGTTTAGATTCTTGCAACATTTAACTTTTGTTTCCATTATCTATAGTGAGGTCTTGAATCTTGATTGTTTCTTGCGGAATCAGGTTGGAGTTTACGCGGAAGCAGTTCACATGATCGAGTTGCATCTTCTCTTAAAGATACGGTGAGACAAATTAATCTCAAATTTAAATGGCACTAAATCAGTTTATATGTGTCCTTGAGTTTTGAACTGATGATTATTCTGATATATAGTAACAAAATGATGTTTTCATTTGTTAAGTTACTAGAAAATGAAGTTTTGAACTAATTTTTGTTCTTCAGATTACTAATTAAAAGCATCTTTGAATTCGATACAAGTGAGTATTTCATGCATAGTTATCTCTATTTTATTCTTAGGGTGGTATAGCTAGTTTGTTTAAAGTTTATCCATGGAAGTCAATTTTGCAAGAATTATTGATGAAAATGTATGTTTTCAATAAATATCTAATGAAGGCATAATACTTTTGTAGAAGCAAAGAGTATTGGAAGGAGAGGATGATGGGTGAACGGTCTGAGATGGTGAAGCAATCGAAGGTGTTTTGGAATGAACAGACCAAGTATATGATTGGTTACTAATTGTTTATTTCTTAAAGTTTATCTACTTCATTAAAAAAAAAAAAATAGATGCTGACAAAAAATAAAAATAAAAAACCTATAATAATGTTCTTTTATTCGTTTCTGCCATGCCCGAGACATTACAGATTCATTCTGAAGAAATAATGTCAACATTATATAGGAAATGTTTCGTTTTTCTTTGCTGAGACACAAATCAAGTTGTGCGTGAAAACATTTTTGTTTAAGATGTTATTGGATACGTTGTTGCTTATTTATTACTGATAGATCACATTATATATTACTTGGTGATTTCAATTTTGTTGGTTATATGCAATTTTTTTACTAAAACTAATTTTTTTTTTGGTCAAACTATTTATCTATCTAATTTAAATGATCGTTACAGGATATAACTTTTATTGTAACTTGTAAGTTGAACGGTTTTATAATAGTAAATAAAGTTAAACCCGCGATATACCGCGAGCCAATATTTTCTTAATCAATGTAACAAATATTTATATTTTACTTTCTAACATTTTCTGGTCAGTTTTCCAGATAATTTATATTTTTTTTTTAGATTTTGTTCATTTTATTTATATAATTTTTCTTTTTTACTTATATGTAATTTTAATTTTATGAAATTATAAAATGTTAGTTTTGTTGGTTAGTAACCTATATTTTCATTTAAAATTTTTGTAAGTAGCTTTTATGTCTAAATGTGTTACACTATGTCCACAGGATAGCAAGCTAGCCCAAAAATTTGATTATTTATGTAATTTAAATATATTTTTATTTAAACAAACAATATATTAAATAGAAATATTTTAAATATTCTCTTTTTCGTAAATATATTATTTTCATCAACTATACACGTTTATTAATTTTTATATATAATTTACTTATTTTTATTAAAATTTGGTTGTTTGCGGACCGATCCATTAATTTGCGGTCAACAAATCCTTATGTCGGGTTTACTTGTATCTATCTTGTGGATCATAATCTATTTGGTATTTTTACCGATGTGAAATATTGAACATACACTATTTTTTATTGATTGAGTAATATATGTCCGTTTATAAAAATTTAAATTGTAATATATGCAGAACAAATCTAAATTTTTATTAATTGTATTGATTATATAATTATTTAAAATAATATGAGAATAAAATCAAACAAAGATGATAGAAGAATAAGAACTCATACTATTTAATAGCAATATTAGATAAGAAAATAATTGTAGCCAATTAATTTAATATTTATTTTAAAAGAAAATATATATAAAAATTAATGATTGAATACATTAATAATTATTTAGTGTTTGGATGTAAAAATAAGATAAAGTATATTTGGATACATGATTTCCCAAATTTGTATTTCAATTTTAATAGTATAAGATTTCTTAGTGGAAGAGGATCAAAATGAGAACGGTACTAAAAATGACAATTAGAAGAAGGATTTAGCGACTACATATGAAATTGTTGTTGCAACTCGCAAGAAATGGGTAGGTGGACTGGTGAGGGGTTTGAATCTTATCATCATCATGGAATAGACTAACTTAATATCATGCTAATGGTCTATACTCTATACTATAGCCTAAAGAGATTAAGGTCAAAAATCCAAAAATCCTCGATTATAAAAAGTGGATGTTGGGCCGCTTTTTCTTATTTCCTTGTTGCATTTGTGACCTTGTTGAGCCTCTTTGGCTCTGAACCTTGGATTGTTGGATCTCTTCCCTCTTTAGTCTTTGTTCTATTTTGAAAGTTACATACTTTTATCTAAAATTACATTAAAATCATATATGAAACAAAGAGAATAATATTTTATCTATACATCACAAGTTACATAGCTAATTTAGCTCGTAATACAGGATCGTTCAAATCCGGTTTTTTTGTTATTAGGAATTCCGAAAACCAAAAATTAAGAGCCTTGAGCCAATAAAAACTGAGAAAATTGACTTGTAACTTGTGATGTATAGATAAAATATTATTCTCTCTGTTTCATATTTTCTGTTTCATCTTTTGGCTAAAGACCTTAACTTATGACTAAAGAAGAATCATAATCATCTTTTGATACTTCTTTAGTCATGAATCATGAATGTGAGCTCTTAGGTACCAACAATCTGATTTGGAAAGGAAAAATAAATTTTTAACAGCTAAATTTAAAAATGTTGAGTGATTATATTAATTGTAATATTGCAAATGATTTTTAATTAATAAATAGTTTAATACAAAGAAATATATAATAAGGAGATATATATCAACTCAAGAGAATTATAGATAACTTTTAACGTCAAAAAAAAAAAAAAGAGAATTATAGCTAACTAAGAAATTTTTTTAAAACTAAACCTAGTTAAACAAAAAGATGATTTTGTTCAAAAATTTTAAATAAATTAAGGAGAAATATAAATCAACTCAAAAAAAACTTCATCTTTTGATACCCAAGAAAAAATTTCATCATGAAAAATATCTCACAAGTTATGACTCATGACTAAAGAAAAATTATAACCATCGACTAATCTCATATATTTTCAACTTCAAATTTTTTAAAAACTAAATATCAACTCAAGAAAAAATATAGCTAACGAAGCTCAATTTCAACCTTTTGTTTAACTTTCATTTTTTACTAGATTAATCGATGTTTTTGAGTATCTTCATTGTTGATTCACAATTTTGTTATCCGGATAATTTAATTTTGCAATTCTTACGTATATATTTTAACAAATGGTTTAAAACTCAATATTTCATTACAATCAAACACATTACTTAAACTTACATGTTGCATTGTTATCAATGCATAATTTACCTTCAAAGAGCTGCTTATTGCTTCTCATATCAGAAAATTTGGCTACCAAAGTCTCCAAGTTACATGTTATTATCACATTACTAGCGTCAAATTCCGATGAATTATCTTCAATTTTTGCAGATGTTATAGACCAAAAACTATTTTTTTGCCTCACAACCCAAACAATTCATTAGTTCAAACAAGTAATTATGCATCATACCACAAATAACATAAATATAATAAATTATGCACAAAATCCGAAAAGCCAAATTTTAATCTAATTAGATATATCATTAGGACTGATGGATACCCAATGACATAACTTTCAACAAGTTATTACATAACATAACTTCCTCTGTCAAATCCAATGAAACTACATATTGAGTTGGATTACTCAAATTTTCTTAGCAAAACTTGTTAGATGATTTAAGCTATACTTCCATTTCTCTAGACATAAATAAGCAACATCATTCTCGCGCTCAAAACCATGACATCTAATGATGTTTGGATGTGCATAAGATGCATAGAGAATCGTCAATCTTGTTCTTAATATTATGACCAATGTCTATCGTCTTTTCAATCTCGTTCTTAGTCTCATCATTTTTGCAATGAGATAAATCGAAGAGTTTTGCAACTATTAAACAGTATGGTTCATATATATTTTCAAACAACATAAAACATTTCATAATATCTGCAATTTTCTTATTAAAGTTTATATATATAAAAAATAAAGGAAAAACTTGTGAAACTTTTAAATTAAAAGCTCTTAGCTCACAAGAAAAAAGTTTCTATATAAAAAACTAAATTTTGTTCTATTTTGGAAATTACAGTTTTTAAAAATCTAAAATTGCATTAAAATCATAAAAAGCTTGTTAAACAGAGAGTTATTTTAGAGTCTTAGATCAAAAATCACTAAACAATATGTAACATCAAAGTAACGTTTTCTGCAAATTCCTCCCAATTATATATTTTCTCCAATCAAAGTATTTCTAATTAAAATTCTTTTGCAATAGTTACGACAAATATAATCACTCAACGTTATAATTTGTTTTTAATTAATTGTTAAAGATAAAAAAACTTCCTTTCAAAAAAGTGAATCCTTCTAAAATTGGGCTCTGTACAAATTAACTCCTTTCCATAATTTGACGTGGAAATGGACGGCAATGCTATTATCATTTCCTTCTTCTTCTCCTCCTCTGATCAGCTCATCAGATCTTCTCCGAAGCAAAATCATTCGACCAAATTTCACAATTCCACGGCGTTTCTCAACAATTTCGCTTCCGGTTTACGTGCGGAAGAAGGTACCTGCGAACGAGGATCAAACAATCATCATATCTCAGGTCTCTCCAGAGCTGTGTCGATTTTAAAGACACAGCAACATTCGAATGGATTCGTTTACGTTAATGGCGCTAATGAATGGTTTGTGTCGATGTCGGAAAGGTATATAGATCATCTAGAACAGAGAGAAACATAAAAAAAAAAAAAAATTAGGTTTTGTGAATTTAGGGTTGATTGTTTTTGAATGGGAAACACATGCGTGGGTCCGAATCTAAACGCTAATGGATTTTTGCAATCCGTTAGTGCTGCTGTGTGGCGGACTCAGAAACCAGACGAGACCCTTAAGAGCAGCAAAGACGAGAGCAGTCGAAAAAAGAACGATAAGAGCGTTAATAGCAACGAGGATCCAGCTTCAGCCACGTTACCAACTCCAAGCACACCACCTCCACCGGTTAAAATGGCTAACGAAGAGCCACCACCTAAACCTACCCCAGAGGACGCTAATTCGAAGCCACATCAGAAGAACATGAAACGTATGGCGAGTGCTGGTTTACAAATAGACTCGGTGCTTGGGAGAAAAACAGAGAATCTCAAAGATATTTACAGTGTTGGGAGAAAATTAGGTCAAGGACAATTCGGGACGACGTTTCTTTGCGTGGAGAAGAAGACAGGTAAAGAGTTCGCTTGTAAAACGATAGCGAAGAGGAAACTAACAACACCTGAGGATATTGAAGATGTGAGAAGAGAGATTCAGATAATGCATCATTTGTCTGGTCATCCAAACGTGATTCAGATCGTTGGTGCTTATGAAGATGCAGTAGCTGTTCATGTTGTGATGGAGATTTGTGCAGGTGGTGAGTTATTTGATAGGATTATACAAAGAGGACATTACACAGAGAGAAAAGCTGCTGAGCTTGCTAGGATCATTGTTGGTGTTATCGAAGCTTGTCATTCTCTGGGTGTGATGCATCGTGATCTTAAACCTGAGAACTTCTTGTTTGTAAGTGGAGATGAAGAAGCTGCTCTCAAGACTATTGATTTTGGTCTCTCTGTCTTCTTTAAACCAGGTTTAATATTTTAGAATCCTACTTGTTATTGTAATATATATCTTGTGTTAGGTTTTGGCAAATTATTAATATATGTTATGATTGTAGGAGAAACATTCACTGATGTAGTTGGGAGTCCTTATTATGTGGCACCAGAAGTATTAAGGAAGCATTATAGTCATGAATGTGATGTTTGGAGTGCTGGAGTTATTATATACATTTTACTAAGTGGTGTCCCTCCGTTTTGGGATGGTAAGAGACAGTTTCTTGATTCATGTTTTGAGTATGTTTTAATGGTTAGAGGAGAGACTGAATGAATTTGTTAATATGTCAGAAACGGAACAAGGCATCTTTGAGCAGGTTTTGAAAGGTGATCTTGATTTTGTATCAGAACCATGGCCTAGTGTATCAGAAAGTGCAAAAGATTTGGTTCGTCGGATGTTGATTAGAGATCCTAAGAAACGAATGACAGCTCATGAAGTTCTCTGTTAGTGTTCTTGTTTCAAAATAAGTTGTAGCTTTTGATAAAGAGTAATATATATAGATTTGTAAAATGTTAATAATGTTTTCAGGCCATCCTTGGGCCAGAGTGGATGGTGTTGCTCTTGATAAACCTCTTGATTCTGCTGTCCTTAGTCGTTTGACACAGTTTTCAGCTATGAACAAGCTCAAGAAAATTGCTATCAAGGTGAGACAGATATATACATATAGAGTTGTATATAATGACTTAACCTAATATATATCTTGAATGTGTATTGAAACAGGTAATAGCAGAAAGCTTGTCAGAGGAAGAGATAGCAGGATTGAAGGAAATGTTCAAGATGATAGATACAGACAATAGTGGACACATCACTCTTGAAGAACTCAAAAAAGGTTTGGACAGAGTTGGTGCTAACCTTAAAGATTCAGAAATATTAGGATTAATGCAAGCAGTAAGTCCACTTTTTTTCGACTTAAACTACCTTTTGTTTTTACTATATGTAATGTATCAAATTATAATTTTGAATATATTAAACATTGATCAGGCGGATATAGATAACAGTGGGACTATAGACTATGGAGAGTTTATAGCAGCAATGATTCATCTAAACAAAATAGAGAAAGAAGACCATTTGTTTACAGCTTTCTCATATTTTGATAAAGATGGAAGTGGTTATATAACCAGAGACGAGCTACAGCAAGCTTGCAAACAGTTTGGCTTAGCTGACGTTAATTTAGACGACATTTTACGCGAAGTCGATAAAGACAACGTAAAATCCGCATTTTCTATTGGTTTATTTGTAATTAAGCATCATTAATTTGTTGTTTAATGGTTTTATATAAAATTTTTTTTTCAGGATGGAAGAATAGATTACAGTGAGTTTGTGGAGATGATGCAAGACACTGGATTTAGCAAAATGGGTTTAAGGGTGAGTTGAAGAAACTAAACAACGACCCCATTATTTCTTTTTTAAAGCATAATTAATCTTTTTTGCGGATATACATGTATATGGGCTGCTTAGCATTATTTAGTTTTCTTAAGCAGGTTTTGTCCAGTTTATTCCGCAGTTTTTGTATTTAAGTTTTCTCATTTTTTACTCTCCCACGTGTTAACTAGGAGAAAGATCGTATATATAGGATTCATATTTTGAGAGATTACCAAAGATTTCATTTTCATTTTTTTTTCATCTTTAGTAGGTCAATGTAAAACTCTAGAGATTCTTGAATATTCAATTATTATTTCTGTTCCAACGAGTTACTAACATTAGTAAAATATTTTCTTATATAACTTATAGATAAAAAATGCGTGTAACTAGTGGAAACAGTTTTTGGAAGTAAAGAAGATATTTGACGTGTTCTATCTTTCTTACCGGAAAAGGTCACATTAAGCCACATTTCTCCAAATCATTGACACGTGTCACGTGATACACTGCAAGCAGTACACGTGTTTCAAACCCATACACAACCTCTTGTTTTTAACTTCTTAACCCCCACTCACACCACTTCGTTTCTTTTTTCCTCAAAACTTCTCTTTCTTTTTCATCTTCGAAGATCAAAAATGGGATCAGAGACTTTCTTGGAAATTATTCTGGCGATTCTTCTACCTCCCGTCGGCGTTTTCCTCCGATATGGTTGTGGGGTAAGCACTCGTTACACCATTATTAACTTAATAAAATTTCTTGTCTTAGTTATTAATTAGTTAAATTAATGAAATGCAGATAGAGTTCTGGATATGTCTCTTGTTGACGGTGCTTGGTTACATCCCTGGGATCATCTATGCTATATATGTCCTTGTCGGATGATGACCAAATCCTCTTCTTGTACAGTTTTCATCTGCTCTTTCTCATCACTTTTGTAATAGAAACTCTTTTATTTACTTTCTTTGCTAAAATAATACTATATTTGCTTATTTTCTATATGGACTTTTTCTTATCATCACTAGGGCTTGCAAAAAATATTCAATGTTATTAATTAGCTACGAAATTCAAAATATACTGATACTCGGTACAATTTCTTGATCGAAACAAAAAAAAGGCAAATGACTTTTCCAACAAGAAACGCCGACTCAAAATGCCAGAGTTCTCTTAACGCTCCTACACAACCAATTTGGCAAAAAAGTCTATCATTGCCACGTTTTGCGTTGTCCCAGAACGTTACGGTTTTCTGGTGTAGAAGAAGTCGACTTGGGTCTTCTTCTTCTGTTTGCTTCAGCAGTATTAGGTTCTCTGTTTTCTTTCTCTCCGTTGTGCTGTTGTAACAAAAAAGTTAGCTTTAGACTTCCAATACAAGTAAGCTTTATAAAACATATATTTCCTTTGGAAACTTACCGAGTTGAAAAATTCCATCTTTGGAAGTGGTAACCTTATACCAGAGGATGATAATGTCAAATCCTTAACTGCATAACCTGTATACGGTGACCTTGTGATAGATTTTGATCCAGATTGTTCTTCAAACCCTTGACGACTCTTGTGTTTTCCACTATTCGTCCCTGTACAAATCAAACAATTAGTAGAATATATAACACTTTATTCTTTAAAACAAAGAAAAAAGAATCATGCATGTTCTCACCGAGTTCACTAGCAACATATTTCTTCACGGGTTTAGCTTGAATAGGAGTCACAGGTTTGGATATGGAGGATGAACGAGAAGAAGACACTTTTGGTTGAGGAATGAGACTCAAAGGTTGATCTTTCTGTTTGTATCCTTTAGCCATCTTAACAAACAAAATCACAATATTATTAAAGATTAATTCTTGAGAAAAAGATCAAAGCCGCTCGGTGTTTTTCTTAGTTTACCTTTTTACCATCTGGCAACTTACGCTGGACCTTTCTAGTTACGGTTACCGGCTTCTTTACACTTGGTGGATTACGTAAAGAGGCTCTCATGTCATCAAACAGATCGGACTCAATGCTCGCCACAGAAAATCTGCTTCCTTGAGTTGTGGAATCAGAAGACTTTCGAGGCTGTGTGTTACTGATGAAACCATTGTTCACCAAAGACAACTCCTCAGCATCAAGAACACCTTAAGAACAATAATATAGCCAAACAATGTCAGTTTTCAAGAATATTTGAATGATCAAAAACATTTTTAGTTAAATAGAGTTTCCACAAAATCATTTTAATAGGTTACAAAATAAAACAAAGTAGAGTGAAAATGTTATGAAAGTGGAAACTACTACTTGGTTGGAAGTAAAAAGATGAGACCTTGATCGGTAGAAAAAGCAGTGTCCCAAGCAAAACTTGGACGAGCAGGGAGTGGTAAGTGTTTATGATTTACTTGAGCATCAATCTCATTCTCGTTAATATTTAAGCTCCCAAACAGTTCATCAGGATCTAACACTCCTTTTTAACAAAAAAAATTGCAAAATCATTGGAATCATATAAAAGATAATTTACACTGATACAAACTCCATTTAAGGAAAATAGAGAAAGAACCAGGGTTGGTGAAAAAAGCAGTGTCCCAAGCCAAGCTTTTGCGATGATTCCATTTACTCTCTTTATCTCTTATCGGCTGCATAAAATCAACCTTTACTCTCCTAGCTGCTGCGCAAAGTGAGACAGTATTAGTACTTACCCTACTATAATCAGTTTGTTTCTTGAATAGTAAAAGAGATATTTAGATACGAAGGAAACAAATGAAGATGATTGTACTCGATGATGAATCAGCTCCTTGACGATCCATAGTCTTTGGTTCTTGATTCTTGAAGAACTGAGTTTTCGGAAAGAACGAGGAAACGTCTTTTTTTACTATAAGAGAATTTAAGGAGTGACAAATGTTTTAAAAACTATAAATGGTTTTTTCGTGACTGGAGCATTTGATTACTCTCTTCCAAAGCTTTCAATTCAAAGCTCTGCCTCTGAGTTATAAATATTGCGGTTATGTTTAAAACAATCAATTGCCTTAAATGTAATTCTCTATAAATAGTTAAATACTACACACTTGTTGGACAAAGTAAATAATTTTAAGAATTTTGTAAACAAAACCTGTATTTTAACATTTGTAAAAAGTGAATCGAAATGAGAGCGAATAGACTTTAGACAAATTTTTCCTTGATTAAAATTGTTCTTGCCATCTAACAGAGAAATCTTTAGATACAACAAACTAAACCGGAAATAGATAACCAAAAGTTCAAACTAACACAAACCGAAATTGACAGTAAACCCGAAATAGTCGTCTCTCGATCAGCTCAACATAAAAACAACACACTGATCTCTAATCTCCCCTGCACCAATTTAGATAACTCCACGTTAGACAAACCCTGTTTTAAAAGAGGAAAAGATTAATCACAACTAATGCATACAACAAGACAACATTTTAAAGATCAAGTAGTAAACACTATCTTAATTCGATGGCTTAAACAAAACCATGTCTCGGTGTCCTACATAGGTGAAGGTGGGATAAAGAACATACATGCATATTAGATTATGCTCTTCATTTTGTGTTACATGAGCCGGTGTGATTGGAAAAGAGGAATTACTTTATCATTTGGCGTTGTTCTTGATCTCTAGAGGGTTTACTTGCAACTTCTTTCACCAGCTCTGAGATTGAATCATAATGATTAAGTCGGAAGCTAAAAATATACTTAAAGGCTACAGCATTGGTATCTAAACTTGGTCAAAACCATACCGGCATTTCTTCACCAGAAACACCCCCACCAGCATCTCTATTAGATCCATCTCCGCTCTTTCCTGATCCTTTATTATCACCCTGTCGTAATTTCACACACAAAATGTAAGAAGCCAATGAGCAACACACTCACTAAAAATGTAGAGATGGTTCCATAGGTGATTTATTTACCTCCAACTGCATCAGTAGAAGATGTGTCACCAAACCATACCCAAGGAAATGAAAAGAACCGAATTAGTCTCGCGTATAAATAAGGAATCTTCTTGATTTAGTATGTGTGTTAAGAAACTTCTTGATTTAGAATGTGTGTTAACAGTAAAAGCATAAAAGAGAAAAGTGTAACAAAATGCAAAATATGAACATGAACATATCAAAGGGAACTGCAAGAATTTCTATCATGGCAAGCTCCGATGTTCCTAACAACAACTAACATGTTGAAACACAATAGCATGAAGAAAGGATTTAGGAACACATGCTTAGGGAGTCAAAGCAACATACCTCTCTGTACCTCGCTAGGTATATCTTTAGTGGTTCCAGGTAATCCTCAAATCCTAATGTTGCCATTGCCCAAAGCAAATCATCACCATTCACAGTTTTCCTTTTCTCTTTCTGACACTTATCACTGGCCCTGATTAGAGATATAACAGATACAAAGTCAATGCCCAATACATCCCAATAATGAACACAAGAGCCCTAAAAGCAGTTTCTGCACCTAAAATTTCAGTCAAGCTTTATATCTAAGACGAATAATAGATAAATCATAGTTTCATACATTAATAACTTATTTCTCCTAGGCAAAGGATGGGGACCTCATGTAAATAAGACAACAAATTCATCAAACAGAGACCTAAAACGCATTCAATACATGCTCAAAATACTTACTTTTATCCTAAACAAGAACAAAGAGGAGAAAAAAAACAAACAGACCCTAAAGAGAAACAAATCTTCGAACATATTTTCAATGCCTAAAATGGTTAAAGGACAAATAAATTCCAACAATTTGTTTAATAGAAGCCTATGAAAGCATCTGCAAAATCCATGGAGAAGCAACTAAACCTACAATGGTTAATCAACATTGCGTAAAAACATTATCTTTGCTCCAAAAACTTTTATTTCTGAGATATTCAAAGCACCAACAAATGATCAATTAGTTTCCCTGAGAGATATAAGAGAAACATACTCGCTGGTGATGAAGCTGATGAACTCAGAGACGCATTCCTGAACAGTGTCTTTAGCATCTTTTCCGATCTTTCCATTAGGAGGCAACGCTTTCTTCATGATCCTGCTGATGTTAGCTATAGGAAGGTATCGGTCTTGTTCTCTAACCGAGCCGCCGCTTTCTCCGCCATCTCCGGCTGGGCTTGAAGGCGTATCCGCCATTTAATACTCTGCAGAGAACGGAATAAACATTTAATTATCGTCTGAAATCGCAAAGGAAGGAAATTGAAAATGGGGTTAGAGATTTGGGGATAGTAGAAACCCTAGAATTTGGAATTGGGGATAATTAGGGCTTTAGAGAAGTCGAATTTTCTATAATCGGAGTCGCGAACGAAGCTTTGGGCGATTGCTGTAAATATGATATGATTATACGATTTCTTGCAATCTTAGCTGTTGCATATGAAAAAAGAAAACATTCACTTGAGTTTATGACAAGTGAAAAACAACTATGATTAAAAACTGCAATTGCAAGACAATTAAGAAAGCTAAAATGAAAAGTTCGATTACAGATGATACTTAAGAAAAGTCATTAATACTAATGGAAAAAATTCCAAGCAAAAAATTATGGACTATGTTAATGTATACATTACCATATACGGTTTATGTTGGTTTCTGATATACTGAAACAAATTAGTTATCTCAGTGTAGTACTGTAGTGTAGTCCTCAGACTTTATAGTTAATTTTGTTTTTAAGAAAAGAAAACAAAATTATGGTATAGGTATCATATAATAACGATGCATTTAGGTCCTTTAATATTTTATAAAACAAAATTCAAATTTCAACAATATATATTTGCTGTAATTTAAAACCTTATCCTGTTCTCGATAAGGTGTGAATATTCGAATATAAATTTATAATATTTCAAAGCTTTCAGAAACAAAATTATAAGTGTCAAAGCTTTTACCAGACAAATTACAAATGTCAAAGGTTTTGGCTGGTCAAAGTTATGACTTTGAATGTATACCTCATCGACATGACCGACACAAGATCCACGAATCCAATTCTATATATTAGACTCAGATTCATAAAGATGAGCATAGCAAATACATCCCAACTACAAAAGAGAAAGAAAGAGGAAGAAAAATGTCGTCCGAGTGTCCTGGTAAGGTCCTTTATTAGGAGATCGATAAAACAATCTTCTAAATCTTTTCTAATTCTTCTTTAATCATATCTTCACGATATTATATACCGTTAGATCGCCGGTTCTCGATCTCCCAATTCAATTTAATAGTTTTAACTTTTATTTTTTAGTTGTTCATATATCTTAATTCGATATTGTTACGGCTTTTTACTTAAATTTTCTTTCGTCCATTTTTTCTTCATTCCAAGCAAATCATAAAACTGTTTAGTAATCTAATCTGATATATCTTTAGTTCACTCTCCTTTGTTCCTAAGCTAAGAAGTTAACTAAGCTCTCAATGTGCTTTTCACCATGCACGTGCCATGTAGCACGGAAAATAGGATACACGCGTAATTCAAAGGACATTGCAATGAAATTTCGATTTTACATAGTAACCTTTTTGTTATGCAAATACTAAGCTGTGTTCAACATATATATATATACATACATATATATATATATATATATCTTAGTTTATACATTTAATTTAGACAAGAAGTTTGCAAAGACTAAATAATTCCAATCAGCATTCATAGTCATCTCCATGATGTACTTTTGTTGTTTTGTTTTGTTTTAAATCATAGAATTAACGAATGGACTGATTGATCTTTAAAATATCAAATGCAAATATTTACTAACTTAATGTGGTTGCTTTGACCGCAGGGAAAAACTCGTGGCCGGAGCTTATGGGAACAAATGGAGACTATGCAGCTTCCGTGATAGAGAGCGAGAACTCGAGCGTCCATGCTGTCGTGATTTTGGATGGGAGTCCGGTGACTGCAGATTTAAGGTGCGACCGGGTTAGGATTAGGGTTGATCGAAACCGTATCGTCGTCAGAATTCCTGTCGCTGGCTAGATTTGCATATGGACCATAATCACTATGTGACGTCGTAATATGAATAAATTTAAAAATAAGTCTACTTATGTCATGATCGATGTTAATTATCTTTGCCTAAATAATTTCGGTGTCATTTCCCGAACGGTTACTATAATGTCTAAAGTTATACTAAATGTGTTTATGTTTATACCGCAAGTCAATAAATTTGATGTCATTGTCATATATGGTACACTTTTTGATGAACATTGATATTGATTTATGAACGCCTAGTTCATATGATAAAATTCAAAAGCTAAGAATAAAATCTACAATTTAACCAAATCGTATAGTTCATTTTTGTATTGTTCATATAAAACCATCGGTCAAACTTTTACCACGTAAATATAGAAAGGATATTTTTTGTTTTTGATAAAAAGAATTGCAAGTTCACAGAATAATTTCTATATATACAGAGGTGATCATGAGCATCCCGTTACTAACTATGTGCTTTGCATCGTATTTAATAACATAAAAAAAACGATAGCAAAAATAATAGTGGTTGAGGAGAGGACATGTGTATCTGAATGTCCTGGAAAGTATATTATTCTTCATAATTTTGAGCTAATGTCTATTGATTAGGTTGACGAACCGCTCCTTTTTACACCATGCACGTGCTATGGAACAAAGAAAATAAGGTACACACCTAGTTCCAAGGACACCAATGAAAATTTGATCTACGTAGATCTTATTATATAAATTAAACTCAAACTCCTGAGTCCTGAGGACAAAAGCATATCAAACATCATCGATCGCTAAGTACAACAGAAGGGAAAGAAAAATGGCATCCGAGTGGTGTCCTTATATTGGTTTTCTTTAATCCTTTTTTTTATTGTTGATATTGTCACGGCCTTGCTTAGTTTTCTTTCATCCTTTATTTTTCGTTCACTGCGTCGGATGGATTTATATTAGTATTAGTACGAATATAATATTTGATTCCATGGAAATGGAGTGATGGACCTTTTGATCTCTAAATTAACTGCAAATGATTGGTAAAAATGCAACTGATTAACCAATCTAATGTGGTTGCTTTTGACCGTGCACAGGGAAGAGCTCATGGCCGGAGCTTAAGGGAACAAATGGAGACTATGCGGCTTCGGTGATAAAAGGAGAGAACTCAAGCCTTAATGTTGTCGTGGTTTTGGATGGAACTCCGGTGACTGACGACCTTAGGTGTGACCGTGTCAGGGTTTGGGTTGATGGAAACCGTATTGTCATCAAGATCCCTACGGCTAGCTAGCTAGACATGATTAATCGTTTGCGTGAATAATTTCGGTGTTTGTTATCTGAAAGGTTACTGATGTTTAGAGTTATAGTTATAAATAAATTAATGTATGTATAGACGTCAAATTAATAGTTAACGTTGATATCTGGTTGAAATTGAATAATATTAATGTCCTATACAGGATTTAAGATAGGGATCAGCTTTAATGTCATACTAATGTCAGTGAGTTGTTTCATATACATACTATCATCAAAATATCAAAATATCAAAATAGTATGTATCCGTGACAATTCACGGATAATGAAATTTAGGTATTTGTAGACCATTAAGGTCTTTTTTTTAATTGATATGCAAAAAATTTTGATTGCAAATAAATTACCTAAGCCTATCTCTTAGAAATCAGAACAAACATTTTCCACCATTTTTGTTACTAGACTATTTGATTAATCAGATGGCCCAGATTTAGATATAGCTGATTGGACGTGTACCGGAAGATGATTTTCGGTAATGATCGACAAATAACATTATAGGGGTCGAAACATTTTTTTTAAAAGACATAATAACGGTATCTCTTGATGATCCATTTGCACGGCATATTCCATTTTGGTCCCCAAGGCCCAAACGATAAGCTACCTTGACACAAGTCTCACCGTAAGTTGTGATAGTTCAATTATGACACGAGAAATATTTGTACTCCAGACTATAGACTATGAATTTGCGTAGTTGGATTTTCAAACATTAATACACTCTCTATTTTATTTTATTTATAGTTGAAGGAAATTTTATTTGTTGTTTTCAATTTTTAATGCGAAATTAATTACTTTTCTATTTGTTGGACTTGTACTACTTGTATTGTTCTGTTAGTTTTCTATTAGTGGAATACTTTTTACTTTTTTATAAGTTTTAAATTAGAAAAACAAGAAATTAAATAATTTCTTAATTTATGTAAAAAAATCTTAAAATACAAGTAAAACGAAACAGAAATAGTATATTTTTTATATTTTTTTAAAAAGGTAGGTAAAACTTAGTTGGTGGGATGACAAGATACGAAAATTTCCACATGTGAATTAGTCAATATATGTATTAAAACAATGCCATATATATACACACAAAATATATTTTGGAGTCGTTTTGTTCGAAACAGTCACAGAGACTTCTAACGATGGGATCGGCGGTTCAGAAATCGGCTTTACTGTTATGCGGAGACTACATGGAAGCCTACGAGACGATTGTTCCTCTCTATGTTCTTCAATCGTTTGGCGTTAACGTTCACTGCGTTTCACCTAACCGCACCATCGGCGATCGCTGCGTTATGTCAGTCCACGATTTCTTAGGCCTCGAGGTTCCATTTTTCATACTTCGTTACAATTTCGTTTTTATTTTCTGTGATTATCACTCAATTTTGACTTTTTGGTTGTATATAAAAGCTATACACCGAGATGGTCGTTGACCAGTTGACTCTAAACGCCAGCTTCGATGACGTCACTCCCGACCAATACGACGTCATTATCATCCCCGGTGGACGTTTCACGGAGGTTCTCAGCGCCGACGAGAAATGCGTCGATCTCGTGGCTCGATTTGCGGAATCCAAGAAGCTAATATTCACCAGCTGCCATAGCCAGCTTATGCTGATGGCTGCCGGAATCCTCGCCGGCGGTGTGAAATGCACGGCGTTTGAAAGCATAAAGCCATTGATTGAGCTCTCCGGCGGCGCGTGGTGGCAACAGCCTGGGATTCAGAGCGTGTTCGAGATCACTGATTGCGTTAAGGACGGGAATTTCGTGAGTACGATTGGTTGGCCAACGCTTGGTCATGGGATTAGAGTTTTGCTCGATTCTCTTGGCGCCAAGATCTCGAGCTTGAAGAAGAATCAAACTTCTGTGCTTTTCCTCATTGGTGTGAGTTTCAATTCTTCATTGGTTTAAATTTTAGTATTTTATAGATTTAAAATAGTGTTAATTAAAAATATATTACGAAATAGTATAAATTATATTTTATAGCTTTAAGAAATGTTTTATAGCTTAAGAAAATAATAGAACATTTATATTCATAGATATAAAATAGTGTTTATTATATAAAAGAGGTATGTTAAATTTTAGTTATAATGTATAAATATAACGGGGTTTTTCCACCGTAAGCAATAGTTATATGAATTTGTTTGGATCATCAGATTCGTTGAGCATTACTTTGTGTTTTATGATTGAATCAAAAATTTTGTTGTGTTGGTTTTTTAAGGACTATGTAGAAGATTATGGGATCAATGTACCATTTAGAGCATTTCAAGCTTTAGGTTGTAAAGTGGATGCAGTGACACCAAACAAGAAGCAAGGAGAGACTTGTGCAACATTGGTTTATGACCTAGAGGAAGGACGACAGTTGCCTGCAGAGAAGCGTGGACACAACTTCTTTGTGACTGCAACGTGGGACGATATATGTGTGGATGATTATGACTGTGTAGTGGTTCCAGGTGGTAGATCACCTGAGCTACTTGTGATGAATGAAAAGGCTGTTACTTTGGTCAAGAAATTTGCAGAGAAAGATAAGGTTTTTGCAGCTATTGGACAGGGTAAATTGCTTCTTGCATCCACTGGTGTTCTTAAGGTAAAGACATTGCTTCTAATTTTGACAACTGCATTTTACTGTTTTGCATTGACACTAGAAAATGTGATGGTGGAATTTTGGTCATGTGATGATGTTTCTCTTGATGAAATTTCCAGGGGAAGCAATGCGCGAGTGGGAAGGGGATGAAGGTGATGGTGAAGGTGGCTGGAGGTGAGGCTGTGGAGTCAATGGGATGTGTAACTGATGGGAAGCTTGTGACGGCTGCATCAGCCTCAGATTTGCCTGCCTTTTTATCTGATTTATCAACTGCTCTTGGTGTCTCTGTCATTTTCTAAGATTTTACTGCAAGGGAGAACAAAAAACATTAAAAAGATACAGAGACTGTGATTTGCTGTATTGAAGTGAATGTAAAATAAAAGAAGAGCTCGACTGTGATTTTCATATAGATTCATAACATTCCAGAATAAACAAACTATTTTGAATAAATAAATAAAATTAAAACACACTCTAAGCTTTTTAGCTAAAGTTAACATTGAACAGATCCGAGCATATGAATATATATATATCTATAAAGTTAAAACATTACAAAGGCATGATATGTAAAATGGTACAATCAAACCAACTTGGATCGATCAAATATCAATCATCCTCTTAATTCCTCTTCACTTGTTACTGAAATTCTTCCGCGTCCAAAAAATGGTAGTAATGGGCAGAGAGCTTCGGATGATAAAAACAACGAGCATGCCCGCAATGATTTGCTTGCTATAAAGTATAAGGGGAAGTTGGAGGAATGTTTTTTACTCAGACCGTTCCCTACTCCGACCATTCTTCTGGTTATTGTACACTGGAAGAAGCCAACGACCCCCATGTTTCCTCTTTCCATAACACCGCCAATAAACCACAAACAATGCTATTATGCACACTATAGGAATCGCCCATCTATTCACCAAAAGTACATTCAAACAAATTAGATGAGCAGAGAGATTGAGACAGAGCTTTGTTCAAGAGTTATTTTTGTTACCTGTCCAAGTCGAGAACGGGACTATACACAACATTTTCCCATGTTCCAACGATAAAATGCCAGACTGGGTTGTAATAAAGAGATTCTGCTGTCCAGAACATTCTTGTGTATGTCTCCAAGAATATGAAAAGTATCCATGCCGCCATTTCTAATAATATGAACTTTATAATAAACCGGCCCACAACCACCATTACAAGAGAGAACCCAACCAGCCAGTTGAACAGTCTGTTATTGTATTCTTTGATGAACAAAGACCGTGACTTTCCCATCATCTGCACACAAGTTCTCAAAAGTCAAATTGGAATTCAATACTTCTATCATAACATAGACATGTATATATATATATATATATTACCTTAGTTAATCTTTGCTCATAATTTTGTTTAGAAGGGCCAACACATTGCTTCTCAAAAGTTTGGTTGCAGTACACGAAACCTGCATTAAATTTAGCCATGGAAGGGAGTCGGAGAGTCTGTAGGTGGTCCATGTCATCTTCACACTTTGTATATAGTGCCTCACAGAGCTTCGACGATTGGAATTCATTTGCAAGAACAAAATTCTTATATACCTGGATTTGCAAGAATGTATAAGAAAGTGTACATTTGGAAAATTTATATTAAGTAGACTACCAAAATCTGCAAACAAAAGTTAAGAATCATCACTTTATTTAAATTTATATCAGCATAGGGATTCATACCTCCTGCATTAGTTCATCCAACTGATCAACAGATTTCTTTGCATGCTGTCTGCCAAAATGCTGTGCATCGAATGCTTTAATAGCTTCATTATGTGCTGTTTCATGGGAACTTTGGAGAGATTCTTCAGACATAGGTAGCCGCAATTTCACCATCCTCTCATTATACAGCTTCACACATCGCTCAACGATACCTTTATTGAAAACCTCAACCAGTGATCCTGTTGATGGGATCTCTCCTTTATTTAAGGCATCCAATATCTGCAAATTAGAGCAATCAGAATTGGAATATATCAAGATACCATTGAGTAAGCATAGAAGACATTATATAAAAGTTGAGAACATGTCCTATGCTCATCAGATATCTAGTGACAAATCTACCACTTGTAAAAATACGCACTCATAAACTGACATACAGTGTGATATTAATTTAGCAATATTTAAGCAAATATAACAAAAACACAGTCATCCGTGAGAAGAAGGAAAACATCTCTATTCGCTTGATAATATATGTTAAGAGCACCAGAGAAAGCAGAATCTTTTTCCTTATGATTTCTTAACTACACACTTCCACTCTTTCATGTAACTGTTGTGAGGAATTCAGAGAATGAAGCCATACACACAAAAATTAGACACACCTGTTCCAGGAAAGAAATAAATTCCTTCCCATTTAGTGTTTTCCCCTGCACTATCTTTGGGCGGATAATACTAGCAACGACCTTTTTCAATTGATCACGCCTTGCAACATAGGTAGAATCCAGATCCTCATCCTTCAGATCACACAGCTTCGTCCGCATGAGATGGGGCTATATAGCAAAAAAAAGGAACAAAGTTATCACAAAGAAGACCACCTATCTACACATTTAGGCTAGCTCAAATAAAAGTGTATTGAAGACTTCACGTCTGAGTCAGATCAGACAATCATTACATAATATTCCATGTAGAAGAAAAAAGAAAAAAAGAGAATTCCTCCAAAGAACTTCGGAAAAACTATATTTCAAGAATCCACATGCACTGAGAAGTAGGGATTTTTGTGCACGTTTCAGCATGACTAAAAAGAAACAACCACAACGACACAATTTTTTTTTTATCCCTCGCGTAATTGAGCAAAGACCTTCAAAGATAACCATAAGTTTTCATGCACAAAGATGACCATTTTGATTAAAGTTTCCGTGTTCTGTATTTTCTTCAGAAAGGTAAAGGCTGGAAAATATGCAAAAACATACAAATTCCTTACCTGTGGTAAACTAAAGGCTGTGCTATTGTCACCCATTATAGCCAAGGAATCCCGAATCTGGTTAACCTGAAAAAGATGATAACAAGAATAATTTCTGAGATAATTATGATAATTACCTGTATGATGCAGAAGAGAGGAGAACATACCTGGTCAATATTTTTGTTACCTAAAAACATAAGTAAAAAAGAAATCAATTAACAAGAGGCTTGTAAGAAACGGTCTATGCAGCAGTGGTTACAGAATAGTAAGGAACTCTAACCATCTTCATTAGGGACATGTCTGAGAGCTTCATCCACCATTTGTTTCACCGATTTCCCTTCTGCATAAAGTTGGAATAGTGTTAAACATGACCAGCTAAGTTGCATAAAGTACAGAGAAAACTGGAATATTGAAATGGGTCACACAGGACCAGCGACACAACAAAATACTGCTGGTCATATGAGAAAGGAGTAAGAAACGAATTTTAAAATAGACAGAGATTACAAAGACTTTAAGCACTGTTTATGTTGAACGATTATGAATGTTGTTGCCGAAAGCACCATGCACTTACGCAGAAAATCACGCTGAATAAGCCACAGAAGCTTTGATGGTTCAAAAGCAACATCTTCACCCTACAGGATATGTACAAAAATCAGGAACAAATTTTTGAAGTTTGCCATGAATGAGAATAATAGCAGGTCCATAAGGGTGTACCTTTACTCTGCCAATTCAGTTGCATGAGTCAATGAAAATAGAACCCAGTCAGTATCAACAGAGGCTGCCAGACATATTAAACAAGATAAAAGTGCAGAGTACAATTGAGCAAACCTTCCGTAAAATTCTTCCGCCAACTCAACAGCAAAGGAGAGCCGAGAAATATCAGCTTCACGGATCTGATGAGAATTTATATCAGAAGGAGAAAATGTAGATGAAGTTCTTTCAAATGTTTACTTTTTCTAACATTTCTAAGGTTACTAAATTCGCTTAAGTTACTAAGGCAAAAGAATGGTTTTTGGTCATACCACTGCAAGTGAATGTTAATGAAAATGTATCTAAGATTGCTACCTCGGAAACATCACAAGGGTTTCTTTGATACACTAGATTTCACTTTTGGGATAAATCATTCTACTGCATAAGATGAACTACCTAGTTCTTTGGCTTTACCTAGTTGTATGATATACTGTAAGGTTTTACTGTCTTTGGTTATAAGTATAATGTTTGGAATCCGAACAATCAGAAAGGTGGGACAACTTACAGTTTCAGGCAGATTATAGATAAGCACAGAACTCATAACCGTTGCCAAAGCAAAAATCCTGAAAATTTACAGAGAAATTGGTTAGATATTACGAGCTTTCCGCAAACAAATTTTTTACTGTGCAAGTATTGAACTGTCTAGGTACCGGTCATCATAAACATTTGACTTTCCAACACTTTCGAATCCTTCAGTGTCGAGGTAAATTACGGAAGTTTTAACTCCGTCAATCTCCAGCTCTATTGGTGTTCCCCATACCCAAATACCTGTATACAACAATTAAGTGGATTCCGAACAAAAATATTTAAACCTCTATTAGCTTAAATATATTTGCAACTGAAGGATGCTATTATCCTCAGGACATTGGTGGGATACCTTTTGTTTTGGTATCACGCATGTGTCCAACACCAAAACCTGATGAATTTGAGAATATCGTAAGCCAATGTTCAGTACCAAAAAATTCTATACATAATATAAGCATAATGCAGAACCCCAAGTATATGAGATAAGAAGCACCTTCATAACAGGAAAGGGAAAGAAGTTGATTGAGTAGAAATGATTTTCCAGAACGATACGGGCCAATCACCTAATGTTTCAACAGCACAGGAAAAAATGAGAAAAAGCAACAAACTTCTTGGTCCGGGAAAACAGTTTTAGATAGAAAAGAACATACAAATAATTGATAATCAGTCAAACATCACTCTCACATACCGCAACAGCAGAGATAGGAGTTGTAATTCTGCTAATTGCTTCCAAACCTTCTCTGCTAAGCTGAAGCTTTGTATGACCTGGAGCAGGTTCCACAATAGGAAAACTGCATACGCAACAAGGACCAGTTAGTAGTATTAAGAACTCCCATAAAAGATATCCAAAATGTGGCTGTAAAACGTATTTTGCTACCCCCATCAATAGATATCTAAAGCAGCTACAGCTGATGACACGAATAACACTTCTTGCAACAATGTGGCTATTAACAAACCTAATACTTGAGCAACAAATAGCAATAGACAATACATTATTGAAAAGATGCATTTTTTCTCATGTAAACACAAACAAAACAATATATTTCCATTAGATTGAAACGAAACAAATAAGTCTACAGAATGAGATCTATAGCTTCAATGTACTTTTCATTCCCATTGCTACAACTAGTCCATAAACGAAAAAAACACAAAACTTGAGACCCAAATTGTGATATATTAGAAGTCAGATAATTACCCTTAGAAGAAAACAAATCTGAATTGCTTCCTGGAGAGAAAAAAAAACAAGAAGAGGAAGAAAATAGACTTACGCCTGGTGAAAATTCTCAATCGAGAGAGACGTTGACGACAAGAGGCAGAGAAAGAAGAAGAAAACAAAGGTCCGGCGAGAAATCTCCATGATTTTGACCAGATAGAACACGATCCGTTTTATTATCCGATTGCCGTTATAAGTCAATAAGTGGGAATTGAGACCAACCCAGACTCGTGGGATGAAGAAGAAGAAGGGATCTTGGAAACCTGGGGTGGTGGGTGTACGTTAAGAATCGTGCACCCGCAGAGAAGGTTGCAGGAGATCTTAGCTTAGGTGAGGAACACTGGATTGCTAGACTTCGTATCAATGGGGAAAAAATGATGAAACCCAAACAAAACAAAATTGTCGATTTGACCCAAAAAAAAAACATACAAATTAATAACTTAAGATTTGCTTACTTGGCATCTGAGGGTAGTATTGTCATTTACGAATATGCTTAGGGAAGCTTATTTACTAGCTTATGCAAATGATATCTAATTATAAGTTTATAACCCAAGATGTGTTGACTTGGCTCACTTTAAAAAAAAAACTAACTAATCGTATTATTGACAAAGACATCTTGGTTTTGGATTTTTGTTGACAATCCAAACCTAATCCTATTGTTTTGATAATATTTAATATAAGTGATATATAGCGACGTACCAACTTTAAAGCTTCAACTAAAACAATTTTTTGGCATTTTTAGTACGACATTGTCAACTATTTTCAATGTCAAGATATTATCTTCAAATTTTGAATTAAAGATTTTCGGACAAACTGATGCCGGAGCTAAGACGCAACCAATAACGGAACATAATACTGAACTCGTGGTGACCTTGTCTACGCAATGCAATTATCCAACCAATCTTGTCAAAATTAATTACTTTCCAAAGAAACCATACTAAGAAACAACACAAACCTTATTAAAATTCAAAATTATATCCTAAAAAGTAAAAACATGGCATGTGTAATCATATGCTAATAAAAAGCATCCTTAATCAAAAACTCAATTAGCTAATAGTGAGCTTAAGCATGCCCATAATATATACAATCCAAAGGTTTACACTTTACAACAAACTGAGATGTGAAAAGTTTGAGTTTTTACATAAAGCAAGATGCTTGACTCTACAAAAGAACTGTTCTCTCGCCAACACTCTCACTTGCCTTAGATACGAACCAATCTCCAACTCTCCCTTCTCCGCAGCTTCTTCCAATGCATTCAACACATCTTCAATCGCGTCATCTCCCGCCAATCCTTCACCCGCCGATTCAATTTCGAACATTTCCTCGATTCCCATATCCATCGACGTCGATTTCACCAATCTATCATAGTTCGTCTCAACCCAAGGCGCCAAAACATCTGTATCGTCTTTGAGCTTCGAAACTCTCTTCTTCAATGTCTCTCTCTCGATCTCAAGCTCAGTGATGATCGTTTTAACCGATTCAGATCTTCGCTTCACCTCTGATTGTAGTTTCCAGAGATTCTCAATCTCTTCCTCTGATCTCTCCATGATTGCTGAAACGTCGTAGTGAAGACTCGTAGCTAATCGATCTAAGGCTTCGGTTCTCGAAACCGATTGAAACCGGGTCGGGATTGAACCCGTGTGTACAAATGGGTGATCGTTGGATAGAACTTTCTTGAGGTTTCGAATGAGATCGAGTAAATTGCATCGTGGGTGTTCCCATGTTTCGATGTAATTAGAGTTTGTGAATCCTGAAGAATTGACGAATGGGTGGTTGGTTCGAATTGGGATCGAATTAGGGTTTATAAACACCAGAGGAGGTGTTAATGGGTAGTTTTCGTGAACCCAGATGGTTAATTCCACAGATGGGAGTTGTACAGTTGGGTTTCGAGTACGTAGAGATCCTTCAAGGCAAAAGATTTGAACTTTGGCTCCATTGTTGTGATTGAAGGAGTTAGTTGAAAGGTCGAAAGTTGGGAAGTCTTGAAGGAATGAAGTTAGATGCTTTCTGATGAGCCATTTCTGATCAGGATCGGTGTATGACAGAGCAAAGGAGCCTGTGGCAAGAAGAGCCTTCTCTATGAATTTGACTGGAGAAGATGATGATGCCATTTTTAAAGTAAGTGACTTTTGAGGCCAAAACTGGTTCTACTATTTATGACGTTCTTTGGTTTTGTGAGTTCTTCAGTTTTATTATAGTTTTATATTATGAAATGACTTGGAAGTTTTTTGGGTCAAGCTTAGAGGACAAGGGATAGTGATTGTTGTATTGTTTCGTGGAAGTTTACCTTTGTGGAAAGTGCAACACCTGTTTTTTTCTTTTCTTAGATTAATATGTTTGCCAATGGATCGTTGGCTTTGTATGTGTTTAAATGTTAAAAATGTAATCCATTTTGGCTTTGTCTAAACTTCCACTAATTTAGTTTCAATACTTTAATCTGAAGCTAAAAGGAATTTTTGTTTCTCATTTGGGGAGTTTGCAATATTTGAGGGATCAAATTCTAGAAATTGAGTTCTTATGAAACCTTTTACCTTTAGTATAATCACTTGGTTGATGAAAAAGCCAAATATTTTCAAGTAACATAAATCCAAGGTTCAAGCTGTAGCAACATCGTTTCCTTATTTCTCTGTTGAGACTTGAGACAATTCTCTTATTGTGTTACATGTTGCAGGTGAAATTTAGGTGAACGGTTTAGGAAGAAGTGAAAGACCTCAAGCCCCCAAATTAATACATTACAACCCATCATGGTAATTTTTATCATTCACCATCTTGATATATTCAGCCTCAGGATATGTACCTATCCATGAACCTACCCTCCAATCATGATTTTTCTTCGTCTCGAGTATGCATTTTCTTTCTTCGTCCCATTGTCCCGCTAGGTGTTCTTTTTGCTTCTTTAGATGCTTCACCTTTTGTTTGAAATCTTTATATATGTTCCTTGCATATAGCTTTATTTGCTGTTTGTCTTCCCAGTCTTTTTGAAGCTCTCTGATCAGCTTCTTTAGAACCTAGTTAATTTGCAAACATCATCCCATTTGTTAGTCTAAAGTAAGATAAGACCAGTTCTCAAATGAAAGAAGTGATCTTACTTTTATTTCCAGCTCAAAAGATTTTCTCAAACTCTCATGACTTGTGGGATTACAATTTAGTGGACAATTTGAAAGAGTTTTGTCTCTACACTTGTTCTTCTTTTTGACCTCTTGTAAAAGAGCATGTGCAGATTTTCTTCTGTCACTTCTTGGGATTTTTCTTTGAATGAAGTTGATCTAATTGTGTATATGGTAAGACAACAAGTTCAGAATGGTACTAGTAATTAAGCTATGAATAATCTTGCGGGTTTTAACTTAACAATAGTAATAAAGAGTACCTCTCGGATAAATTCTCTGAAATCACGTTTTTCTTCACGGTCCAGCTCCTGGCATTGTACTTTCTGCTGAAGTATCATAATATTTTCTTGTGCCAAGCTTTTGCCGATGTTGAACATCAACCTCTGAATATACAAAGCAAATTTAACGGTATGTTAAATATGATAGATTTGTATCATAGATTGAGCTGGTTCTCATATCTATAAGATCATAATGATGATGTTTGTTTGGAAGCATTTTACATGATCAATGGTTTCTTCTATTGCTTCTGTTGTAGGTAGCTTGTCAAGAGTCTCCTGCAACTGCTCTACCAGCTTGTTGCAGCGGTTAATGAAGTCTGCAGCCGAAGAATAGTAACTGATAGCGCGCCATTTCTCATCATATAACCTCAGCCACTGTGACTGCCCACAAGAAAAAAAGGAAAGCATTTCAATGACCATAAAATGAGCTTTGGGTTTAAATGTTTTGAAACTCACTCTTGTTCTGTGTACTTTTCACTAGTGTGGAGATAATCTTGTTCCACCTTTTTGAGTCGCTTCTCGGCTTCTAAGTTATGTTTCTTCAGTTTGTTGTCATTGTCAATTACAACAGAAGTGGAGACTTTGTTGATACCTTGGGGACATTCCATATCCTCTTCCGGATTTGTTCCCCAAAAAAGCTAATTTGTAAGTGCTATTGACAAAAAGTCTTTGGTATGATCTTTTCCTCGCAAGTACTGTGTTCTTATGTAATCGCTACAAAAGTCGGAATCTGAGCAAAAAAAAACAATTTTAAATTGATTGAAGAGGATCTTGCTCCCCACGCCAAGGAAATACATAACTTGTATTTCGTCAACGACATTATTTATCCAAATTAATAATTCCATACCCAAGGAAATGCATGACATCATAACTTGTATAATCTAATCTCAACTTTTTCTTATCAAAATAACAAGTAACAACTGAAATGATACTATGATTATGAATGTCTCAAAAAGGCATATAATAGTAATTAAAATAGTATCAACCCCACAAAGTAAAACCATAGAGTTAGGAACTTAGGATCACACTCACCCTTACACCCAAAAAAAAAGACAAAGGGGAGACACTTTTACACATGTATGGATCCCGTAACATACCCTTATCATCAAAAAACTATAAGGGATTCGAATACTCCTATATCTCACACCTCTGTAGAGGGGTGATGTCACATATATATATATATATAACCTCAGACACCGAAGACTAGGGAACCTACCGACTCAGTTAACATATCTACTGATTCCTGCTTATCTTCATCATCTAAGTTTTGATCAGCACGAACATGTGGAGACAGCCACTTGGATTTCACATACTCAGCTCTTCTCCATGGCGGCACTTGAAGTCCTTTCTTCTTCAAGCTCTGCTCTGCAGCTTTACATATAAGAATGATAATCCTCTGCAGCCGATCCGCTTTCCCAACAAAGATGTAAGGCAGAATTTGTAACATCGACTTGTACGTCTTCGTTGCACGAGCAATCTCGAATTTCGATTTGAAATCAATGTCAACCAACAGTCTTTTACCTCTGATGTTCACATCCACATACTCATATTCCCCTGTTTCATTTCAACAAAAAAGCCAACTCTACTGTTATTAAAAGCTTCATATCAATCTTCTCTAAAAGGTTATAGAGTTTACGGATTAATACCAGCAGGACAAGAAGGTGATTTATCCCAACGAGATTTGCATAGAGCTGCGTCGTAACCTAAGCTCACTAACCCATTGGCTACACTTTTCAAGAACGTTTCGTCTTTACGTTTACAATTCTTACTTGTTTCAACAATCGTCGTCACATCGGCTAACACATTCCTCTCAAAGACGCTTGTACAGAGAGCCAAATTCTACAAAAATGAATGATCTTATATCAAGTTTCTCCTTATCGAAACAAATCTAGATTCTAGAAAAATTGATTGATGAATCATAATACCTTGAGGATTTCACAAGCTTCAACGGAAGAACATTTTCGACCATCGGAGAATTCAGATTCATCATCAGAGCTCTCTGTACCACTCCCGCTAAAGCAGCTGCATCGGCTACGGCCACATCGCTGTTTCTCGCCGGTGTTGTTATCCTCGATGAAGTTTAGAACCATTTTCGCTAAGCAGACAGAGCTCGGCTCGAAATCTCCAGAATTTCCTCTCGAAAGCGGCGGCTCGAAGTCGGCGCCGTGATTTTTATCTGAGGCGTTCTTAATAGTGAACTGACGCTCGAAGAGACGCTTCAGTCGTGATTTTGGCATTTGCCTCATCGTCTCTGGGAATGGTGGCTCTTCCGATACATCGGAATCGATCGGTTGGACCTTCATATGGAACGGCATTGAGATCACTCAAAAGAAAAAAAGAAAATAAAAATCTGTATACAGAAATTTCAGATCAACGAAAAACTTTAAGATCTAAATTTCAGATCGAATTATTCCCAAATAAAACGAGAAAATCTGAGCTGAATAAAAATTCGAAAAACCTAACTCCAATATTTCGCCAAAACTATGATCTAAAATTCAAGATAAAGGCATGGAATAACTTAGAAACTGGGCAAACTTTGGAAAAAATATATTAAAAAAGAGAGAAATATTGCTTTAAATTTAGCTCTTTAGATACGGATTAAAGTTTCCGAGATACGCGAAGAAGCGAAAACGTCACGCTTTATGCTTTTGTGATCATTATAACGACAATCAGACGCAAATCTCGCCGTCGATTTCAACAATTAATTAAAAAAACGGATATCTGGTTTTGATTTCTCCGACGATTTAAAAGATTGAGGAAAAAAAATCCAGATAGAGGAAACTGAATTCGAAAACAAAATCTTTGTGATCTGAAACAACGAAGAAGATAAGCTTTGTTCGGGGGTTTTATAAAGAGAAAGGATATGATGTACACGTGTGTGTCCTACGTGTTCAAAAATAGCTATATCTGTAGAACGAATAGGGACACGTGTCGTGAGATCAACGGTGTTGGTTTTTCACAAGTGGCTAAGATCCGATGCTATTAGTTTGAAAAATGTCGAAACTACCCTGGGAGCCTTTGTTATAGAGGACGTGGCTGCGACTCCACTTAGGCCGGAGTCTGTTCAGAAATCGCCCGGAATAAGTTGGGAAAGAGTGAGTAAGATGACGGAAACGCCCCTCCGTGTACAAAGTACGTACTTGTTGTATACGTATTGGCATATTCTCAGTATCTCCCGTACACCGTAGTAATCTCATAGATAAAATTAAGCGGATTAGATAAGATGAAATAATCAGCATTGATAATTGAAAAATATGCATGTTACATATTGGATAGAACTTTCATTTTTTTTAATTCACTTTCTTCTATTTAGGGTGATTAGTAGAAATTTAAGAGTATTGATGATATTGAGGGAAACAAATATTTTGTAAGAATTTAGTTGTACGTTAAAAAAATGGCATAAAATAATGAGGTAGTAAATGTAAATCTCAATCCTTATCAAAACTTTGAAAGATAAAATATGTTCAATTTATAAGTTTTTAAATACTATCATTTGATCTGTGGTGGTGTTTTTATCCAATCTTAACCACTACAAATTATCTTCCAAATATATATTTTATTTTATTTTGGTAAAATCTTGTATTTTTTACAACTAATCCAATAAATTTAAATTTCGAATATTTTTTAACATAAGCAAGATCCAATAAATCAGAATCTTAACATTTTTTAGAGTTACTTTTTTTTCATAGAGAAAATATTTTGGAAAAAGTTAAAAGTTAAAACCATGCACTTAAGATAAATAATAAACTGTGGCAAAATTCTATTGATTCCATTTTAGTAAACTCTTTTTTTATCGCAGTTATAAAAGATTTTTTTAAAATGTAAACAAAATCCACAAGATCTAAACAGTTTTAGAAACCGCCCCACCCCACTTCCAAATTTTTAAAAGCTCCCGCATTATTTTCGAGCAATCCCGCTCTCGTTTTTCAGCTACATCTTTTATCTCTCACCCTCTCTGATTTAGGGTTTTATTCGACGTGTGTATCTCTCTTGCTTTGATTTCTTCGCCGCGAATCTCGATAGCTTCGGATCTTGGTTTTACCACTGTGTTCTGCTTCTCTATCGGTATACATCGTTAATTCGACCACGGATCTGCTACAATTATACCTTTTAATTTCGTTTTGTATCCTGAAATTTCGAATTTCTCTTCTTTTGGTTGGGTCTTGAAGATATGGCAGGTAAAGGCGGGAAAGGGCTTATAGCTGCAAAGACGACGGCAGCTAACAAAGACAAGGACGGTGGTAAGAAGAAATCCATCTCTCGCTCTTCTCGTGCTGGTATTCAGGTATCCCTCAAACCCTAGCTCCTTACGAGTTGAAATTCAAGTGACTCTGAGTCTGATGTGCTTTTAGGGTTTTGTTTTTTGTTCAATTGTAATTGGGGTTTAGCATAATTGGGAATCAAATCAGAAGAAGTAAGATACTAAGATATTGACAACAAAATTTGTACTTTGTTCTATGTTAATTGCATTAATGGTCAATTGCTACATCTGCGTTTTCTGGAATTATATTGATCTGAATGTGTCTGACTTTGTGTTTCTACAATAAGGTAACAATGTGTGCATGATACTGGACTTTTGTAGTCTCAATGCCAAGGAGCATTATATTTGGTTTCTCTCATCGTATCAGTAAGATATATAGTAGCTTGCATTGCATGTTCTATAAGGTTGACATACACAAAAATTGATTTCTCTGTATGCACTTCTTGTAGTTTCATATGAAAAATAACTGTGCTAACTAGCTAGAGATAATTTTTATGCAATGGTGTGCTTTTGTTTTGTAACTAATTAGTGTGTACTACCAATCATACTGAGCCTTAATGGGAGCATCTTCTTTTCTTATGTATGTGTGTGTTCTGTTTCTCTTCATCCGTGTTTTTTGCTTTGTTCTGGCAATCTTATACAATCATTGTTCTGTTATCGTCGTTTGTTTACTTTTGGGAAAATTTGTGATTCTTCAGACAGGTTAAAGCTGAATTGTAGAAAATACTGAATCCGTAGTGTTCCATGGTATCATACGGCTTTAACGTTGCAGTGTCTATAAGATGTAGATGAATGAAGTCAAACATGTGGTTAGTTTAAGTGTCTTCTGTACTTTGTTAGTGTTTCATAGCTCATTGGTTGATGTATTTGCTTATCATATATATATATTGTGTTTCCCCTATATAAATCTTTGCAATTTCAAGACATATATCTGATCATTTGAAAACCTTCCTCTGTGCCTTGAGTTTTATTCTTATTTTGATTTATTTTAATTTGTTATCTTTTTGCAGTTTCCAGTGGGTCGTATTCATCGTCAACTCAAGGCAAGAGTTTCAGCACATGGAAGAGTTGGTGCCACTGCTGCTGTTTACACTGCATCAATTCTTGAATACTTAACTGCTGAAGTTCTCGAGTTAGCTGGAAACGCGAGCAAAGATCTGAAAGTGAAGAGAATAACTCCAAGGCATTTGCAGCTTGCAATCAGAGGAGACGAGGAGCTCGACACTCTCATCAAAGGAACCATTGCAGGAGGAGGTGTGATCCCTCACATCCACAAGTCCCTTGTCAACAAAGTCACCAAGGATTGAGTAACGGTATCAGAGTCCTAAATCTGGATTTATCATGTTCTTTATTAGTTACATTAGCTTTTGGAGTGGATTTTTAGTTTATTGATTTAGTGTGTGCTCTCCTCTGGACATCCTCAAGTGTATATGGGTTAATTGTTTAACTCCTAGATCTCGCTTTTAGACTTGCAAACACAATTGTGATCTTTGCTAAATTCTCACATGGTTATGGATGATGTTTCTTGATTTCCTATACTGTTCCATGCCTTCTTTTAAGTAACACAGACTATATAAATCATTGGTTAGAGGTTGAAAACAATAGTCTAACAGTTATAGGAACCGATCACAACAACATTGATTGATTCATAATTTCAAATAGTTAAAACACTGAGTCCTCAAGCAAGCACAAACTGAGTCCTCCCTCATAAATAGAGGAACATAACCAAACCACACCACACGAAAAGCTAAGGTAATAATAAACCATCAAAGTTTACACTTGGGTTTGATAACTTGTAAGTAAATAAATAAAAGCCATTCACCTTCCTTTAGTTGCATTTCTTCACTCATCCCTGGACCTGCAGCAAAAAGGTGTTCATAAGCAGAACTTGCAACATGTTTTCGTTTATTAGCTTGAGCTATAAGAGATTTTTGTTATTTACCTCAGTTTAATTGCAGGCTTGAAGGTGTCTTCCATAACTTAAAACCGGTGCAGGTTCTCTACCACGTGGCATAATAGGCTGCACAGTTTCAAATGCCTCAACAAGTAATGCAACTTTCTTCTTTCTTGCTGGAGCAAGTTTGTTAACAGCACGCTGCAAAGCATAATCAAACATCCAATCCTCTGAGTTTCTCCTCTCATCCATGTCTTGATGCTTGAGGTCTACCTTTTCAGTATCTTCCTCAACTACAGTTGGAAGGTAATTAGGTTCTCTTGGGTTGAAGTCTCTCAAATCCTCTGTCTCTGCAATAGGTTTCCTGCATTTATTGATCATCCATGAAATGGTGTTATCTAGCTCTTCTTGGTTACATGGTTTTCGTTTACGGTTATATGGAATCTTTGTGGTTTCTTCTGTCATTGATATAACTTCAATCAGGTCTATAGACTCCTCTTCAGCTGTCACTTCACCAGCATCATCATCTTCATCCTCAGTTGCTTCATCTGCTGCTGAGTTCTTCGACTTACCGATAACTTCAGACTCAAAGGAACCAGATTTATCAGCATCTCCATCACTGTTTGCTTTCTCTTTGATCTCTTCCACATCAGATTCTTCTTGTGTGCAGTTAAATGGAATCTTTACGGTTTCTTCAAGCATTGGTATAACTTCAGTTCTCTCTTGAGACTCCTCTTTGATATCTTCACCAGCATCATCATCACCTTCATCCTCAATTACAATATCTGCGTCTGAGTTCTCCATCATACCGGTAACTTCAGCATCTTCATCTACCAAAGTCTCCTCCAAATCAGATTCATTTAACTCAATCTCTACACTATCAGAGTAATCATCAGAATCAGTTTCAGAACAAGGGGCTCCTTCAGAGACAGTTTCCGAGATTTGAGTATCAAGATCAACCTCACACTCTTTCTTCTCCTTTAGATCCATCTTCACATACTCTTCCTTAGAAGCTTCCATTTTCACATTCTTCTGAGACTTCAAACTCTGTCTCCTAGAGGATATAAAGCTTTTGAGAGGAGGATACTGCACTGAGTGAAGATGACCGTTGAGTGAACAATACGTGTAAGGACAGACTTTCAAAACAGAGGTTCCATTAACTTCATCATCATAAGTCTCTCCATGATTATTAAGCATCAGATACTCTGGAAACTTGGAATCTTTCAGAGTTGAAGAACAAGTAGCTCTCTGTGAACATCTCTTGAAACTTGGAGCCTTTGTAAAACCTCTAACGATGATCCTCTTGTTGATACTTCTCTCTTTGTTAACTCCATAACGAGAATCATGTTTCAAACCGGTTTGGTTCTTCTGATGATTCCTAGAAGAAAGATTAAATCTTTTCTTGTTCTCTTTTCTTGCTTCAGAGCTACTAGTGCCTTTCATGTAATTAGGTGACTCACCTGTTACTTTAACAACAAGATCATGCTTTGGTGTTGCTTGTGGCTTACCTGATTGAGAAGAAACTGTGTTGTTGTTGTTGTCTTTAAGCTTCCTCCTAGGTTTAGTTCTCTTCATCATCATCATCTCTGGTCCAAGGTTCTTGATAAGTTCTTGCCCGAATCTGGTTTCAGGTTGGAAATTGTAAGATTCGTTTGCTTGACAAGTCTTCCTCTGAACCATTTTGCTTTGCCTGAAGACAAAGCTATTGTTTGTTTAGAGGAGAAGAAAATGGGAGATTTTTAATGGTAGGGTAAAGATACGTGTGCGGTTTTGTCTCAGTGGCTTTTTGTAACTTTAAACCTGAATTGGTTCAGACTTGAAACAAGTGAAAGATTTGAATATATTTTTGTGATTTTGACAAGCACTAAAGCTAATAAAGAGATTGGTTTTGGTGGATGTATTTCACTTTATTATTGGGGCCATTTTTTAAGGGGTAATTGATTATTTGCTTCTCCGTGTTACACGAGATAATGCGCATTTTGTTTTCTTGTCTTTCTCTATCAATCATTTTTTTTTTGGCTCCTCTCTAATCATAGACGAAATATTGTTATTGTGAACCGACAAAGTACTTCTTTATATTTAGTCTTTTAAAGTGTTGGTTTAGTCTTAGTCCACAAAAGTGTGTCAAGAATAAGAATAGTAATATGATAACTTTTTTCTCAATCATCGATTCCTTTCTAGAATAAGGAAAAACCAGAGAGTACTAGTCTTAAAACTCATTAATTAAGAATATATGATTTAAATTGATGATAATGTTCTTAAACAATTTGAAACAAGAGAAAGATGCGATTAATATGAAAGACCAATGGGAACCCACTGGATTATGAGTTTACGAACAAATTTGTGTTTTTTTTTCTTTTGCTAAAACTTGACGTACAAATTAGTGTTCCTTCGAATTTATGAGTTTGCAACGAATTCATCTGTTGTAAATTTTGAATTTGTGTAACAAGTAGCTTAAACTTCAACCACACATCAAATCGGTTATAATAATACGTAATTAGTAAATGTGACAAAACTTCGCAATTAGTAGTTTAATACGTTGACGTATTTTAGGGTTTAGAGTACTTATAATTAATTGATTACATAATGATAGAGTTAGTTACACAAGTTAGTATTATCCGTGCAAACTTTACCTTCCAGAAGCTGATAAGCCTAATTTATTTTATACATATAATCCTCGCTTCTTATTCACGTTATGACAGATGTGTAATATATGCAATTGTTTAAGTTGTTTCGAAGTTGCAGCTTTTCGTCCTAAGAAACTACTCAAGAATGTATACAGTTACATTTACATACACTGTCGCCTCATGATTGGTCGAAAGAAAAAAAGAAAAATCAAACGCTTTGGACCCAAACTAGTCATCGTTTGAAGCTGTCGTGACAACGTCGTGTTGACAAGTCTGGAACAAGTAAAAGATCTTATCTTTTTCTCCCTCCCCTCATTATTTTGCTTCCATAAACTTTCTTTTCTTTTTATATCTAAACATCGTTTTGCTTTCGTCTTCAGATCACACATTCTAAACTAAACAAAAGCAAAAGATAGATTGCTCATTATAAGATTTTGTCAAGTTCTTTCTTTCTTTCGTTTGTGGTGATTGTGAATAATTATGTCTATGGGGAAGAAACAACGTAGCATCAATTCTCCGAACTACCAATCCACAAAGGATGAAGAAAACGAAGATGACATTTCTCTGAACAGTCTCTTCTTTGGATTGTTTGATGACCCTGAAGCCACAAGTTTGAGAAGTGGGAGTATGAAGAGACAATACAGCACCATGGGAGATAACTACCACAGAGTATATGAAGAACAAAATGATGATATTGATTATAATGGTGATGGTCGTGACGATGATGAGGCGTCGAAGATGGAGGTGGGACTCTTGATGTTATTAGAGTATTTGAGAGAGCTTTACATGGGACAACCTCAGGTTCTTAAAAAGATGTTTCCAGGTGGAACTAAAGACAAGTTTCTTGGTTTCTTCAACAAAATAGGAGACTTTGTGTCCCAATTCAAACAAGATTCTCGTCCTCCTACAAGGTCAATGACTATGCAGAGGAGTCTAAGTGCTGGTTCCCGACGTGTCTCTATGAGAGGGCTCAATATGGGACTTTCAGATTTAAGAGACGAACGGTTTAAAATTACAACGGTCGAAGCTGGTGGTGCTGCTGGAGGAGGTAAAGGTGGCTCAACAGCTGGTCAAGGCCAGACCAAGAAGTAGTCAGACTTTGTGATAACCAAACCATAATACCATTACATAAGACGTTACATTTGACTAAATGGAACGAAATGTGGTGTGTGGTTGAGACTTTTGAGTCAACTTGGGAATTCCTTAGTTTCAAAGGTGGATTTATTTTTTAATCATTTTACTTATTTTCCTAGTTGGGTTTGTATTTATGTTTACTATATATATATAGATGTTGTCCAAATAAAAAAAGAGTACATATAGAGCTTAAATTTTTAGCTTTGTTTATTTATTGGTGTTTGATTCTTATATTCTGTTGTGTTCTTTCAATTAATAAGAAAAGCTTTGTGTGTGTGTGATCCTTAACTGTAATAAAATGAATTTTTAATTAAGGTCAATAACAGATGAAAACCAAACAACGGACTAATTTAGTTGTGTTGTAATCACATTTACCTTTATATATTTACAACACTTACATGTAAGAAGTAGACATGAATTTGTGACTTCAGTGCATATTGCCTCTCTGTGCAGCTACAACAAAGACCATTAGAATCGGAGACGCAAGAAGAATCAAATATAGGAGTGTCTCATTTATCCCCGTTGCCTCTCCTTCTTCTTCCTCCTGCACTTTGTAATTCACTTTATCTTTGACAAAGGCTTCAAAGTAGTTCTGATAACCAGTGTTTCCCTCTATGTAGCTTGACCCCTTAACCTTCAACATCTCCATTGCCTACAAGTGAGTAAAGAAACACCCTCACATTTTTTAGGGAAACTGTTTGCCAGAACCAGAGGATAGAAACTGCTATAAGTTATGGTATATTAAAAGCTGATTCTGTAGGTAACAGTTTAACCAGCCAAATTTTTTTATCATTAAGCACACAATAAACACAACTCATCTATCTCTCTTTGTTTAGTTGGTATAAGACTTACCTGAAAACTGAATATGAACTGCCTTGCTTTCTTGCTTACTCCCGGACTCGGGTGGGATAGAAGCTTCTCATACATGCCTCTTGCCTTATCTGTCCTGTCAATCACTCCAAAATAACGATTTTAGCGCACAAGAGGCCATAAGGCCAATACTCAAGATGACTACTTTTGAGGATATTTTCGAGCGTTTGCAAATAAGCCATCAACTTGGTAAGTATAAAAAAGGGATGCTTCAAGTATTTTGTGGTTTTCTTGGAGTTTGAGCGAGATTTTGTAACAATGGTTTACAATCACAAATATTTACGAGACTATCAAAAAGTCAAATCCTCAAAAAGAAATCACTTGTCACACTGTATTTGCATCAAGCGAACTTCAGAGGAGAGAATGAAACTTACTTTCGAAGTGAATCCTGACAAATAGACCACTGCAAAGCCGCTAATCCATGAAGCTCACTCTGCACAACTAAACTCGTAACTAGTTAAGGTCACATCTACTGCAGCAAACATAAGAACTTAAAAGTAACATCATTTTCTGGAGCAGTCTACTTGTTTAGGTGATCTAGGTTGATCAATGGATTAGCATGTTGATAGAGTGACACCCAACAAAGTCATGAAACTAATAATGCAAAATAATCAGGTTCGTAAAATGCTTTTCTTGACTGTGGTTGGCTCTTAGATGGGTAGATTAAAGAAGTCTCATGAAGTCAAATCGAGTAAGTATATGTAGAAAGAATAGTCATATGAGCAGACTAATGCAAAAAGACATGAGTATAAGACGAAGTATAAACCAGCTTTGCAGAAATTACCTTAAAGACTATTTTCTCCATGACTTTTTCATAGTACGGCAAAGCTTCTTTGAGTTTCCCAGAATCCATAAGCGAGTTCCCCTGGTCTAGTGCCTGTTATAATTAAAGAAGCTGTCAAAATCAAGAGAAGACATATACAACGAGCAAAACGATTCTTGCTCCCTCGAACCCTGAGTAGGAGCAGAATTTTCTAGTTTTTCACTCAAATTAATTTTTAAACTTTCTAGAAAATGAGGCAACGTGCAAATCTAACATTTATAAATGAGAATCTACTTGAGCAAACATGAGAGTCCAAACCAAAATGTGTTGGGAGTACCTTCTCACACTCAAGTTTGAGTTCGGGATCAATATTCAGTCCAAGTGATTCTTTGTAGGCAGTGAGCAATTTTTTGGTCCGTGCTTCTCTCGCAGTCCTTTCTTCAGCGGTTTCAACTGAATCCCCTGGTTGGAGAGTCCTTCCACCACCAAACTAAAACCAGAAAAGTATATATCAACCACCCTCATGACTTGAGACCATAATTACCAACAGGGAATACATTCCAAAACCATCAAAGTTAAGATTTGAAAAACTTCTCATCAGAAGATGCAAATTCATACAACCAAAACTGGCCTCCCACGCTCATGAGCATGAATGGATAAGTTTTAGAGGTTCAAATTTTTCAGAAACCAAGTGCAAATGCTACTTGGAGAACATAGCGTTCTCGAAGTATAGATGAATTTTACTAGTCATCTAGCTTAAAACAAGAGATACAAACCTGGCAGAGTTGATAGAATTTTGCATACCACCAACAAGAAATGAAGTACCAAACAATTCAAAAAACTATCTGCGTTTAATCCACTTCAGAATACTAAGCAAGTTTTTGTATCATAGCCAACAATCCAGAATGCACTTATTGCTAGAGGAAAATACGCCAACAAGTCATTTTGGTTGCATCATATTTCACAGTAGACTTAATGATACGGGATCTAACAGGAAACCCATGAAACATTAACTTAACAATCTGGAGTAAGTGGGTCTATAGACTCTAACTTAACAACATTGGACAAGTAACTTATTTCCTTCGGGAATTTTCAACTAACTAATCTAGTTGCATAACTTCTTTAGATGGGCCAATCACATACCGTCTTAGAGATGTTGCTAGGTCTTGGGAAAACTCCCCATGTAGAAACTTTGGGCTTATATACATCAGAATTTCCATCTCCATCTCCTTCTTGCTCTAGCTCCTTTTCTGTCCGCACAAATCTTGTTTTATCACCAACAATAAATTCCACCTCAGGTAAGTCTCCATCAGGAAGATAGTCAATAACAGGAACCAATCCCGGTGGAAGCCCCCTTGTGTTCCTCTTATCAGCAAAGCCAAGCCCAATGAAATCAATGCTGGAGACTTTCAATTCTTGCTTCTTACCATCATTATCTTCATCAACCTTACTCGATGATCTATCAAAACTTTGCTCTGTACTACCTGAAACTCATCAGAAATCAAAATCCAAAAATCAAGCTTTGATTGAACTTGTACATTTTTCAAGAAAAAAAAAAAGATTGTAACTTGTACATATTATCATGTCAAATCAAATATACATAAACTTTGGATATATTGACAACCTCAGCAAGCACTTCAATGGCTAACATAAAGAAAAATGCTCCATTAATACAGCTAAAAGTCAAAGAATTTACTCCTAAATCCAGATGAAAAACCAAACTTTTCAAGGAACGAACAATGAAAATACAAATGAATGATACTAAACTGCTTTGATCAATTAAAGCAAAGAACTTTAAGCAAAATATGGTTATACTGAACTGGGTTTAGCCTCCTCGACGGTATCAGTTCCAATCCCTTTTTGCATAGCAACCTTAACCGAGAGTGGCAATTCCTCGTCGCCGGCATTTTTCTCTTTTTCTTTTAGCTCCGATTTCGATTTCTTATACGCTTGGGCTTTCTTCAATGCGAGCTTCACGGGATCTACGTCGAGCTCAACATCCGGCGAGCAGTCCGGCGAGGACGAGTTACTCCGAATTCGGGAAAGAGAGAACTTAAAGCATTTTGGCTGTGGAGAAGAAGACAAGAAAAAAGTACGAGTCTCGGCGAGAGGAGAAGAGAGCCAAGAGTGGCAGAAAGAAGCCATGGATTCATGAAGAGAAGAGCTCGTTAGCCATTTTTTTTTGAGTGAGTATCACTCACCCGTCGTGGATTCAAACATCACCACAAACATCCATCATCGGTTCAAAAAAGTTGGATTCGGTTTAGATTTTGGTTATTAAGAAATTCAGTAATCAACTTCGGTTCGATTTCATTAGAGCTCAATCTCGGCCCAAGCCCATCTGTAACTAAACTAGCGTGGACCGGGTCGGGTCGGGTCGAGTCATAAACACCGCCTTTATCTTCGACGTCGACGACATTCACCTCCGCTAGGCTTACGCCTTACTTAATAAGCCCTAAAATCTCAACGTTCTCTTCTCCATCTCTCTGAACCTCTTCTCTGTATATCTTGATTCTCACTTCTCTCGAGCAAGTAGCATTCTCTTGATCAATGACGAAAGTCTATGGAACAGGCACGTACGACTTCAAGCGCCACAGAGTAGCAGAGTATCCACTGGAGTTACCTAGCCATCAAGCTGAGAAGCCACTAGATGCAAAGGCTGGATCCAATCTGCCAAGCTCCATTACTTTATCGGAGATTCAGCAAGATAGGTTGACGAAAATTGCTGAGGAGAGCTGGATTAAGACTGGAGGTAAGCTCCCTGAGAAACCGTTCGATCCGGAAGTGGTGAAGGAGATTTATGTGACGGAGCTGAAGGTAACTAGAGGCCGTAAACCAGTTCCGCTTCAGCGAGTTATGATTTTGGAAGTGAGTCAGTACTTGGAGAACTATCTATGGCCGAATTTTGATCCTGAGACGGCTACTTTTGAGCATGTTATGTCTATGATTCTTATGATTAACGAGAAGGTAAACGTATTCTTCATTGGATTTGAGTGTTCGAAATTATTGTGGGAGATGCTAATAGTGATGTTTAACATTGCTTTACGCTTTTGTAGTTTCGGGAGAATGTGGCAGCTTGGATTTGCTTTCATGATAGGGATGATCTGTTCAAGAAGTTTCTCCAGAAAGTTCTTCGCCTTAAAGCGGTTTGTCGTCTATCTTTTGTTCTTGTTTGAGATAATCATCAGTTGATAAACAATCGTATTCTTCATATTGTCTTTTGTTTAACATTTTAGGGAAGAGACTTGACTATTGCTGAGAAGACAAATTATTTGGTCTTCATGATTAATGCTTTCCAGGTTTGTTGTGTTTCTTGCATATCGTTTTGTTATATAGTCAGCAAGTATTTTGAGAAATGAGAGTGCTGCTGCAAATGGTTCAAGGTCATAAGTAACATGATATAGTTAGCAGTAAACGCGGACAATATAACTGTGTGATACTTACTCTCAAGATTTTTATGTCACGCTGACAATTTTTTGATTCACGTTTTTATACAATTTGTATCCTTGTGATATTTTGTTTTCTTCGTCAATATCCTTAACTGCGTGATGTTTACAGAGTTTGGAAGACGCGGTGGTTAATGAGATTGTCCTAAGTCTAGCAGGATTACAATCTTGGCACAGTTTGTCTTATGGACGTTTCCAGGTGGGGAATGCCTTCACACAGATTTTGTTACGGATGGTGAAGTATTCTGTACTTGCTCTGATATCTTTACTGATTCTCCCAACTATAGATGGAGCTATGCCTTCAGCCTGATCTCATAAAAAAGTGGAAGAGGTCATCAAAGAAATGGGCAGCTGAGGCAACGTCAAAGGGAGAGAAATTTGATCCATCCGCATCACCTGAGGCAAATTTTGTTCGAGGCCTAATAGAAGAATTTGTTGAGGTATGTATGTCTGTTATTATTGGGCTGTAGTGGTCTATGTTCTTCAAGTATATTTTTTGCATAGTTATGTAAAATTCGTATCGTTTTCTTCCCAGGAGCTTGGTCATGGTATTTTTGCGGATGAGGTTGATGATACTGCGGGATCTCGATTGTTTGATGATTCTTCTGTCTTATATTGCGAGAGATTCATGGAATTTCTCATTGATATGCTGAACCAACTTCCAACAAGAAGGTAATAGTATTTCACACCAGGGTCTCAATGCTAGTTATTTGTAGACTAAAAAGGTCAAAACCTGTATTCTGCATTTTAGGTGTTTCTTTTTTGGTACTGATACGTTAGGTCATTCTATATTGTCCATTTGAGTACATTCATTCACTTGGCCTTAATTTTTTCTTTCCATCTCTTTTGATCTTGTTTATTACAGATACTTAAGACCTATTGTAGCGGATGTAGCAGTTGTTGCCAAATGTCGATTGAGTCCCCTATACAAACATGAAAAGGGGAAGCTTTTCGCCCAATTAGTTGACTTGTTACAGTTCTACGAAAAGTTTGAGATAAAGGACCATGATGGAACACAATTAACTGATGATGAAGCACTTCAATTTCATTATGATCGTTTTATGGCATTTCAGCTTCTTGCCTTTAAGAAAATACCTAAGGTATTGTCCTGGTTAATTTAGTAGATAGTTAGCTTTGTGTTTTACTTTTGAAGTCGTCAATCTGCTTTCTTCCTTATTCCCTAAATTCTCGCATGTTTTGTTATCTTGTTTGCTTCAGTTGCAAGATCTGTCTTTGGCTAACATTGGTTCGGTTCACAAGAGTTCTGATCTTCGGAGGAGATTGTCGGTACTTTCTCTTGAAGATTTAAGGGATGTTGTCTGCTCAAAGGTAAAATATTTGGAAAACTTATTCGTGTAATATTTTGCTTCTTACTGCTGCTGCTGTTTTCAGTAAAAAATTTAAATATACTTCTGTTTGCCTAGGAATTTTACTGACGATAATGATACACCTTGCTACCTACATTGTTTCTCATTATCATTTGATTTTGTGCAGCTTAAACTGGTTTCAAGTCATGATCTGTGGGCAAGTAGTAAGGATTTTTTGATTGAGGTCGTTGTCTCCTCTTTCGAAAAGCAACAGTCTCAGAAAGAAGCCATAAACGCTCTGCCTTTGTACCCAAATGAGCAAATCATGTGGGACGAAAGTGTTATTCCAAGCATTAACTATTCTGGGGAAGGTTGCCTTGCTCTTCCAAAGCTTAATCTTCAGTTTCTGACACTCCATGATTACCTCCTTAGGAACTTCAATCTCTTCCGACTAGAATCTACCTATGAGATTCGTGAAGATATACAGGAAGCTGTACCACATCTTCTTGCGCACATAAATAATGAGGGAGAAACTGCTTTCCGTGGTTGGTCACGAATGGCTGTTCCGATTAATGAATTCAAAATCGGTCAGGTGAAACAGCCTAATATTGGAGAAGAGAAGCCATCATCTGTGACTGCAGAAGTTACTTTTAGTATTAAGAGTTACAGAACGCAGATTAGATCTGAATGGAATTCCCTTAAAGAGCATGATGTATTGTTTTTGCTTTGTATACGTCCTTCTTTTGAGCCATTAGGCCCAGATGAAGCTGGTAAAGCTACTGTTCCACAGAGGCTTGGGCTTCAGTATGTTCGTGGTTGTGAAATCATTGACATCCGTGATGAGGAGGGTAATCTGATGAATGATTATACTGGAAAAGTTAAACGGGATGAATGGAAGCCCCCAAAAGGTGAAATGAGGACTGTGACTGTCGCTTTAGATGCTGCACAGTATCACATAGATGTTACGGATATTGCTGAAAAAGGTGCTGAGGATGTGTATAGCACATTTAATGTGCTAGTGAGGAGGAAACCAAAGGAGAACAACTTCAAGGCTATTCTAGAATCTATCAGAGATCTCATGAATGAATATTGTATTGTGCCGGAGTGGTTGCATAATGTTTTTCTTGGGTATGGAAACCCTTCTGCTGCACAGTGGCCTAATATGCCAAATCTGTTGGAAACAGTGGACTTCAAGGATACTTTCCTAGATGCAAATCATCTCAGTGGAAGTTTTCCAGATTATGAGGTAAGGAATTATTTTCTTTGGTTTATGATGTGATCTAGAGCTGGTTCTTTTTCCATGTCTCTCATACTTCGTGTATATTAGGTATCTTTCATCAATCCTGATGGTGCTGAAGCTCTGGATCCAAGGCCTCCGTTTCGAATCACTCTTCCAAAAACACTAAAAGGGAATGCTAATGCTCTTTCTGGAAATAAGATATCTGAAGCCAATCCAGCAGACAATGTTAATATGGTGGATGCTTCCCCGAAGGAGAAGCTTATTGTTGAGGCATATACCCCACCTGACCCGGGGCCTTATCCTCAGGACCAGCCGAAGCAGAACTCAGTTAAATTTACACCTACTCAGGTACTACTAATCTCTACACTTAAGAAGCTAATGCTGATCTTTGTTGTAACTTGGAGTCAAATCATGTATTCATGTCCATACCTACTATTTTCCTGCAGGTTGGAGCAATTATCTCTGGCATTCAGCCTGGGTTAACTATGGTGGTTGGTCCACCGGGTACTGGAAAGACTGATACAGCAGTGCAGATATTGAATGTCCTATATCACAACTGTCCTTCTCAGCGGACCTTAATAATCACTCACTCAAATCAGGCTTTGAATGACCTTTTTGAGAAGATAATGGAGGTACTACTAGCATTTCTTTTGCATTGTTATTATATGGAAGAATATTAAATTGTTTACATGTCTAATGGGGTTCTGAGAGACAAATGCTACGTGGATTTTTTATTTCAGAGGGATGTCCCAGCACGGTATCTACTCCGTTTGGGTCAAGGTGAACAAGAGCTTGCCACGGATCTTGACTTTAGCAGACAAGGCCGAGTCAATGCCATGCTTGTTCGTCGTCTGGAACTACTCAATGAGGTTGAGAGACTAGCAAGATCGCTTCAGCTTCCAGAGGATGTAGGATATACCTGTGAAACAGCTGGGTATTTCTGGTTACTTCATGTATACTCGCGCTGGGAGCTCTTCCTGGCTGCTTGTGCAGGAAATGAAGATAATCAATCTTTTGTTCAAGATCGCTTCCCGTTCAAAGATTTCTTCTCAGACACCCCTAAACCTGTATTTAGTGGGGAGTCATTTGAGAAAGACATGTGGGCAGCTGAAGGTTGTTTCTCTCATCTCAAGACTGTGTTCCAAGAGCTAGAAGAGTGTAGGGCCTTTGAACTACTCAAGTCCACTGCTGATAGAGCAAATTACCTGATGACCAAACAAGCAAAGATTGTAGCAATGACATGTACTCATGCAGCATTAAAGAGGAGAGATTTTCTTCAGTTGGGGTTCAAATATGATAACTTACTGATGGAAGAAAGTGCTCAGATTTTGGAAATAGAGACTTTCATACCAATGTTGCTTCAGAGGCAAGAAGATGGCCATGCACGACTCAAGCGCTGTATATTGATTGGTGATCACCACCAGCTGCCTCCCGTGGTGAAGAATATGGCTTTCCAGAAATATAGTCACATGGATCAGAGTTTGTTTACGAGGTTTGTTCGTCTTGGTATTCCTTATATTGAGCTCAATGCTCAAGGAAGAGCCAGGCCAAGCTTAGCCAAACTCTACAACTGGAGATACAGAGATTTAGGAGACCTTTCCATTGTTAAGGAATCACCTATCTTCCATAGAGCAAATGCTGGATTCTCATATGATTATCAGTTGGTGAATGTCCCTGATTATGAGGGGAAAGGAGAATCGACACCATCTCCATGGTTTTATCAAAATCAGGGAGAAGCTGAATATATCGTCAGTGTCTATATATACATGAGATTGTTAGGATATCCTGCGAATAAGATATCAATATTGACGACATATAATGGGCAGAAGCTCTTAATCCGTGATGTTATCAACCGTCGATGTGTTCCCTATCCTTTCATTGGCCCGCCTAGCAAGGTAAAATATCCTACTCAAGCCATTTATTAGATGTTAATATGATAGGGATCGTGTGATTACTTACCTGTAGGAATAAGAGTGAGTGTGATAATGCATTGTGTATACATTTCAGTTTGGTTTCGGTTTAAGCACTTAGGTTTGGATTTCTCGGAGTTTATTTTGTGTTTTGACAGTCTGATTTTGTTTCCTCAGGTGACTACGGTGGACAAGTTTCAAGGACAGCAAAATGATTTTATTTTGCTGTCTCTTGTTCGGACACGCTTTGTAGGTCATCTACGTGATGTAAGAAGGTTGGTAGTTGCAATGTCACGAGCTCGGCTCGGTTTGTATGTGTTCTGCCGCCGTTCTCTCTTTGAACAATGCTATGAGCTGCAACCAACGTTTCAACTTCTCCTTCAAAGACCCGATCTGCTCGGACTCAATCTGAGTGAGAACAACGCGTATACAGATCGTACTGTGGAGGAAGTTGGAAATCCTTATCTTGTTCGTGATGTTGAAGAGATGGCACACATAGTTCACGAGAGAATGAACCAGTTGTACCAGGTAAAGACACAAAAAAAAGCTTGCCTGCCTGGATAACTAATTTTGTTTTTGCTTGGAAACTGATTTGTTTGATGCATTTGGATAGGCACAAGGAGTGTACGAGCAATACCAGAAGAACATGCCACAGATTGAAGATGGTAACCACGACATGGAGACTGATTCAGTAGTAGGAGCTGTAGAGGAGACTGATTCGGAAATGGTTGGAATGGAGATGGAGAATGGAAAGGCTGATGAGAATTAGGAACAAAGTCAAACTGGTAATTTTCAAATTTATCCACGCAGAGGGTAAAAAATAGAAGAAATGAGTCGATGTTGGAAACATGAGGGATTTTGTTGCTAATGTAAGATATTATTTTGTAATGAATTGAGTAAATTCTGGTAACCGATAACATGAGGGGAAAGTAGCAATGTCAGACAAGTGTTTTCTGTGACTTGTATTTGAGTTTTCATGCTTTCTTATTCTTCTTTGGTAACCGATTTTGAAGTTTTTGGCACTCACTGTCACTGCTAACACAACAACAAGGCTCTCACCTCTCAGTTTCATGAGGCACGTAAGAGGATAGTGAAGCTCCCCATTACAAAAAAAAAAACAATCCACTTAAAGCACATAAATAACTTAGTCGGCAACCATTAACGAGTTTATCATCTAATCCACATTTTCAAATGGATCCTATCTTGTGCAGACGACCATGGTTTCTGTAGGACTTGTGCCGCCTAGGACTCAAAAACCGCCACGGTTTGAGGATGCCTAAACGCCTGATAACACGCTGATACTTGCACTTTTTCCTGAAGTCAGATTCTGATCCTTAAAGCTACTTCTAATGCGACCGACATCCTTACCAACCCCAGCCTCACACGAGTCATCCTCAGTCTGAGGATCCTTACACATTTTTCCTAAACTTAGATTCTGAAGATTCTGATACATGGGACTGAGGCATCTCGCATGCTCATCATTGTAGCTACTTTTAACATCCTTAGCAACCCCAGCCTCACACGCACCCTTTTTTGGTACAAGTTGTAAACTCTGCTGCTTACCCATGAGACTGAAGCATCCTGTACGCTCACCAAAGGTTCTTCTAACCATAGCTATGCGATCAACATCCTTACCAACCCGAGCCTCGCGCGAGTCCTTGTAACTTATGTAGACAGTTGCATTTTTGGCATTGAGATATTGGGTATCCATTGCCACACTCACAATCTCCAAGTTCGACAGATCAGGATTCTTGTCACTGCTTGTACTTTTGGCGACTGCAAGTTCCAAGTATAGACGAATCCAGTCATTGTCTTCCACCTCTGAATGATTCAACTGCAAAAAGCAAAAACAAATATTATTCACTAGTAATTATTGTTAATCATAAGGCAAAGCAAAACTCATGTCACGTACGTACCACGTAAAATAGGTTTCCATTTTCGAAAGGATTCTCTGTGGGCCACTCAGGCAGCCGATACCTTGAAGGTAGCATGTACCCATATCGTACTTATTGGTTTCCCCTAATACAAGAACAAATCAGCAAGTGGAAGACTGACTTTTGTAAACAAGTAAGTCTGCATGTTTTTTACCTCGGATTCTAGCTAGAGGTATTGCAATTCAAAACAAATCCATGTGTTTGTTCATCAATTCTAGTCTGAAAAGTTTGGGGACAAGAGGCAGATGGATCACATGCAACCATAGTTATGAAGTAAGGGGAAGGAAGAGGACTAATTCTGAAATGGTATTTCTCTACGGGAGTGAGCTAATATTTTGTCAGCTAATCAAGAAAGACATATAAAATCATTATTAGTAATTAAAGATTTACGCATATGAAAAGAAACAAGGATCGAAGAGATCACCTCAATAAAGTTGTAACGATGAAGCCCCATCTTAGCATAAAGGGTGACTAAGCTACAACAAGGAGACCCATCATTACAGATCCTTTTCAGCAGTTCATGAAAACCGTATGGGATATTACCCTTGGCATCGAACACCTGATTGTTTTGAGCAAATATTCATATATAAGGAACCCTAGAAGACTAGTCATTAATTACCAAACAAAACCCTAGAATATAATAAGATGGAAGAATTACACTGCCTTCACGCCTAGCAGGTAGTTCTCGCAACATCTTAGCCCTACTGCATCATCTCCGTCGTCCTCAAGGTTGTGGATGCTTTCGGCCGATGCTTTTGGTCGATTTAGGTTTGGGCCTTGACAACCTAGAAATCTTATTTGTTTCCTTTTTTAATTACGATCGAGGATAAAATTGTAATTTAGAAAGAATATCAAAGGTTCAAAGGATTTGCAAATTCTACTAGGCAGGTACACATTTGTCATCACCACATGCATATTACAAAGCGTCAAGACTAATAACTAAAAATTGCAATTACTTATCTCTTCTAGTTCTAGACCTACTACACATGAAAAGGTTCAAGTACTTGGCAAATTTTCAGGACCTATACATTAAATGAACATTTGCTAAATCAGTAATCATGATAAGACAATGCAAAACGTACGTCTTCTTAATTCCCCTGAACCATCTTTCCAAGGTTTTTTCCTTTGCCTCAAGACAAAGCTATTATTGTTTGTTTAGAACAGAAGAAAATGGGATATTTAATCTGTAAATTTGTTTTCAAATTGTCTCTTCCTTTACAGCAATTATGAGATTGTTCGTCAACGTAATTAACGCAATAAATTTAAGTTTGTTTCAGTTTATTTAAGAATATGATCCCGAAACACCACGTTTATCATCCTCTTTTTTTTTCTTATAAATAAAACTTGGTATTACTCTGAGTACACCAGGTTTCTCACCTAAAAGGCTAAAAAGATTTAAACTTTTATTTCTCTCACCTGAAATATATAACAAATTGATCTTATGTAATGTGACTAATGTCCGTACGTTAAATATTTTCTCCGTCTCTTGAGTCTTGATTGATATTTATTGTCTTTGTCCAACCATTAAACTAATGTTTTCATTTTGTTTCTTTCTCTTTTGTCTTCGCTTTCATCTTGTTTCCAGGAATGACTAATGCAGGATGTTTTTTTATTTCCCTTTACGTGCATAATTCCATTCCTAATTTATGAAATCATTAGTTTTCAATTTTATATCGGTGATTCCTTCTTGTCCGGTTTGAACTCTTGGTTATTAATAAGAAGAACAGACAAAGAGCTAAAGTATTAGATTAGGTTAACCATAAACATTACTATATATTATGGACTCGTACGAAATTGACATATGTATTAGGTAACTTAATTTGTTGTTTCTGATTAAATTATTTTTAGGCAAGATCTGTAATCCTGTATACTCTATCGATTTGTGAAGGTGGCTTCTGAGGCTACATTCGCGTTATTCACGGGATAGGGAAAGACAAAACACAAGTGACTTCTATTCCGTCTTTAAATATTGAGAAAATAGTTTGAAAATATTTGCTAATTTGGAAAAGAGATCCTTGTTCCTTGTTAGGAATGGTCTACGAGAAAGAAAAAAACAAATATTTTGTCTTGTATATAATTAGATATATTCAATTGTCTAAAAAACATTCCTTCGAAATAAATGAAAGTAAGATCTGATGAAACAACATTTTTAAAAGTTATTACTAGCTAGCTATATGAGGTATTACGAAGTATAAACTTTGTTGGCGATTGTCAATGTAATTTCGGAGGCACATGATTATTGCGCATATATAAATCGTTTTTAAAAAGTTGTTTTCGATATTTTAAAAGGATAGAAATCCACTCAGAAATTCAGAGGTCAACAGGAACACATCACTAATAAAAACATGTGTGTTACATGCATGATAATATTTTAGCTTCTACAGAGATATAAATTACAATTATCATGAATCAACAAAACCATAAATTTAGCGGCCCTACCAACTCTTTTTGTCTTCAATATCTTACCGTTTAGGTGTGATCAACATCTCTTTATGGTACAAATTTTAACCCAAACAAAACAAACTCGTTATTGTATTGTACGTCGATTTGTAGTAAGTAAAAGTACATATATAGCTGCAATAAAAATTTCTAGAGGTAGGTAATTTAGGTGTGGAAATGTTATCTTACTATCTTAAGGTTGATTAATCAGTGGGAAAATGCAGTCAAAACAAATAAATTAAATGATGTGCAACGAATCTGAACATCCTCAAAAGAATTTGAAAATTTATTTTATCCTTCAACCACTCTTCTTTTTGTTAGACAATTTCTCCTTCAACCACTCTATAGTAAAACAATTAATACATCATAGCTATTAGCTAGTCAGATGACAATAAAATTTTAAAACTAACCTAATATTTTAAAATAGTACTACAGAAGAAAATACTCCAGCTTCTCTATATAGTGTTCCTTCTACGCCTTAGGATTCACACCATCAGCCACACTCCCAAGTTCCAACTGATCAAATCATATAGTTTGTAGTTTCCTCCTTAAAAAGGAAAAATGGGGTTTTCTCCTTTCGTTTCTTGCAGTGCTATGGGAGCCCTAATATTGGGTTGCCTTCTGCTCCAAGCATCAAACTCAAATGCTCAGTTGAGGCCTGACTTCTACTTTAGGACTTGCCCATCTGTTTTCGATATTATTGGGAATATCATTGTCGATGAACTGCAGACTGATCCACGTATTGCCGCTAGCCTCCTTCGCCTTCACTTTCATGACTGCTTTGTTCGTGTAAGGACTCTTACTCAACTTATATATATATTATTTTTAAATAACTATAACATGTTCATTGGACGTAACTAAGTTTACATACCATTTAATTTGCATATAGAATAGAGGCCAAAAGGCATATTTGGATCAACAAATTAAAATAAAATCGTCATATGGTTTTTTTATTGTAGGGTTGTGATGCATCGATCCTGCTTGACAATTCCACATCGTTCAGAACCGAAAAAGATGCTGCTCCAAACAAAAATTCAGCTAGAGGGTTCAATGTCGTTGATAGAATGAAAACAGCCCTTGAGAGAGCTTGCCCAAGAACAGTGTCTTGTGCTGATGTTCTCACTATCGCCTCTCAAATATCAGTGCTTTTGGTATGTACATATACAGCATACATGACTTATATTATATCGGAAGTCGTTAGTCCAAAATGTTATGAACTTGACGTCATCAATGCTTTATATGTTGTAGTCGGGAGGTCCATGGTGGCCAGTTCCGTTGGGGAGGAGAGACAGCGTCGAAGCTTTCTTCAGTTTGGCTAATACAGCTCTTCCCTCTCCATTTTTCACTCTTACTCAACTTAAACAAGCTTTTGCTGACGTTGGCCTTAATCGCCCTTCAGATCTTGTCGCTCTTTCTGGTAAAAATTTGATGTTGTTTCTAATACACATTAATTGTTTTAGATATCTAGCTAGATATATTCAGTTAATTTTATATAATGATAGCTAACGACACGCACTATTAAGGATACAAGAATTTACATACATAAATTTGTAAGTTATAGAAATTTTCTTATATGTATTTTATTAGTATGATCTACTATTAGAATTCATATTTACTTTGCAATTTCTTAACTAGAAATGATTTGCTTTTTAGCTTTGAAATAATAACCAAGTATCTTATATATATAAAAGAATAATATAATCAAATAATAATGCCATCTCAAACAAAGTATCTTTGAATTATAAGATGAGTTGGTCCAAATGACAAAACATGACTTTTTTTGTTGTGAAACTGACAAAACATGAAAAACTAAACACGCAATGTATCTAACTAAACCTTACTTATTGTCAAAATGTTAGGTGGTCACACATTTGGAAGAGCACAATGCCAATTTGTAACACCTCGTCTCTACAACTTCAACGGTACAAACAGACCAGACCCAAGTCTGAACCCAGCTTACCTAGTCCAACTCCGTGCATTGTGCCCTCAAAACGGAAACGGCACCGTTCTGGTCAACTTCGATGTCACTACTCCGAATGCTTTCGATAGTCAATACTACACCAATCTTCAAAATGGGAAAGGTCTGATTATGAGTGACCAAGAGCTCTTCTCCACACCAGGAGCCGACACGATCCCACTAGTAAACCTATACAGCAGTGACACGTTCGCGTTCTTTGGAGCATTCGTTGAAGCAATGATTAGGATGGGAAATCTTAGACCTTTGACTGGAACTCAAGGCGAGATAAGACAGAATTGTAGGGTTGTGAACTCGCGAATTAGGCGTGTGGAGAACGATGATGGCGTTGTGAGTTCTATTTGATGATGTTGTGGGATATATATATGGATTATGTAAGAAAGCATAAAATGCGTGGGAACATTTCGACTAAATAAAAGCTCTCACGATTTACTATGAACTTTGGTCTTAGTTAAATACTACTTTTTAATTTTTATTTTATTTGATTAACAAATGAAGCCACATCTCCTCATCATCTTCGGACTAGTCGCGGGCTTAATTCTTGTTAGCTTGTTCTCTTCAAATTTATAAAAGGTTTTAACAAAACTTTTTAATGTGATAAAATTAATATATATGATATAAAATCTTTAACGCTCCATAAAAAAATAAATAAATAAATAAAAAAAAATTAGCACTAGCTGATTTATATCGCTTGTTTGTATCATTTAAAGTTGTGTGATCAAAATTTGAGAAATCAGCTGAAATTGAGTATAATTCTCCTATGTGATATGACATTGGAGAAAATTGGCTTCCTCTGTTACTTCAAGTTTTCTCGATCTCCTTCTTTGGTAATGGTACGTAATTTTATGTGTGACAAAAATACTCGGAGTATGATTATTGTCCATGAGAATAATAATGTCAAGTAATTTAAAAGGGTATAATGTCTCCCTTCTTTATCGGCATAGCTATACCTCCCAGTCTCCCACACATAATGAAGGGTTGTCTTAGTCCTCAAGCACTTTTTAACATACGCTTAGCCGTTTCGCTAATCTTTCGTATACTACGAACAAGACAAGACTCAATAAACTACAAAGCAAAGCACAGAGAATGAATGATATGTGCTAGCCGTTTGACTCATTTGTTTAACTGTTTTAAGTATTTTGTGAAGAAACTTAATGTATAACTGATTTCATATTTACTATATTGACTACTTTATCATCATAAAATTCAAGAATCGAGAGTAATTTGATTGTTTTAAACAACTCAAACGGGAATTGGTGAAAGAAAGCATTGATTATACAAACGAAGTAAAGTAAAGTGATGAGGAAATCCTTGTAATCTCCGGAAACATCACCGGTAATAGCATTACTGAAAACAAATGAATCTTTCAATTTTTTTCTTATATTCACTTGCGGTACACCTTGATAATTACAGACTCAAGTCTTATATAGAGCTAGGGATACATCAAAACTCTAGACTCTTCGACCACACAAAACACTAAGCTCGTGGTCTAACCAGAGCCACACATTACAGTTCTCAACAGTTCAAACTTATTACGCAGAACCACATCTCCAGCTGTGTTCGTCTTGTTCATGATCGTATAGCTTTGCCTTGTACTCAAAGATGTAGACGGCGCGTTTGCTTCACTCTCTTTTCGTTTGGATAATGGGTATGTTTCCACTTTATGGCCCATTATATTTCTGGTTTGACTCAATCCCACTTGAGCTTTGTTTGACAACGATATCCTTTGTACTGAGCATGATATCCCAGGAACACACACTGGAATGATCGTGGGTCAAATTTGTTGTTGGTATATGGTCTCAAATATAGATAAGATGCAGATCCAAACACTCTCAGAATGAGTACTCTGGTTTTTGTTGTAACAAGATCTCTAAAGGACTCATCTGATTCAAAGGAGCAGATGGAAGAAGATTTGTGAGATACTTTGCTGTGAAGAACGCCTCAACCCAATACTTAAAAGGAGTATGGCTCTGAAATAACATGGATAAAGCTAGCTCAGTGAGATGGTGATGTTTTCTCTCTGCAAGTCCATTCTGTTGAGGTGTAGAAGGACAGGACATGTGATGGCGTATTCCATGCTCAGCCAAGAGTTAGTGAAACATGTTGCTTGTGAACTCACCACCTCCATCACTCTGAAAACTCTTAATCTTCTTGTTAAATTGTTTTTCAACTTGCTTTTGAAAGATAACAAAAACCTGATAAAAGTCTGATTTTGCTTTGAGTGGAAATAACCAAGAATACCTAGAATAATCATCCACAAAGACAAGATAATACTTAAATCTTTGATCGGATACAATAGGAGATGGTCCCCATAGATCACAATGTATTCGATTTAGTGGTTCCAAAGAACTTGACACAGAAGCAAAAAACAGTAATCTTCATTTGACAAGGCTCAAAACAATAGACGTGCTGCTCTTATTCATCACTATCTCCTTGCTACTCCGTAACTGTTGAAGAATCTGAAAGTTTGCATGACCTAGACGCTGATGCCACACCATATCACTAGCAATCACCTGTCGATTTGAATAAAATGCAACAAACTCTGGATTTTTCAACACATACAAACTCTCATGTCATGGTCCTTTTGTCACCACTCTCTGAGTTGGTAAGTCAATGATATACACCCAATTAGCATCAAAAAATACTCTACATGGATAATCATCACAGAGTTTTGAAACAGATAAAAGTAATTTTTGAATCGAAGGACAGACCAATACATCACGTAACAGAATAGTACCTTGTGAAGTAGTGATGACAGTAGAGCCGGCATGAGTAATAGGTAGTTGGTTTCCATTTCTAACTAAGACTGTTTCTGATCCATGATAGGGATTGGATTGTTGCAGTGTGGATGGTGAAGCAGTAATATGAGCCGTGGCACCAGAGTCCGGGTACCACTCTCTTCCAGTTTGGTCTGAGATGTGTAGAGCAACCAAGGCTTGTGGAACGTCTTCGCTTTGGTAAGCATTATCAAACCGGTTCCAACACTTCAATGCTGAATGACCAATCCTACCACAAATCTGACACACAGGGAGATTATTGCTGCCTTGTCCACCTTGAGATTAATTCCAACCAGACGAGTTCACTTGTTGCGAGAATCCCCTACTACGAGTTGAATAGCCACTACGACCTCTACCTCCACGAGAAAAATTACCACGTCCTCTCTGAACTGAGTTGTTGTATCTCTGGTCAGAGTAGTTGTTTTGTTGACCAGAATAGTTGTTCTGTTGTGCTTGAAAAACAGTGAATGGTGTAACCTCTGGTGGCATTTCACAAGACTGAAGACGCCTGTGAAATCCAGAAATTTCTGAGACCACATCACTGAAAGTTGGAGTAGGGTGACGTGACATAGAACTTTGCACCACAATAGACATAGGATCATACTGACGCGTCAAGCCAGTAAGGAAAGTGAAGATCTTCATAGATTCTTCAACTGGCTTCCCAATAGAACTCAGCTGATCACAGATTGCACGATACTCATGACAGTACACTTCAAACTCAGTATCACGAGTAGTTAACGACTGTAAATGACGCTTTAGCTCAAACTCCCTAGCCACTGAACTTTTGTTGAAATTATCGGCTAGAGAGAGCCACACATCTTGAGAGGTAGCTAAACCATGAACATATCCAAGTACTTCTTCTGTGAAAGTACTAAAGGGGCAGGACTTTATCAACTGATCCGTACACGTCCAGGCTTCAAACTCTGATTTGCAGTAGTCACAACAACATTATCGACAGTGTTGGTGATTGTAGCTTCTGGTACAGTCACTTGACCATTAACGAAACCTATAAGCTTTTGAAAACGAAGAAGAGACTCAAACTGGGTCTTCTAAAGAAGGTTATTGCTATCATTCAGCTTCAAAGTTATTGATGACGAGACATGAACTGTAGAAGGAAAAGGATAGGGACTTTGAGCATCCGCCATTACAGCACTTGTTAAGGTTTAGAATTGCTCTGATACCATGAAAACAAATGAAACTTTCAATCTTTTTCTTATATTCACTTGTGGCACACCTTGATAATTACATACTCAAGTCTTATATAGAGCTAGGGATACATCAAAACCCTATACTCTCGACCACACAAAACACTAAGCTCGTGGTCTAACCAAAGCCACACATTACAGTTCTCAATGGTTCAAACTTGTTACGCAGGACCACATCTCCAGCTGTATTCGTCTTGTTCATGATCGTACAGCTTTGCCTTGTACTCAAAGATGTAGACGACGCGTTTGCTTCACTCTCTTTTCGTTTGGATAATGTGCATGTTTCCACTTTATGGCCCATTATACTTCTTGTTTGACTCAAGCCCACTTGAGCTTTGTTTGATCCTTGTTGCAGAAGCAATCCTCTGCTTTCAATTATATCCATGCTTGAATTGTACAATTTTAAAGAACTCTATGTTGGATTGTACTTGCCTTGGTCAGTTTTCTCGCATGAACAATTCTATGTTGCTGTTTCTAGAGTGACATCTAAACAATGTTTGAAGATTCTAATCACAGTCTAACAAGAGAAACCGCAGAAACAGACAATGAATGTCACTATAAAGAAGTGTTTTAGAATCTGAGTTAGATTATTCGAATGTAAGTTCTCACATTTCCCATCAGTTTATCCCTTACATATTATATTGGTCGACATGAAAAATTTCCATTGTCCCATTTTCTTATCAAAGACTCCTCAATATCAACATTCTCATTTAATCATATATGGGTAATGTTAAACATTATTATGAAACATGAATGGTAATTTGGTACTATTCCAGTGTCTAAGAATATTGCTATCATTTACTCTATCTTTTTGTTGAATTTGTTTTAATCTCAGCGTCGGCACTGACAGTACGTTGCATAACCTAAATGAAAGCTAGGAGCTCAACATGCACGCACAGCTGAAAAGCATCATCGAGAGTATTTAGGATCGAGTAATTAAGGCCGGGCTCAATTATATAATAATTATCCTTTGTTATGAAATAGTGGTTTAAAAAAAAAAAAGAGCTAATAGAACCGAGAATGCCCATCAGTCTGTGTGACATGTGCAAGTGCGTGCCCATATCAATAAAATGAGAATGCCCATAAGGGTCATAACCGTATTATAAGTTGTTTAATATATGTAATAGTTAACATGTGCATGCCCATATCAAAAACATTTAAGATAACGGACGGGATCTTACGAGTGACGTATAAGTATTAACCAAATCAAATAAATAGATAGCGAAATGCAAATAATGGGGGCTCAAGACAGTACTAATTAGCCTATTAGGTGACATAAAAATATGTTGGGTAAGATCTGTGTATCATTATCAAAACTTTATATGATTATGTTAAAGTTTTGGGCATGATCTGTATTACTGTATATGACATGTTAAACCATAAAATGATTTAATCTGTATATGATATAATATTATAGTTTTGACCAGTTATATAATTATCAAAACTTCAACGCTTTACAAATAAAACCAGAAAAAGATTCTATGGACATTATCGATGAAAATGTTGGCACTTATCGAGATCTCAATATGATCCGTTGACCAAAAAAAATAAACAAACTAATAGAAGAAAATACTCCAGCTTCTCTATATATAGTGTTCCTTCTACGCCTTGGCATTCACCATCAACAACCACATTCACCACTCAAATCTTAATTTGTCTTCCTCTTTAGAAAGAAAAAAATGGGGTTTTCTCCTTTCTTTTCTTGCAGTGCTATGGGAGCCCTAATATTGGTTTGTCTTCTGCTTCAAGCATCAAACTCTAATGCTCAGTTGAGGCCTAACTTCTACTCTAGGAGTTGCCCAGCTGTTTCCGAAATAATTAGTAATACCATTTCCGAGGAACTGAGGACTGATCCTCGTATTACCGCTAGCCTTCTTCGCCTTCACTTCCTTGACTGCTTCGTTCATGTAAGGATTAATTTACTAACTTAATTATGTTTTGTTTTTATTTATTAAAAAAAAACTCATCATGTTCATTGGACGAAACTACTTTTTATATAATTTAATTTACATATAGAATAGATCGAGAAAAAGGCATATTTGATTGAATCAACAAATACAATCGTATATATATATATGATTTTTGTAGGGCTGTGATGCATCAATCCTTCTTGACAATTCCACATCGTTTCGAACTGAAAAAGATGCTGTTCCAAACGTAAATTCAGCTAGAGGGTTCGATGTCATAGATAAAATGAAAATAGCCGTTGAGAGAGCTTGCCCAAATACAGTGTCTTGTGCAGATATTATCGCCATCGCCGCTCGAATATCAGTGGTTACGGTATGCAAATACACCTAAATGACTTATATAGGACGTAACTAGTCCAAAAATGTTATGATATTGACGTCGATGCATGCTTTGTATGTTATAGTCGGGAGGTCCAGCGTGGACAGTTCAGTTGGGTAGGAGAGACAGCGTAAAAGCTTTTTTTGACCTAGCTTATACATCTATTCCCTCTCCATTTTTCACTCTTGCTCAACTTAAAAAAGCTTTTGTTAACGTTGGTCTAAACCGTCCCTCAGATCTAGTCGCTCTTTCTGGTAAAATTTCCATGGTTCTAATATATTATGTATTTTTGATCTAGCTAGACGATATATATGCAATTCATTTTATATAATGACACAGTTAAGGACACCCACTCCTCGACGACAAAGTCTGGAATTTACATACATATTCGTTTATAAGTTATAGAAAATTACAAATTTGATTCAAAATTTTGTTATTTTGAAATTATTAGTGTGGTCTACAGTTATAATTCATATTAATTTTTACAATATTAATTTCTTAAAATAAACTAAATCGAATTATATGATCAAAATAAATATATATATATATATATATATATATATATATATATAAACAACAACTGAACTATAGCTGTTTTTAGAAATAAATTTATACTGACAGTTCGTAAACTGAATTATTAAAAAGATAAAACATAACTTTTCTGAAAATATACTACAAAACAATATTTTTATTTATACGAAATTTTTCGTCACAACAAAAATATATCCGTAACAATAAAGTTATTGTAACGAATTTGTGATTAATATAAACGGTTGTAATATAATCGTCACAAAAAAATTTCATTGTATATGTTTTTTTCATTGTCAAACTGACAGTCTGAAAAACATGACTATTTTAAAAGTAAACATTCAATTTGTCTAAACCTTGTTTTTTTGTCAAAATGGTATAGGTGCTCACACGTTTGGAAAAGCACAATGCCAATTTGTGACACCTCGTCTCTACAACTTCAACGGTACAAACAGACCAGACCCAACTCTGGAACCAGCTTACCTTGCCCGACTCCGTGGATTGTGCCCTCAAAACGGAAACGGCACTGTTCTGGTCGACTTCGATATAACTTCAGAAACTTTTGATAATCAATACTACACCAATCTTCGAAATAGGAGAGGTCTGATTCAGAGTGACCAAGAGCTCTTCTCGACTCCAGGAGCCACGCGCCCACTAGTAAACCTATACAGCAGCAGTAGGTTTGCGTTCTTTGGAGCATTCCATGACGCAATGATTAGGATGGGAAATCTTAAACCTTTAACTGGAACTCAAGGCGAGATAAGACAGAATTGTAGAGTTGTGAATTCCTTAGTTGTGGAGAGCGACGACGGGGTTGGGAGTTCTATTTGAGTATATATATACATGGATTATGTAAGAAAGCATAAAATGTTTGAGAACATTTCGACTAAAGAAAAGCTTTAACGAGTTGTGAGATTACTATGATATTTGGTCTTAGTTAACACTTTTGATTATTTTTTTATTTTTATTTAACAAATAAAGCCACATATCTCCTCTTCATCTTCTAAGTAGTCGCGGGTTTATTCCCCGTTAGTTCTCTTTAGATTTACAAATTAGAGGTTTAAACAAAACTTTGTAATCACATACTTTATATGATATAAAAACTTTTAACTCTCCAAAAAAAGTAAAAAAAAAAAAGTTGGCACTCATTGATTTATATCGCTTGTTTGTATTATGTAAAGTTGTTTTGGAGCTTTTTCAAAGAGACGAATTATCCTCTTAAAATTTGAGAAATCAACTGAATTGAGTAAAGCTCTGGTATAAGTGATAAATGACATATGGAAAATGGCTTCATCTGTTACTTATATTTAAGTTTTCAAGTTTTATTTATCTTCTTCTTTGGTACGTATAATATAAAGACGAGAATCAATAAACTATAAAGCCATGTAAGGATCTGCTCGAGTTCATTTGTTTGTTTGTTTAAGTACTCTGTGAAAAATAAATAAACTAAAGTATAATTGATTTATCGACTACTTTAATAGTATACTACATATCACAAAATTCAAGAATCGAGAGTACTTTGATTATTTTTAAACAACTCAAACCGGAATTGGTGAAACAAAGCATTGATCATACAAGTTCACAAACGAAGCCAAGAATATAAAACAAAGGAAAGAAAAATATCAGATTTTGGCTCCAAGTAAAGTGATGAGGAAGTCCTTGTAGTCTCCAGAAACATCACCAATAATAGCATTATCCATACTTGAATTATACATGTTGTAGAACTCTCCTCTCACTTTCATCAAATCAATCTCAGCACGCGTCACGATTGCTCTCGTCAACGAATCCTCATCTGTTCCAAAACCCTCAATCGAATCTCTCACAGCCTAACAAATCACAAACACACAAACTTGAATAACAAATATCTTTTTGAATCTACTCTACCTCAATATGTCAAGTACCTTTGCAAAATGTTTCTCAGGAGAATCAATACAAAAGATTACAATCTGCAATATACTTCTCAGATCAGCATCTCCCGGACATCCATCAACGTCCTATCCATACAAAACACAACATGTTAATATAAAAACAAAAACCAAACACATCGAACCAAAACCAAAACCAAAACCTTATCAATGGTGTTCCCATAACTCTGTTTGTAAGCAACAAAAGTTTCTCTGAGCTGGTAAACACTACGAGTGCCTAAGATGTAGAGAACATGATCATGATCTAATTGCTTCTTATCTATAGCTTCACGTAGCATAGCTGCTTCAATAGTAGCAACTTCTGCATCAGTCTTATCTTTGTCATATCTGAACGAACTTGCCAAAGTCACTAGTAACTACACAAAAATCCAAGTCATCAACAACTTTAAGCTTTCTTCACATAAAGACAAATATATATAATAAAACAAGAACAAACGTTTTAATTCAAACCTTTGCAAGAGGAAAAGGAAGAGAGGAAGCAATGTGTTCTTCAAGAGATAAGTCAAAGAGAGAACAATAAGCTTTCCTCACAGCAATTAAATGGCTTGGTGAAGTTGTGCAAGTGATCTCTACTACCACTTTATAATTCTCTATCTTTTTCTTCTTCTTATCCTTCAAAGCTTTGTTCAATAGCCTTGCGTCTCTCTCTGCTGCATCATACGTCCATAGAACCACAGCTTTCTGAGAAATAAACCAATCACATTTTTTTATATATATAATCAACCATTGATTTAAGAATATGTTTTTGAGTATTATTACCATGAAATCACCAGATAACTCAGAGGAGAGAACATCGATAAGATCTTTGCCGTAAATCTCTTTGTAACTTTCTCTGATTCTTCTTCTTTGGCTCTCGTTTCTTTTTCCTAAAACTCTTATTATCGCCTTCTCATCTGTTCCCCATCCTACACAGAAATAGATAATTCAGAGTTTTGTTTAATTGCATAGAATCACATAAATGTTTTTTGAGTCTATGAAAGAACGTACCGCGAAAAGCTTGTTTGAGAGTTTCGGAATCCTGAGCTGGAGAAGGAACTTGGTCTGGTACTCTAATGGTGGTCATTTTTGAGAGATTCTCTCTGTTTCTCCTCCGAAACGCTTGCTTGCTTCCTCTGTCTTTCTCTCTTTCTTTTCAGTTTCGAATGCGTTTAAATTTTTTTGAAGGCGGAGTTATTTACGAGGTGTAATTATGCTGTAGATAACCTTATTTTTACATAAATACCCCCAGGACTTAACTGTAATGACTTAATTAACCTATTTCTGTCCGGTTTTAGTTTTCACGACATTAAATTGGGTCAAATATTAGTTATATATTGTTGAGTGGTACTCTTTCTATACCTATTTTGCATAATCTAGCCAATACTTACCAATAAACACAAAGTTATATCCTCGCGATAACGGATTTATAAGTTTTATGTTGTTTAACTTTAACAATTAAGTTTAACAAACCTAAACAACATGCATTAATATTTATTTATTTTTCTCAAACACCTCAGTTTCAAATTTCATATATATGTATCTCTAATAGAAGTGTTTCATATTTTGATATTTTGTAGAAATTTTCTTGTCGTATCCTATATATGTGAACAAATGAATAAGGTTGCAATTTGAGGCATTAGACCAATATAAATGGACGAAGACAGAATAAAATTATATGACAAAAATAAATGGTTTTGGTGAGGAACTTAATAATTTCTCCCCATATGTGTCTGTGCGACATGTGCATCATGCCCATATCAATAAAACGAGAACGCCCCAGAGGGACCATATCCGTATTATAAGTTGTTCGATTTTTATAACTCTAAACATGTCAGAGACATGTGCATATATGCCCATATCGATTAATATATTTAAGAGAATCAAATATTGACGGGATCTTATATGACTTATGAGGGACGTATAAGTATAACCAAATCAAATAAATAGATAGCGAAATGCAAATGATAGGGCTCGAGACAGCTGTCACCACTCACCAGTCAGCCTCTCTCCTCTAAATTATTGTAACTTGTCCCTTCGTGTTAAACGTGATCTTTTTGTTTTTGTTTTAACGACATGGAAAATTTCAGATGGTCTCTCTTCTCTACAACAATGATATTGTTCGTCAAACGTAGTTAACACAAGAAATTTTAATTTGTCTCAGCTTATTTTACTACACAAATATTTGGGTGCTTAATTACCAGATATTGATTCGTGTGTAAACGATTTGACATATGTTACAATGTAAATATTTTCTCGTTACTTCTAATATTTATTTGGTACCTTCTATATTTGCCAGCATTAAATATGTCTCCTTACATTATATCACTGATCGCTCTAATGTAAACGAATGTGAATGGGACCCTGATGCCAAAGTGCCAACCACACGTTTGACCAATTGGTCGTAAATCTTGAGTGAGTTATCTCGGAATCTTGCAACATTTTTAGTGAGTGATTTATATCGTGATTAATATTTAAATTATTCTGAAGTATCGTGTGAATATGTGATATGTATCTCTCTATTTGATATACGCAAGTCTAAAACAAACAAAAAAATATAGTGTATAGAAATATATCGCTCAAAAGTTTGAAGAAAGGGTTATACGCTGATATAATTAAAATGTAAAATGTGAGCTGTCGAAAATAAAATATGACGTTTCCTCTCCTCCGTCTGAGACGTGGGAGTCAGTCTAAATAAAAACATGAGGTTTCCTCTGAATAAATTATGAATGTGTTACGGACACGTCAGTGAAAGTTAAACAAAACATCTTTTGACATTGAAATCTCTAAAACAAAAAATATATATATACTTCAATCTCTAATACTATATCAGTATATCTCATATTCTCATATTTATAATCGGACATCAATTGGTTCACCATTGGCTAAGCGACACATGTGGTTGTACAACCTCAATGACAGATATTCAGCAATAATTATAAATCACCATGTGATACTTGTTGAATATCTATATATATATATATATATTTAATTATTGGTCTTACATTGCGAAGCGAATGTGATTGAGGCTTCTTATCTACTCCTTTGTTTTTTATTAATTACGTGCATATATAATTTATTCAAAGGGGACAGTCTGCGCATAATGCGAATGCATTATTAGTTTTTTGTTCAATAATGCAGTGGTTTAAGAGTTTTTTTTTTTCGTTAAAAGGTTTGCAATTTAAATAACTTGAAGATTACAACTATGGCTCGAGAACATACAGTGTTTAAAAAGTTTAAAGGAAGTAAAATAAGCATACGTACATTTGGTTAAAAACATATGAGATAATGATAGAGAAGTCTCAAAGACATGAAACTACAATAAGAGAAAAAGCAGTCGCTTAAGAGTTAGGAGAAGAAGAGATATTCTGTCTCTTTGCCATGATCTTCGTAACCTTTTTTTCATGTAATAGGTCCATTTGTGTTGGCAATTAAAAATGTCTTCTTTTTTTTTGCAATAAAATTGTTGTGCTGGCACCAAAATAAACTATGTATCTAATCATCTATTTTGTTATATAGATCTTTATTCGTTTAAGATTCGGTGGGATTCCAAGTAGTTGACTTTTAATTACTTGTATTCTGTTGATTTTTTCAGATTCTACTATTCAAAGATCCACGTGGATCTTAATCTTCATGTGATCATATCCTAATTACTAATTAGTTGATTTACTATCACTGCCAGTACTTGTGAGTTGTGACACTTTTTTTTTGTCTTTTTGGTTTTCAACTTACTCGTGTCACTTCGGGTTTGCGTTATCATGAATATGTTGCGATACAATGTTTGAGATTTTGATATTAAGAATTAGATTCGATATTAATTAAGTTGTAGCTAGAGTTAAAAAATGTTGGGTTCAAGATGTGATTTCAGGATTTAAAGTCTATATAAAAAAATTGATCATTCAAAATGAGAAGCTGAACCATGTTTTTTTTTTTAAGACAAGGTAAACATAAAATTTTCTAAAGACTTGTTTGAAAGTTTCCACCACCTTGTTTAAAAAGTGTTTGAAAACAATACATATATATTATAGGGAAAAAATCCCGTTTAAAGTTTTTAAATTGTAGATTTTCCAACTGTTTAGTTGTTTAAAAAAAATTCTGATAATTTTAACAAGTTAATGTTCTGCATCATTACGAACTCGTGATGAAATGGTACCCACAAATAAAACTGTGACCGATTGCAAACAATCAGTTTAATTAGAGGTATTTTCCATAAAACAACAACTTTAAACCGTTAGGTTACTAAATGAATTCTGTAAAAAGGTTATGTGAACAAATTAAATGTTCAAAACATGATAGGACGACCCTTCTGTTTAATAGAAGAAACAAATTACTAAACAAAATATCTAAAAAAATCATTTAAGCGTTTTTTCAATATTAGATCTGCAAATAATATATTTTTAAAACTGCAAAAAACTATTTTTCAAGAAACTAAATTATGTTTATTTATATTTGCGTCCTGTTTACAAAATGGGGTTGATTGTTTGCATTTTAAGATATTTGTGTGCCAACGATTTTAATGCAAATTTTGTAATACAAAATAGATACATCTTTCGAAAAATGTAAACCCCAAACAAAAAACTCTTCCTCTTTTCTTTTTTCCACAACCCCGTTTTGTAATATAGATATAATATAATGACAATTAAGTAGTACATTATATAATGGTTAAACTTAATTAATTCCAGTTAAGACAAAAAAAAACAGTATGTTTTAATTTGTCTAAGTAATTACGGAAGTGTATTTCCATTTATATGAACGAACAGTTGTTAACAGCAGCAGTAAATTTCATGGGCGTTACTTCCTTGTTACAACAATACCCCTAGCCTTGTCTTAAATCTGATTTTAGAAAACCTAAAATACCCTTGTCTCAGTCCTTGAACCACAATAGTACCCTTAATTATCATATAAAACGCCTTGTACCTCTTCCATAGCTTAACCTCAGAAACCCAAATAAACAAAGCAAACAAAAACTCAAAAACTTCAGGAAAATGGCGCTTCCTCTTGAGTTCGAAGGCATCACTGAAGCACTCTCAGGTAATTCTAAGACTCTATCATTGGTTTTATTTACGATACGTGGAAGACAAGAATGATTTGGATTAGAGATTGAAAAACAAAAAAATGTATGTATCAATAGGGATGGGAATAGGGATGGGAGTTGATGAGAAAGCATTGATAACTAAACTGGGGAGTTCGCATAAGGAACATCGAAAACTGTTTAGGAAAGCTAGCAAAAATTTCTTTGTGGAAGATGAAGAAAGAGCTTTCGAGAAATGTCATGATCACTTCGTCAAACATCTCAAGATTGAGTTCTCTCGCTTCAATGTTAGTTCTTTCATTCGATTCTTCTTCTTTTTTTCCTGCTTAATTTCTCCATTTTTTTTAAATTAATATTTTCTTATTTTTATTTATTTTTATCCAATAATACAGTAAGTTAATTATTGTTTTTGCCTGATAAAAGTATATAAAACCAACCATAATTAAACTAAAACAATTCTAAATTGCTTAATTTGGTTCAGTTTTAAAGTAGTTAATACAGAAACTATCTAACAAAAAAAATTCTTAATACAGCTCTCAAACATTTTTGAAAAACTAAACCTGGAAAATGACGCATTGGATTTAAACAAAAAAAACATACTACATAATCATTTCCACTTCCGTAACGTAATAGTGTAACATTTTGGTGTGTGATATGTAGAATGCGGTGGTGATGTGGGCGATGCATCCATGGGAGAGAGATGCGAGGTTGGTGAAGAAGGCTTTGAAGAAAGGAGAAGAATCTTACAACCTCATCGTTGAGGTCTCATGCACTCGCTCTGCTGAGGATCTCCTCGGTGCACGTAAAGCATATCACTCTCTTTTCGACCAGTCAATGGAAGAAGACATTGCCTCTCACGTCCACGGCCCTAATCGCAAGGTCAGTACTATTCTTAGTCTCTTCACACTTTTCAATGTAAGATCTTAACATTCTCAATCATTTTTGCCCTGTTTTGTGTAGTTGCTTGTGGGGCTCGTGAGTGCTTATAGATACGAAGGGAATACGGTGAAGGAAGATTCTGCCAAATCGGATGCTAAGATTCTGGCCGAGGCAGTGGCTTCTTCCGGAGAAGAAGCTGTAGAGAAAGATGAGGTTGTTAGGATTTTGAGCACAAGAAGCAAACTTCATCTCCAACATCTCCGCAAACACTTTAATGAAATCAAAGGATCTGATCTTCTTGGGGTAACATAAACATGACAACTCACTTCTTATATTATTATTATATTATATATCCCCATGTTTTGATTATGTATAATTGCTTTCTAATGGATCAAGAAATCTTGTTGTTTTGATCATTAGGGTGTAAGTAAGTCTCCGCTGCTCAATGAGGCACTGCTTTGTTTGCTCAAACCCTCTTTGTATTTCAGCAAGGTATGAAGCATATTATACTTGCAATTGTTTCAAAACACCAACAAGAAGATACAAGAGTTAACTTATTTGGTTTATGTTTTGTTGTCATTTGGTTTTAGATTTTGGATGCGTCACTGAACAAAGAGGCAGACAAGACTACCAAGAAATGGTTGACAAGAGTGTTAGTTACAAGAGCAGATCATAGTGATGAGATGAAGGAGATCAAAGAAGAGTTTCATCAGCTTTACGGTGAGACTTTGGCCCAAAGAATTGAAGAAAAAATCAAAGGGAACTACAAAGATTTCTTGATCACATTGCTCTCCAAATCTGATTGATTTCCTGTTGAGAAAGTTTTCCCCAAGACTTTCGTATTTGAAGATTTGATTTCCTCTATGGCTTTATGTTTCTAATTCCAAAATTTGCATTTTCTATACCATTTTGTTTAATCTGGTAATAAAAAAAGTTATGTTAAACTCAAAAAGAGAATTTGCCCTGAGATGTAGGGTTCCATTCCAAAATATCAACTTGGCAAAATATTTATAAGAGTGTTTCCCATAAGATGATGAGCGATTAATCCGCGATTTAATTTTAGCCTAACAAAATTATATTATCTTAATGTGACATGAATCTGAAATATTATTACTTGTAAACTATAACAAACCAATTTTTTTTAATCAAGATGTTCAAATATAAATCAGATATAAATTGGAAAAATGTCATTTAAATCGCGAAGTTTCAAAATGTAGTTATTTTAATCATCAATTTTGTCGTAAGCTATTTAAACCATCAACTTTCGTTGACTATGTTTTTAATACCTAAAATTTTCGTTGACCCAACCAATTAGACATGCCGTTAAATCCGGCGTTAACAACTCCGCTAAAAACTAATTAAAATGTTGACATTTTAATCATCAACTTTATTGTAGCTTATATCATTGTATGTCTTTGGAAACTAATTAAAATTATCAAAAAGTATTTGACCAATTTTGTTCTTCCACAAATGTTTTTAAGTTGGATCACTAAAATGATGATATTATGCTAATCTACGTTGCTTATGTGCTACTATTTTGATATGATTATGTCAATTGTCAATTTTATGCAACTCCTAACAAACCTTTTGATATTATTGTGCTAATATAAGATTTTCTATAAAATGTTTATTTCAACCTTTTCAATTATCCAATGTTCTGATGTATCTTTCATTGCTATGATTTTTTTCTTTGATAGTATCTAAACATGATATCCGACAAATGAAAACACTGTTTCTCTTCGTTGCCATTTGGTTGGTACTACTTTAATTGTTCGGTTTAGTTAAAATATTTTTTTAATCCAATAATTTCATACTTTGAATAAAATTTTAAAATCATCAATTTATTGACATATGATTTTTAAAGGATGTAAACAATTTTTTTTTAAATAATAAACCAATAACATATGATTTTAGTATAGGCAAAAAAACACTGAATTTATCTGGCATTTCCGTAAAAAAACACAAACTTTTGAACTGGTAAAAAAAAGCTCAAATAATTGTTGACTTTTGAATTAATCAATAATGTTTTCATTGACTGGCCAATTAAGCACACAGTTAGCAGATTAACGGTTTGTTTTGAGTCACATTCAAATGGTAACCGTTAAGTAAAACGACGTCGTTTTGTTTCTAATTAAAAATCGAGAATTTGGCCATAAAAACACCAACTTATCAGAAATTACCAAAAAAATACTCAACTTATCAGAAATTGCCAAAAAAACATCCAACTTATCAGAAATTGCAAAAAAAAAACACAAACTTCAGAGCTGACAAAAAAGAGCTCAAACAATTGTTGACACGAACAAAAACTTTCAGATTAGTTCTAAAGCAATTCTCTTTCACACAAACCTCAAATGCACAAAACACAAACTCAAGATAGGAACAAAGCTCTCAAGACCAAGGGTCAAAAACAGGTGGATGAGCTCCTTGGTTTCTTTGAAACACCAACTTTTTGATAAAGAGGTTTTTAATGACTCTAACGCTATCAAATAACCATATCGTTCATAGCATTTTTGGATCGAATCCACAAGGACTAAGGATTATTAACTAAAGATGCGAGATTCTAAAATAATCTAGAACAAATAAAAGAATTGGTTTTTAACAAAAGAAAATGAGAGTAAGATGAAATCAAAAGGAAAACAAAGAATCATGGGTTCTACTATCAAATGAATGAACTAACACTTAAACAATGATAATAAAATTCACAATTAAACAATGATCATAAAATTCACAATCAAACAATGATGAAATAGATTGCATTAAGCATTATCTTAGATAATTGTGAATTCAATGATAATTTTTTGATTGTTAGTTCATTCATTTGATAGTAGAACCCATGATCCTGTGTTTTTTTTTTTCATCTCATTTTCATTTCCTATTGTTAAAAACCAGTTCTTTCATTTCTCTAGAGTAGTTTAGAATCTCACATCTTTAGTGAATAATCCTTTGTTCTTGTGGATTCGATCATAAAGTGATATGCACGATAAGTATATTTGATAGCTTTAGAGTCATTAAAAAACATCTTTATCAAAAAGTTGGTGTTTCAAAGAAGCCAGGGGGCCATCCACCTGTTTTTGAGCCTTGGTCTTGAGGTTTGTGTGAAAGAGAATTACTTTGGAACTAATCTAAAAATTCTTGTTCGTGTCAACAACTTTTTGAGTTTTTTATTTTGTCAGCTATGAAGATTGTGTTTTTTTGACAATTTCTGATAAGTTGGGTGTTTTTTTGGCCGAATTCCCAGTTCTTAGTTAGAAATAAAACGACGTTGTTTTACTTAACGACCACAGTTTAAATGTCAGTCAAAGCAAACCGTTAATCTGCTAATGTGTGCTTAATTGGCCAGTAAATGAAAATATTGTTGATTAGTTCGAAAGTCAATAATTGTTTGGGCTTTTTTTTGCCAGCTCAAAAGTTCGAGTTTTTTTGGCAATTTTGGATAAATTCAGTGTTATTTTGGCTGAATTCCCTTTTAATATACGTAAAAAATAAACATATGACTTTAATAAAATCTTTATAATTCAAAATCCATAAAAACCTAAAATCACAGATGTTAAAACAATTTGAATTCTTTTTTCTTTTTTAGTTTTTATTCGGACTCCAGTCTTATATGCAAGAGACAAACATGCAAAAAACCTAAATTGTTTATCAGCTGAGTTAAATCGTATATCACCAACAAAAAGTAAACTGATTGAAACTGGGTCATTCAATGTCGATTAAAGAAATATTTGAGTTTTACGCTCCTCACCACCGTCATATCAGAGAAAGGTATATTTTCTTCCTCCCCGGCCACAATTGACTGCACCATGTCAGGGTAGACTTTGTTGAGGGTTTGAAGATTGTCTAAAAAAAACTCCAAACAGCTGTTTCGCTTAACAAAATTATATTTTAATATGACATGAATCTAACATTTTACTGGTAAACTATAACAAACCTATTTTAAAAAAATCAAGATGTTCAAATATAAATAAAATAATAGTATATCAAGTATAAATTTGTAGGTCATATCATTATATGTCTTTGGAAATTAATTAAAATTATCAAAAATATTTGACCAATTTTGTTCTTTTGTCAATTTTGATAGAATTATGTCGATTGTCAATTTTAAGCAACTTTTGTACAAACATTTTGATGTTGTTATGCTAATACAAGATTTTATGCAAAATGTTTCTTTCATCCTTGTCAATTAATCAATGTTCTTATGTATCTTTCATTGTTATGGCTTTTTTTGCTAGTATCTAAACTTGATATCCAACAAATGGAAACATTGTTTAATTTTTATTTTCAAAATATTTTAAGATTTTGAAGGTCTTTAAAAGTTATTTCACAAGAACAAACCAATTTAAAATCACTCAACTAATAACATTAAACTTAATGTAATATGAAATTGGGTATTATATATTTTATATATTATTTCTATATATATAATCTCATTTTCTATATTACATATTTTTATATAAGTTTTAATTCATTTTTAATAAATAAATTCAATAAATAAATATAATTCACTTTTTAAATAAAATTGGGTATTTTCTGGTTTAATTATATGAAATAGGGTTAAATTTTATTTAAAGTTAAAATAAAGTTATTAAATATTTGTTGGTGAACAATTAACCAATGAAAACAAGAGAATATGGGTATTTATAATGTATGTTTATGAGAGAATCAATATAATGTGTTAACTTTGGTGGTAGTGTGTCTTTGATTTATCAAAGAGGTGGAGGGTTCAAATCCTAGTAGGAGCAATTTTTTAATTTACAAAACGACGTCGTTTTGAAAGGGATCAGAAATTTAAACTGACCAAAACGACGTCGTTCTGAAAGTTAACAGAAAATTTAACCCTGTTAGTTTTTTGGGAAAAATATCAAAAAAATCCTGAACTTTTAAAATGAGGATGTTTAAAATATGAACTTTCAAAATGTCATTTAAATGCTCAAGTTTTTTGTTGACTCGAAATTAAATAGCAAAATTTCGTTGACTATGTCATTTGAGACACGACGTTAAATCGGCGTTAACGGCGTTAAATTTTCCGTTAGTAACTTTCGTTTAATCAAAACGATGTTGTTTCAAGTTTGATTTAAAATCATCAACTTCAAATTATGGACGTTTAAATCTTAAATTTTTTTAAAAATGTCATTTAAATTCCCAAGTTTTTGTTGACTTCATAATTAAACATCTGTCTTATGTTGACTATGACATTTGATGCATGATTTTAAATCAAGTGATGGAGCCCATTTACGGGGTACACTTGTATGTTATCAGCTTCTGTTTAATCAAAACGACCGATGTTCCGACAACTGTTTATCATTCATCTTCTCTTTCTACTTATGATCGCTTCATCGAGATCCAACCATAATTAAGGAGTAATAAGTCTTTTTAAATTAAAATCTGCATTTGGAAAAACATAATCTAACAAAATCTTTGCCACCTAGAATCTCCGGAAAAATTCCATGAAATTCTCTAAAACCCCTCAAGAGATTAAATTTCTTAAGAGTTGGTGATAACTAACTAATTAAATTTTAATTTGTCGATAACTAATGAAATTTTATTTAATATTCACTAGAACTCAAATAACCAATTCATTTACTTTTTAAAATTGTGAGTATAAGAAAATGAATCGGTTCTTTGAGTTCTAATGAATATTAAATAAAATTTTATTAGTTATCGATAAATTAAAATTTCATTAATTAGTTATCATCAACGCTTAAAAAATTCAATTTCTTAAGGGGTTTTAGAGAATTTCATGGGTATTTTCTGGAAATTTGAGGTATCAAAGACTTTGTTGGATTATGTTTATCCAAAAGCGGATTTTTAATTTGAGAAGATTTTTTACACCATGATTATGGGTTGATGTCAATGAAGCGACCGAAAATAGAAAGATAAGACAAATGATAAATAGTTATTAGAACATTTTGATTAAATGAAAGTTGATAACATACAATTGTATCCCGTAAATATGCTCTATCATTTAATTGATTTAGAGTCATGCATCAAATAATGGTATAGTCAACAGGGTTTTTGTGATATTTTTCCCAATTACTAATTCCAAACCGAATTCATACCTGAACCGGATAAATGTAATAAATATCCGGTTTAAAGTTTCGGCTAGTGTGGTAGTGACACGTGGCGTAGAAGAGTCCCCGAATCTTCCCTCGGGTGGACCATTTGATACCAAATGCCTTTTGGCTTTTCCGTCTTAATATTCTTCAAATTCTCTCTGTTTTTGTTTGTTCACAAATCCCCTCAAAACCATTCCTTTCTTCTCCGTTTTGCAATCGTAGATCCGTTTATATTTTTTTCAGGTCCATTTCTTCACCATGAATGGCTTCGCTGATCTTAATCCGTCTGACAGGTACGGTCGTCTTTTCATTCAATGATACTTATATAATCTCATTTTTTATATGCCTCATTTCTATTCATTGGCGTCTCTGTATTCGTTCGTATGGTTAATTTTCGGGTCTCAGCTTGCACTACTCTTTCTACTGTTAGTTTTGTTTTAGAAAGCTGTGATTTTTTTTGCAAGTATTTGTATCTCCAAGATCAATGGAGCTCGTAGCTATCACGAATTTTTTCGTCTAAACATGTAAATTAAAGCTAATTGATAGGCATAAAATGTTACTATCGATCTCTGGTTTTTGTTATTTAATCCATTTTCGATTATGCTATCCAAAGTTTGATCCTTTTGATGCAATCTCATCGCAATTTCTCAGGATTTTGATGTCGTTGTAACTCTTTTTGATTTGTTGTGAAGCAGCAAACCTTCTCTGTCACATCTTGCTCCATTAGAAGCCATTCTATTTGATGTCGATGGAACACTCTGTGATTCAGATCCCATCCACCTTATTGCCTTTCAAGAACTGCTTCAAGAGGTTCCTTCCTTTTTGAATCATTTCTTCAGTTGCTCTTTTCACTCAAGTTCTTTTGTCAATTTTTGATTCTTTGTACCATTCACAGATTGGTTTTAACAATGGTGTCCCAATCGACGAGGAATTCTTTGTTAAGAATATTGCTGGAAAACACAATTCTGAAATTGCTCGAATTCTTTTCCCTGATGATGTTTCAAGAGGGTTGAAATTCTGTGATGACAAGGAAGCTCTTTATCGCAAGTGAGTTTTTCTATACTTTTTTCAGGTTTGAGTTAACTTTGGAGTAACTTTGTTTTTATGTTTCTTGTTGATTAGAATTGTTGCAGAGAAGATAAAACCACTTGATGGACTTATAAAACTAACCAAATGGATCGAAGATCGTGGACTGAAGCGAGCTGCTGTAACAAACGCTCCAAAAGAAAACGCAGAGCTCATGATATCAAAACTTGGTCTGACTGATTTCTTTCAGGCAGTGATTCTTGGATCTGAATGTGAATATCCAAAACCACACCCTGGACCTTACTTGAAAGCTCTTGAAGTGCTTAACGTGTCAAAGGAGCATACGCTAGTGTTCGAGGATTCGATCTCTGGGATAAAAGCTGGAGTTGCAGCAGGAATGCCAGTGATTGGACTAACTACAGGTAATCCAGCAAGCCTGCTTATGCAAGCCAAACCAGCTTTTCTCATTGAGAACTATGCTGATCCAAAACTTTGGGCTGTCTTGGAAGAACTCTGCTAACAAGGGGAGTTTTCATGGAGGCCACACACACACGCATGAGCAGCCTCTGAAGTTTTACCTTTTTTTTATCTTAGTTGAATATTCTTTGGGAATTTATGATAATATGAGCTTTTGAATATCTGATAAAGCTTACTTTCTCTATTTTACTTGTTTGTTTTTGACATTTTTGTGTATTTGATCATACACTACTTGCGCAAACCAATAGACTGTAACTAACATACTCACTTATGGCAATAAAAGTCTCCCATCTCAAAATATGATTAGAGTAAGAGATGTGTTAAATTGAGATAGTATGAGATTCGATCTAGCATATCACAGAGGTGTTCAAACAAACAAAATATGATTAGAAATTATTCTCAGTTGCTTGAGATTATATCAATGTGACAGTGTCCAATGTCCTCATACGAGATCAATTTATTTTTACTTCATTATCAATAGTTACTGTTCCATTAGTTAATTACTTTTGTTTAACCCAATTTTTACTTGCATATGTAAATTATGTACTCATCAAAAACTCATATTAAAGCAAAAATCACCCAATACACTATACAAAATTACAAATACATCCAACTTTGATGAAAATTTAAATTTGTACAAAAATAAAGGCCCAAACAAGTTAAAAGCCCAAAAACGGAGAACATACTTACTTACATTCACCGAAAGAAGAAGAAGAAGAAAAAAAAGGTTTTAGCCAAGGTTGAGAGATCAAACAAATTGATTGAGTAGCGATGAATAGCGGAGGAGGAATCGTAGCAGCAGCAGCAACAACAGCAGCTCCTTCAAGCGGCGGTGGAAACGTGGAGTGGCATGTCCGTCCACCGAACCCTAAAAACCCAGTCGTCTTCTTCGACGTCTCTATTGGTGGCATCCCCGCTGGTCGTATCAAGATGGAGCTCTTCGCTGACATTACTCCCAAAACCGCCGAAAACTTCAGGCAGTTCTGTACTGGTGAACACAGGTACTTTTATTTTAATTTTCATCTGGATTCTCTATCTATATAATGTATATTCGATTCTCTAGCTTCGTTTCGGCATCTTGTGAATCTGAATTTGGAGCTCCTTTGAGGTTATTTTGAATTTAGTGTTTCCTCTAGAGGTTTATGAGCTCTTTGGATTTAGTTAGTTTTGCCCATTGCTGCTTCTTTCATGCTTATGTTCCACTGTTTGTATTGTTTATGTAGATTTTTTGAACCTTGCTAAGCGTATAGGTCAATTGAGAAATGTTTGCTACTTAATCTAAACTCTTATTCGTCGGGTTAAAATGCAGAAAAGCTGGAAAGCCTCTTGGTTACAAAGAATGTCAGTTTCACAGGGTCATCAAGGATTTTATGATTCAAAGTGGTGATTTTCTTAAGGTCAGTGTTACTCTTTACATTTAATAAATCCTCACTCACTTATTGTTTATCGTTTTGAAGAAGTGAATTGATTATGTTGTTGGTTCTCAATTGGCACTGGCTTTTTGTTTCCTTTGGTTGTGTGTTTTTGGTCGTTACTGTATCTCGTTGTCTTCTTCTCTTCTTACTTGATGCTCAATTTGTTAAACTCTGCAGAATGATGGTAGTGGATTCACTTCAATTTACGGTCACAAGTTCGATGATGAAAATTTTACTGCTAAGCATACTGGGCCAGGACTACTCTCCATGGTATGCTATTGTCTTTCTGAATGTTTTTTAAAACTTGGATTATAAATTTGTGTACCTTCTACCAATGCAGTGACTACAATGAATCAGTTCCCCTTAAAACTGCTTTTTATTCATGCGTTAAATTCTGTCTTTGATATTATACTCCTGACTTTGATCACTAATTTTGATGGCTCTTATTCTTTTGTTGTAGGCGAATAGTGGGCCAAACACAAACGGGTGCCAGGTAACTTCAGTCTTTCATCGTAGTTGCCTTTTTTACTTGTCAGTGAGTGTCATTGTGACAAAAAATGTGGATAATGCAAGTACCGAGCGTTTGATGTTGTATTCTGTTTTGACTATGATGCTAAACTAATATATATATATATTAAAAGGGTTAAAAAGAAGCTAGATATCTTAGTTGCTGTGTTAGGCATAGAATGTTATCATTTAGACGTATAATATTTACCTTGCTTTTTGCATTGCAGTTTTTCATCACTTGTGCAAAATGCGACTGGCTTGACAACAAACATGTTGTCTTTGGGGTAAGTCATCTTTTCAATGACTTGGAACATGAAAATTTTCAGTTTTCTTCCATCAGTTTCTTCGTCCTCCCTTTAACTGGGATTGCCTGATAAAAAATCTGAAAAGCCATAAATAGTTGAGTCATGAATCCTAGTGCACATAATTGGTAATAGTGTTGTTATGACTCATTGCAAATTCTTCTTTTGATGTGCAGAGAGTGCTTGGGGATGGTTTATTGGTGATGCGGAAGATTGAGAATGTGGCTATTGGACCCAATAACCGTCCTAAGCTTTCAGTTGTAATTACAGAGTGTGGGGAGATGTGAAATGTTTTAACCATGATTTTTTCCACCCAAAAGGCCAAAACACTACTTCAAGAGAAGGAGTAATGTAGTGTGAGGCCAAAGCTTATTAGTTGTAAACCTTACGCATTGTGACCGAAACTAAATCCCATTACGGGTTTTCAAAACCGTTATTAACTATTTACAGGTTAGGCTGTGGCCGTTATGATTGTATTTCAACAAAAACCATTTATGAGAATTTCTTTATATTCCATGCCGAACTAAAAACTTGCCTGACAGAAACCAAAATAGTTTCGGTTTAAAAGCTGCAATAGCAAAATTCATTATTCACTTAGTGATCATCATTTCCTGAAGCAAAAGCCGCTTGTAAATATGGTTTGGAGATGAAAAACTTTATGAATGAAATGAGCTACTTTATATTCAGAGCTACAACTAATATATGTAAACTTTTTTGGCAATGTAAGCAGAAACCAACCAAAAGAAATACTTGAGGTCTCAGGTCATCAACCTCCCTTCTGAGTAAATCTATCATCAATCTTCTTTCTGAAGAGCAACATAGTTCAACGGTATTGCAGCATTACCTCTATAATCTTTGCCACCAGAACGTCCAGGTGTATTCCCAATCCGTCGACCAATTGGAGTTTTAGTCACATTGTCTGTGTTGAGACTCGGTCCCAATGGCTTCTTCTTTGCAGACTTTGAACCATACATTGCTTCTTTCTCTGTAGCAAGCTGACCTTGTAGTCGTTTCTGCTCCTGTTTACACACAAAATAAGAGCTTTGTTTTGTTAGCTCAACCAACAACAACACAGTGATTGTCTACAAATCCATGTGTTTTAGAAGACATACTCGGAATTGACGCTTTTCCTCTTCTCTTTGTCCACGCATAAAGATGTCTTCTTCTAGTGTTTGTAACAATGGGTGCTGGAATCAAAAGGCATAAATCATATAAGCTGACCATAAAAGAGAAATTAAGTAAATTCATAGTTAGTTAGTTACCTTATCACATAAGAAGGAGATCCCTCTTTCCTTTTCCCAAGCCTTCACTTTCGTAATCAGAGCATCGATCATCGCTTAGAAAAGAAACACAATAGAGTTAATATCATCTTAAAAACTGACCAGCTTCACAACAGACTCTGGATAAAAACAACTAGCTCTTCAGGATGAGTAAGCATCACAAAAGTCTAAAACAACCTCACTTGACAGATCATACACTACAAATACATTCACATTCTATTTACACTAACAAGTGTAAGGCAACACATCATAAATTCTCAACAACTACCAATGAGAGGTGTCGAGTTTTGGCTGGAATCAACATGAGTTACACGGTAAGCTCGAACAACTGTTAAAGGAAAAAAAGACCCCAAATCTCCTTGTATAAAGACTCACCAGGAATTTTGCTAATCAGGCTCCTAGCCTTCTCTGCACGTTTTAGATTTTTGTGCGCTCCTCTTACAGCACTGAAGCGATTCTCATCCTATTGAGGAAACAAAATTGAAGAGACAATCAAGAATACATATAAAAGACTAGTCTGTTGGCACTCGTGATAAGATTGATTAAATTATAGAATTTAGTTAACCTTACACTAACATCTATACAGAGTTTGGTATTTACCTTTTCATAGTCATCAAGCCATTTTTCTTCCTCCTTCGCGTGCCTCCATTTATCAACTTTGTCCAAGATTTCTTTTCTGCTTATAGCTTCCTCCTTTGCCTTCTCGATCTGACCATCTATGCTTGCCAGAATATCAGACAGATCACCACCACCTGCGTAGGAAAATTTGTTACTGAACAGCTACTAAATTAATTAACCGACCTACTCAAGAAGAAATCGTTTAGTACCAGAATCAATGAGCACAACAAGCCTCTGTCTTGCAACATCGCTATTGACATCCATATGAACCTCTCTGCAGATTTCTTCTAGTACACACAGCCTCTTCAATACTAGCTCCTTCATTTTGCTGGATTTGAGGGCATTTAATCTTTTCACTTCATCTTCAGCCTTATAACCAAAAGAAAGATTAAGACGTCAGAAAACATTAGATACTCGCTAACTCATATATATCAAGAATAGAAGAAAATGTTAGGTAACCAAGTATAAACATTGAATTACCTCCCGGACAGTGTCCAGACCAAGGCTTCCTTTTTGCAAGGCATCATCAGCTCGACCAGCAAAGAAAATACTGCAGTGGTCAAGTCTTCTCCTCTCATCCAAAGGTGTTTCCATTAGGTTCCACAGCTCATGCATTGTTCTTCCCAAACCTTGTAACTGGCATAAATAAGAATGTCTAGGTGTCAATCATACTTACTATCTATGGTTTGCTTTCATGAGTGAAAAGACATGAGAAATCATATACATATATACTAAACTACCAAAAAATATTCTGACTGATGTTCCAGCATGTAAGTAAGGAGATAGAAAATAAGAAAAAGGTCACCTTAAGCAGCCTCTCATGCTTCTCTTTCTTCAGAGACTCAACAAGTTCCATTAATCTAGCAAGAGTATCATTACTAATGCTTTTCGAATGAGTCTTTGAACACTCGGTCAAGCTGCTATGAACATTACTCAAGGCCTTTGAGAAATCAAATGACATAATCTCTGACAACTCCTGGACAGCATTGATATAATAGTTCACTTTTTGCAGTCTAACAGCCTGAAATTGAATTCAAGATGATATAAGCACATAACCACAAACATTTTGGAACAAAATACATAAACGTTGTAAATATAAATACAAGAACACCTTTTCATTACGAAGATCCTGCAGATGTGCTCTAAGCTCATCCAACTTTGTTTGAGTCAAGACACTTTCATCAATTTCTGGAGCAGAGCTAACAGAATGATCATCATTCCCCGCTATGTTAGAAGAGATCTCTGCTATTAGTGTCAGTGTCTCAGAGATTTCATTCCTTCTTACATCTTTTTTCATCAGCAAATCTTCCAAAACAGGCTTTACAGCTGAAATCTGCTCCTTCAGAGAGCCTTGTGTCTTCTTAAACAGAAACAATAACAATACATAAGCCAATCATTCATATTATGAAACATAACATGTAGTGATGCTACCATACCTTTGGAAACGGAACAAGTTCACCAAGTGCAGACATGAGGCTAGCAATTTCAGCTTCAGCTTGAGCCAACGATCCCTGTAACTCGGCTCTGTACTTGCGAGTTTTCTCAACCTTTTGATTGTATATATCCAAACATTCCTGCTCAAGTTCTAGTAGCATCTTATCTCTCTCATTGTAATTTTCACCAATCTCATCCCATATTATCTACATCAAGATTACAAAACTGTGGTTAATCTTAATCCCGATTTCGATTGATTCAAAATGATCATAGTCAAAAATTACACTACAGATCCTTCACGGAAAAGCCTAAAAGCTGTAAGCAAAGGCAATTCAAAGTCGATTTTTCTTGCAAGTGTTAACAAGATAGAACATAATTGGCCTGAAATTGAATATAATAGACATAGAGATAATCGCAATCAAAAGACAATTCTGGAGAAGCAACGGAGGAGAAAAGGGACGAGGAATCTGAAGAGAACCTGTAACTCTTGAAGAAGCGAAGTGCAAGTGGTGGATGAAGAAATAGCCATTTTGATCCGCCGCCGGCGAAATTGACGTTACTCAGAAACCCTAGAAGAGGAAGGTCATAAGGCTTATCTGGTTTAAGCGTGAAGATCCCGAGAGATTGCGTTTCAAGGGTGAGAGCTAATGCCGATTTTGGAAACAACGTTTTGGCGCTAAACTGAATTTTTGTATCCCTCTCGAAATTTGTGGACGGACAAGTCCAAATGTTTTGCTACTATTTTATTGTTCTTTCCTAAAATTTTATTAAAAAGTAATAGCTTTTTATTTTTGTCATCACATAAAAAACGTCTAAAATATCTTTAGAAAATAACCAAATTTGATTATATCAAACAAACTAAACCAGTATATACTATTAAACAAACTAATATATATATACTATTTTAAGTAGTTTATGAGAACTCATATTCAATTAACCAGTATATATTCAATCTCACCATATTCGAATTTTAAAAATAAAAATATTTTTGAACTACAAAAAATGTTGATTATAAATCTATTTTAAAAGCAGGAAGCCTACTTTTAAATTATCAAGATCTTTTCAAATATAAATATAGTAATAGTTGAAATCAAATATAAATTTGTTGGTCATATCATTGTATGTTTTTGGAAATTAATTAAAATTATTAAAAATATTTGACCAAATTTGTTCTTCCACAATTGTTTTAAGTTTGATTACTAAAATAATGATATTTTGATATTTTAATAGGATTATGTCAATTGCTAATTTATGCAATGTCAAACTTGTGACTAAAGTATATATATTCAGCTTCATATTTTGTACCCAAAGTTTTAAAGTGTGAAAAACTTAGTTGTTTTTGCGAATGATTGTGGATTTGTAGATCATGGAAAAATAAATGTTTCTAAAGCTTTTTTGCTAATGTTCTGCAATTCAGGACTTGAATCCTTAGATATGAAACTCACAAAAACCTCATAACTCCGTACTTGCAACAGTTTAACCGTTTTCACGTAGTTCTTATCGCTAGTCATTAAGAGTATTGTAGCTGGTGGATCATGGTTGATCGTTCATGAGATCATTGCTTGTCTAATCCCTATGTTAGTTTCTTCTCTGACTTTTTATTTCGAAAAAACAAAATATATTAATTAAAGAAAATCATAATTTGAAAAATGATATTTTTCTTCCAAAATTTTTTTAAGCTTGATTACTAGAAAAATGATATTTTGATAGGATTATGTCAATTGCTAATTTATGCAACGCCTGTGCAATTTGTTTTATGTTGTTGTTGTAATATGAGATTTTCTACAACATGTTTTCTTTATTATTTTCATATATATCTTTCATTTATTCAGTTTTCATACATATCTTTCATTTATATGACTTTTAATTATTTTTGTTAATATCTAAACTTGATATGATATTAAACATTTATCTAACAAATGAAAACATTGTTTAATTGTTATGGAATTTTGAGAACTTTTTAATCTCGAACAACGATGTTAAACATCTTTAGATACAAACCCTTAATATTGGTAATTTGCTAATAAGTCAATAAGATTGACATTTTATAAAATAAATCAGCGTTCAATAAATTGAGAGATATAAGAGATGATAACAAAACAAAAATCTAAATTTTAACTAATCTGAAACTTATGTCTAGCATATGGCCCATCTCTTTCAACTACCTATTTCTCTGAATATCTCATACAAATGATATTACCCAGATTTTGGCTGCACACAAACAAAACAACATAAGCAAAATTGAATAATCAACAAAAAATATATTTGATATTATCTTTTCAAATTATATTAAAAAATTATAAAAAAATTATATGCAATAATTATTTTCTACTATGTAAATTTATCTTAAAATATTGAAGTATTGGCTTCATATTTTCTACTTTCAATATAACTTTTAAATTTTTTTGGTTAAACTCTCTATGAATTAATAATTAATAAATTAGTACCCTCTAAAAATTAATAAAATTATATGGTTCTCAACATTATTAATTTAAAGAGGTTTTACTGTATGTAGAAAAAATCTTTATTTTTATTAACTTATGTATTATATGATAATTCAAAATAGTTTGAAAATAAGATCAAACAAATATGATTGAAGAATCATAATTTTAAAATTTAACTAAATATTTCAAATATAATAAATTCAAATAAATAATATGGTATATCTAAAAAAGAATATTTTTGAATTTTTATTTTTGATTGATTATTAACGATTTTCTAAAAAACTAACTCTAATTTTCCTTCAACTAATAGAGAGAAAAATGAATTATTATTTTTTGGAAACTAATAATTATTTAAAATATTGTTTATGATTTTTAATTTGATTATAATAATTTTATGATTACAATTGTCCTCTTAATAACTTTATTTGAAAACACTAAAGACCAATGTCCAATGGTATTGCATGCAATATTTTACATCTTAAATATCTTTTTATATTGAATGTTTCCAATTAATAGTATAGATTTGATGATTTGATGTGTAAAAAATATTTATGTACGTGTTCTTTATATAATTTGTTTTCATCTGTTCTTTATACAAATCAAAAGATACAAAATATATGTATGTTTTATACCCATCGATAACTTGTGTTTCCTCTTTTTGAATAAAACGTTTTATGAATCGAGCTAGGGTATATATTTAAAAAAAATTATAATACATTTACAAGGCAAAAAAAAAGAAAAGGAGCTTGGGCCGTAGCTCAAATAGTTAATGATGTCCTTGAGAAAAAGACACAACAACCAAAAATTGTCACTACTCAAAAATCAAAATCAAAGCTTTCTTATTAAAACGTACACACTTAAACAACAACACCCATCTTTCCCGTCTCTTCTGCGCTTTTTTTCTTAGGTTCTCTCCGATCTCTCCTTTTATGCTCAGAATTGATTCCTTCTCTACTTTGGTTTCTATTCTGATTACAGATCTATACCCTTATAGATTCCGTGGCTTTTAATTTGATTCACACTTAGAAAATAGATCAATATCATCTGCCCGATCTCTTCATCGTCTACCATCGCTATTAAAAATTTCAACTTTATTTCCTGATAATGCTATTTGTTAGTGTAATTCGTGTTTAGATTTTTGAGTTGCTTTCGATTTTTAGCTCTGGCCTCTGGGTAGCGTTTATCTTTGCTGCACGAAATCGGTTAACTTTTGGGTCAAACGAAATTGCGGGAAAATCCAGTTATTTTATATCCTTCATGTGAGAAGTTGTGTTCTTTCTTTCTTATTATGATTTTTTAAGAATAAAGAAAAACGATTTTGGATATTTCAGGTTCACATAACTTGCTGATTTGGATTCTTCTGCGGGTTCTTCCTTGAAAGCAAACAATGGTGTCGGCGAACAGAGAAATGGCTGTGTACTGTTTCGACACTTTGGTCTCTCACTACAACAACGAAGAGGCTCCACCACCTGCCTTTGACGAGGCCAATCAGTACGTTTTTTGTTTGTTATGACATGCAAACTCTGAATCTCTGCATGCCTTATCTTATTGATGTTAGAAACTAACTATTTTTGTTTTTTGGGTTTTAATGTGTTGAAGATTAATAGTCCAGTTTTTTTTCTTGTAGTCCATTGTTTGTTACTTGGAAGAAAATAGTGAATGGTGGAGAGCCTCGATTGCGTGGATGTATTGGTACACTTGAAGCACGCCGCTTGATTAGTGGCTTCAAAGATTATGCCTTGACAAGGTACTTACTCTTCCCTCACACAGTTTTTTTTCCCCGCTTCTCATATTATTTCATTGCCCAAGTTCAAGATGTTTTGCCTTTAATAGAGTTTATTTTTTGTCAAGGTTTACCTCAACTTTGCTTATCGTAATTCTTTGTTCTTAAGTCTTAGATATAATCTGTTGACAACTTTGTTGAATTTTTCTTTTCTTTTTTTATGTCTGCCTTGTTTCGCTTCTTGCTCATTTTGCTCTTGTCATAATGTCTTTGTCTTGCTTGGTGCTTTGAAGGGAGACCAATGGTTTTCAATAGACTACAGATGGATAAACATAAAGTGATATAAAACAACAACCTAATAGTTAAGTACACAAATACTATGTTTGCATATGTAATTAGGCAGTTCTTTGTGTAGTTAATCAAACATAGACAGATATGGTATTTTCCCTATTATCACGAGATAGAAGATTTCATATCAAGTATCAGCTGTTTTTTGTTACTATCTGTAGAAATACAGTGAGAGATAATCAGGCTCCAACGTCCTGTATATGCAGCATGTATACTGAGTAATTCAGTTTGAATTATGTTTGGCTTGAAACCATAAATGAAGCACAAAATATGTATTTTGTGCAGAGTGAATCTCTATTCCTCAGCATTTCCCATATCTGATCTGCCTATCGTTTCATGTCATTGGTTGTAAATGCTTTTAGTATCTTTCTTTTTATGCCAATTTTCTTAAAGACATTAACTGTTTTGTATACTATTGCAGTGCCTTGAGGGATCGTAGGTTCCCACCTATCCAGGCCAAAGAATTGCCATTTCTGCAATGCACTGTGTCTGTCCTGACTGATTATGAAACTGCAGAAGATTATCTTGATTGGGAGGTACTAATTCTATTCACTCTTCTGCTATGATTATGTCATTCACCGTTTGGAATTCAGAATTTAGTTTAGTTTGTCAATTTCTACTTATGTATGGTCTGTCTTCAACGCTTTGCCTCATTTGTCTCTGTAGGTAGGAACGCATGGTATAATCATTGAATTTACTGAACCTGAGACTAACACAAAGCGAAGCGCTACATATCTGCCTGAGGTGCCAGCTCATGAAGGTACCATTTTTGATACAATAAGCTATTTGCAGTGTTGATCACTTGATATGCTAAAAATTACTTCTTCTTTTTTTCCCCCTCAAGGCTGGACAAAGATAGAGGCAATAGATTCGCTGGTGCGTAAAGCAGGATACAACGGTACAATAACGGAAGCAGTGCGCAGGCGAATCAAGCTAACGCGTTACCAAAGTACATTATTCAGCATGCATTATAGCGAATACCTTTCATATGTGAAGGCCACAAGGGGAGCTATAGTCCCTGGTATTAATGGGACCAACAAGCCTGCCATGGCCTTGTTCTGATTTGCACCTGCAAAAATGGATGCCATTGATTCTGTTTTGGCTTCCTCCTAATTTATCTTCTATCTGTGATTCCAAAATTGTCTGGCTCTCTCATAAAAAGAAACGAGACTTTGACTTGGCTGTTTCACAATTGTAATATTAATTAAATCACTTTGATCTTTCTCTGAGTTTGTTCCTCTTAAGATGAAGATATTCACCACTGGACTAGATTTAGACCACTTTCAGTCTTTGTTGACTCCATTTCTTCAAAGTCAACTAAAAATGACTGTGATTTGATAACTTCAACTCAAAATTTGGAGGTTATTTCAGTTAATAAAAAAAGTGTGAGCTTTTTTCTTTAGATTTGCAAAAGTTTTGGATCTATTTGATATTTTAAATATTTTACTCATATCAGCAACCAATCACATTCCGTGCTTCTCCGGTTCTCCCACCTGACTTGAGCTTTCTCTCTTTCGAACTCTCCGTCACTTTCATTTCCTTTTTCTAATTGAATCTTCCGAAGAAGCTAACAGATCTCTGGATTCCAAAAGCTTGAGTGGTACCTATGGCGGAGGAGAAATGGGTGGTGATGGTGACGGCGCAGACGCCAACGAATATCGCGGTGATCAAGTACTGGGGAAAGAGAGATGAGGTTCGAATTCTCCCAATAAACGATAGCATTAGCGTCACGCTTGATCCCAACCACCTCTGCACTCTCACTACTGTAGCTGTTAGTCCTTCCTTTGATCGAGATCGAATGTGGCTCAATGGCAAGGTACTTGCTCTTCATTTCCCCAACTTTCGTCTCTTAGCTGCTTGGATTAGCTTTGATCATGAGTGTAATTTTCGTCTGCTTCTCTAATTCAATTGATTTATAGGAATGAGTTTTGTTTATGGTAATTTTGGTTTTCATGCTAGTATAGGAAATATCCCTTTCTGGAAGTAGATACCAAAATTGTTTGAGGGAAATTCGAAGTCGTGGTAATGATGTTGAAGATAAAGAGAAGGGTATTAAGATAGGGAAGAAAGATTGGGAGGAAATGCATCTACACATTGCTTCTCATAACAACTTCCCTACTGCTGCTGGCTTAGCATCTTCAGCTGCTGGTTTTGCTTGCTTAGGTGCTCTGGGTTTTCACTCTCTAGATCTTTATTTCTGAAAATAGCTCTATGTAGTATATAACAATTGCTCTTTTACTACAGTTTTTGCTCTTGCAAAGTTGATGAATGTTGATGAAGATGCAAGCCAACTTTCTGCTATAGCAAGGTAAGATTTATGTTACCCTGACATGCATTTTCACCCTCACTGAAGTATCTTCCATGTTAAATTATTTATGCATCTGTATTAATTCTATACGTTTCCATGTTGCTTGAATAGTGTTTCATTTCTCCATGCAGGCAAGGTTCAGGAAGTGCTTGCCGTAGTTTATTTGGAGGATTTGTCAAGTGGAACATGGGAAATAAAGAAGACGGAAGTGACAGCGTTGCAGTTCAGCTGGTAGATGATAAGCATTGGGATGATCTTGTTATCATTGTTGCTGTGGTACGTATCTTAAATACCTTTAGTATAGTGCATTTTTAGATTCAGCCGCAGATGTTGATCCCAGTTTCTATCTTCTCTTGCCTAATGATATGAATAAAAGTGAGCTATACCAATAAGTATATTTCTTGCTTATGATTTCCATCATAACCTGTAAATGCTTCTTCTTTCATTTGTTTTTTTTGTTCCAACTCGTTTTAGCTTGTGTTACACTCAGGTTAGTTCACGAGAGAAGGAAATGAGCAGCACCTCTGGAATGCGCGAGAGTGTTGAGACAAGTTTGCTATTACAGCACAGAGCAAAGGTATGCTCCATTTTTATGTTTGAGTCTGTATCACCTAAAATATTCCTTGTGGATCGCTGAACAAAATATATGAATGTTTTTGGTTGTGCATGCTCTGCTTTGATTTCTCCTTAGGAAGTTGTCCCAGTACGGATTTTGCAAATGGAAGAAGCTATCAAGAATCGAGATTTCACATCTTTTACAAAATTGACGTGTGCAGACAGTAATCAGTTTCATGCTGTTTGTATGGATACATCTCCACCCATCTTCTACATGAATGACACCTCCCACAGGTTCTCTTCTTTTGTTTCCACAGTCATTTGCTGCTTTTAGCTATCAATCTCGTGGTGTTGATCAAAACCCGCTAACTGACAATGCCAGGATAATCAGCTTAGTTGAAAAGTGGAATCGTTCTGTTGGGACACCAGAGGTATGTTATGTATATGCTTGCTTACTCCATTGCTCAAAAGCAAGCATTGGAGTTCAAATGGGTTTCAAGACTAGGGTGTTAGACAGGTCTTCTTAATCTTAGTCTCCTTTTCATGGACAGATTGCTTACACATTTGATGCTGGCCCAAACGCGGTCCTGATTGCAAAAAACAGAAAAGTAGCAGTTGAATTGCTTCAGGGGCTTCTCTACTGCTTCCCTCCTAAGGCTGACACAGACATGAAGAGGTGAGATAGGAAGCGTGATTGATTGACTGGTTCATTGTTTTAATCTCCGACTAAGAAAAAATGGTGTTTTGGTACTTTGTATAGTTATGTACTGGGAGATACATCAATTGTTAAAGAGGCAGGCTTGGAAGGAGAGCTTCCACAAGGAGTTAAAGAAAAAATTGGAAGTCAGGATCAAAAAGGTGAAGTGAGCTATTTTATATGCAGCAGACCTGGAAGAGGTCCTGTGGTGCTTCAAGACCAGACTCAGGCCCTTCTCCATCCTCAAACTGGCCTCCCCAAATAACCATTTCTATTTCTATATATTTGTTATTATTGCAACTCTGAGATTTGCAAGAGCACACTCATCTGAATCTTTTCCTAATTATTTGAGTTTACATACAATTCTTCTTCATCCTAAATGCTATATGTAGAGGCAAAAATCATTATTGCAAACGAATAAGATCTTGATGGCTTGATACCAAATCTGAATGTATCATCCAAATACAAAAAGACCATAATAATATCATATCAGGTTCAGTTTTCAAAAAAAAGGGCATCAGAGGTCCACAATGCCTCTAACGTCCAGGATATTGTTAAAGAAAGAAGAAGAGGAAACTAAGGCTTTAGTGAACAGAGTTTTCTACATACTCATGTCTCTTCATATATGTTCTATATTGACAAATTCAAATCACAGTGAAGAGAATTTTACCAAGTGGGAAACAGAAATGAAAAGGATAAACCTAAACGTCTGAAAGCAAGAAAGAATGTTAAATTAGACAAGCAGAAGACATTACAAAAACCAATCCACTTAACGCACCAAATCCACATTTTCAAATGGATCTTGTCTTGTGCAGACGACCATGGTTTCTGAAGGACTTGTGCCGCCTAAGACTCAAAAACCGCCACGGTCTGAGGATGCCTAAACGCTGGATAGCACTGATACTTGCACTTTTTTCCTGAACTCAGATACTTACCAATGGGACTGAGGCATCTATCCTCACTCTGAGGATCCTTACACATTTTTCCTGAACTTAGATTCTGATCCATGGGACTGAGGCATCTCGTAGGCTCATTGAAGCTATTTCCAATGCTATCGACATCCTTACCAACCCCAGCCCCACACGAGTCATCCTCACTCTGAGGATCCTTACACTTTTTTCCTGAAGTCCGCTCATTGAAGCTACTTGTAACATCCTTACCAACCCCAGCCTCACACGAGTCATCCTCACACGTTTCCTCTTCTATAAGCAGAATCACATCCATGGGAGTGTAGCAACTCGTATGGTCATCATTGTAGCTACTTTTAACATCCTTAGTAACCCCAGCCTCAGATGCTTACCCATGAGATTGTAAACTCTGATGCTTACCCATGAGATTGAAGCATCCTGTACGCTCAACGAAGGTTCTTCTAACCATAGCTATGCGATGAACATCCTTACCAACCCCAGCCTCGCACGAGTCCTTGTAACTTATGTAGACAGTTGCATTTTTGGCATCGAGATATTGGGTATCCATTGCCACATTCACAATCTCCAAGTTGGACAGATCAGGATTCTTGTTGCTGCTACTACGTTTGGCGACTGCAAGTTCCAAGTATAGCCAAATCCAGTCATTGTCTTGGATCTCTGACTTTTTCAACTGAAAAAAAAAAAGAAAGCAAAACATGACTATACTAACTAATTGGTTTGATTGTGACTCATCATGAGCAAAGTAAAAACTCATCTTACCACGTAAAATAGATTTTCATTTTCGAAAGGATTCTCTGTGGGCCCCTCAGGCATGGTACCTGGATAAAGGCATTGACCCCCATCGTACTTATTGTCTTCCTCTAGCACAAGAATAAAATCGAGATCAGCAAGTGGAAATTTGTATACAACAAATCAACAAGTTTTTACCTCCTCGGATTCTAGAAATATTGAATGTCAAAACAAATCCATGTGTACGTTCTTCAATTCTAATCTGAAAAGTTTGGCGACAAGAGGCAGAGGGATCACATGCAACCAAAGTTATGTAGTAAGGGGCAGGAACAATACTCAATCTGAAATGGTATTTCTTTACGCGAGTGAGCTCATATTTTGTCCCCTAATCAAGAAAGTAAATTTGGTATAATATTATTAACAGTACATATGAAAAGAAAGAAGAAGAATGAGATCACCTCAATCAAATTGTAACGATGAAGGCCCATCTTAGCATAAAGAGCGACTAAGGTACAACAAGGAGACCGATGACTACAGATTCTTTCCACCAGTTTATGAGAACCGTATATGGCCGTACCCTTGGCATCGAACGGCTGATTGTTTCAACAAACACATATATAAGGAACCCTAGAAGCAGAGTAATGTGATAATTCGGAACAAGAATATAATAAGATTGGAAGAATTACACTGCATGTAGATTGTTCTCCCCAATTGGGCCTTAACAACCCCATAAGTTTTTCTTTGATTGTTAGTATTAACTTGAAACACAAGAAAAGCCAGAAAACATTATTGCTCCATGTATATTTGTCTCTTACACTACTTAGACTTGTAATTAAACACACACAAGTATTATTATTCTGTGCTATGCCCAAAGAAGTGTCACAACGATAAACAGCATCAAAGCCAGACCAAGACATATCCCAACCATTGCGCCAAAAGCCTGTTTTAAAAAGCAATGCATCCATAGGTTAAAACACTCTTTTATCATCATCTATATATATATATGAGCAATTTTGGGTGCCTCACTTTTCCCTGACTTTCAAACTTGAATTTTACAGTAAACCACGACAATCCTCTATCAACAATAGGTGCAAGTGCCACTGCCCTGTATCCATCAACATTCTTCATCAGTAACAACATCATAACCACAATAATCAAAACTAGGAATGCTAAACTCTACTATGTTCTATAACTGCGTTTGAACCAGCGTATTTAGTAATAATAAAGTACTTATACACACTTCTTAACAATAAATGAACATTGCTAATCATATGTCATCTTGATTAATAATGCCATAATCTACAAATCTATCATGATATAAAACTTAATTCCTAGCGCATCATCAGACCCATGAAACTATGATGAAATTTGCTTAAGCTATAGAGAACTAACTGAGTAAGAGAAACCAATACTAGTTACTTACCCTCCTATTCTGATGAGCTTAGTAACTTGGCTTCCAGCCCAAACCATGGCCATCACTTTAAGAAATCTGCATGCAAAACAAATCTTTCACATCCCTATAATGCTAGGAAATGCTGAAAAAAAATACTCCATACCTCTCAGCCGCAGCAAGATAACCCATTTTTCCGGGTGCTGGGGCCACATAAAACCTATATATATATACAAAAGTAAGTCACTGTTCTAGCTCAAGTATGTTATGATAGCGAACAATGATCCTTTAGCTCTTTACACAGAAGTGCAGAACATTCGCTCAAAGTTGTATTCTACTTACCACACCAAGAGGAAAGCTATGGTGTAATAGACTGTATTAAGTAACCCATATGACAATATTCCAGATAGCCCATATCTCTTCAATTTCTTGACAAGCCTGCAATTTTCACAGCAAGGAAGATATATTGCTTATGATAAGATTATATTCATTCCTCAAATTCTTCCTTTTAATGCAGATTGCAATCACACTGAATAGAAACGAAGTGATCTTAGCTAATATTTGAACAGACCATATCAAAAGAATGAAACTTTCATACCAAAAACATATGAAATAGTATAGCATAGTTACCCACAGCCACATTAGAACGCATAAGTGCCACAGTAGAGGCATAAAAAATGAAGGATTTTAGTGTATCATCACATACTCTTCTGAAACGAATGGGTTTTTGCTGCTTGTCTCATTCTTATCCAACATTTCTCCTAGCAAATGAGAAGAGAATAGTGTCAAAACTCTTAAGTTAATAACAAAAAAATGGAAAGACAGATTAAAAAAGACTGAAGCTGTCAACTTAGAGAGTAAAGATGAAACCTTTATGGTAGGAAGGCTCAAGCTCAGGTTCAGCATCAGATTTACCAGAAGCCTAAGAATTCATGTAGAAAACAAGTAAAGATGTGAGACAGAGCTCGAATTCGGATAAACATTTCATATGAACGAAATCTCAATCAAAGCCGCCATTAAGTGGAGGTAAAAGACCAACCTTGTGACTAAAAGAGGTGACTTTTCGGTGGAGTACGGAGAAGTGATGTCCATTGGCGGGGATGCTCGAGTTACGGAGAGAAGAACATCGGTGGAAACAGAGCTGCAAGATTAGTAATTTAGCTCAAACGTTAGGGTTCATGAGATCGAGGAATTAAAAAAAAGTACCGGCGGGAGAGAAAGAGCTAAACGGTGGACGCCGGTGACACTCATCCGGTTCGAAAAATCTCGCAATTTCCTCAACTGGTTTAGCCGTTTGGTGATTAAATTTGACGGGAAATATAAATTGTTATTTCCATATTTAATTATAAATACTACATTTTGACCAAAATTTTTTATAATAAAAATCATATAAAGTATACTAATGTTTTAGCAAAATATACACATTGGAAAATTTTGATGTTGGTTTACTATCCTGAAAAAAGTGTTTATTTCAATATTTAATCGTTTTAGCAAAATTTACACATTGAAAATTTTTGATTTTTTTACTAATCGTTTTTAGAAAGAAAAAAATATACACATTGGAAAATTCTGATTTTTGTTTTCTTATCCTTTTTTAAAAAATCATTTTAGTTTTTTTATGTATTTTCTATATTTTATTTAAATTTGTTACAAAGGTGTTTATATTGGATAAAAAGAAATTTCTAAAAAAAAGACGAGCACTTGAACCGGAATCTGTAAACCGAACCTATAAAGGCATTTCAACTTCAAGACTCGTTTGGATAAGCTCTACGTTGATTATATATCTCTCTCCCGCTCTCCAACTCTATTTCCGTTTCCAGAGAAAAAAAGAGTAAAGAAGATAATGATGACGGAAGACGAACTTCAAGAACGTAACAACAATCTTAGCCTCGACGACATTGATCTCTCCCTCCTTCGCCTCACTTCCCCTCCTTACGATCACTCATCGTCTTTCTTTTCCGCCGATGAACTCAGCCCTCCTTTGAAACGCTCCTCCCCTGTTTCCAACGAATCCGATCACCACAAACGCAGAAAACTCTCCCCTCAAAACCCAATCTTTATTACCTCTCCTCTTCTCTTCACTTCCCCGGAAACTCACGACTCGACTCTGTTCCCGAATCTCCCCGCCGGCAACATAAACCCTGTTTCCGAGAAGCAAGAGACGACGCCGTCTGCTTATGATACAGAGGTTGTTATAATCATACCATTTCTTTAATAATATTTGCTCTGTTCTAGTTTTAGCTACTAATGAAGAATCTTTGAATTGGTTTGGTAAAAACAGACGATGAAGATGATTAACAATTGCGAAGAGGAGATGAATCGCGGAGAGACTAACTATGCTTATGAGGTTTGATGTTATTCTCTAATCTTTCCTTTTAAGTCTAAAGATTATAATACTGGTTTTAATAAATTATGGTGAATTGTAGACGCAGCAAGAGGAGGAAGAAGAAGAAGATTGTGGAGGAATGAGGATAGAAAGATCTGGAGATGGATATGTAATTAGATTGAAGTGTAGATGCAGAAAAGCTTTTAGGGTTCTTTTCTCTGATCATCACCTCTACTTCAAGCCTCTCTAAAAGCTTCCCACTTTTAGGCGTCTGATTTAGAATCTGCTTCTTTACTCATGTCGTTGCAACGTTTTTCTCTTCTTTTATTTTAGTTACACTATGTTAGACTTTGGTTCATGGGAAGATTACAAATTTGTTCTAGCAAATGTGCAATAGCAAGAACTCGTTTTATATTCTGTAATTGCTGAACTGAAGATGGAATACAACAAAAAGGTTACAACTTTTTTTTCTGAGATTGTCATTAGTGTCAAAGTCAAAATTTGTTTTTCAGCTGAATTAGAAGAGAACCAAACAAAGAGACAAATAAGGATCAATTCCTTAACTTTATTATTAGCCAATAAAGAAGTAATGCAGAATAAAATTTGTTCCGAGAGACCATTGATTGATGCGCGTTATCAGCTGCTGTACGCGCTTTCACGCGCCGTTTCGTCTCTCCATCGTCCGCCGTAATCACTTTCAAACACATTCTGGCTCCGTCGGCCTCGACGTCAGTCTCTCTCAGATGGAACAGTCTCATCTATCTGCCAACACTGTGATTGATGATTCTCGAGCTCTCACTGATAAAATAACCCTAATTCGTGACGCTGGTCCTTCCAAATTCCAGGTCTTTCTCAGAATCTAGCTCAAAGTTTTTTTCTTTTTTTTCTCAAAGCTTAAAATTGTGCTTGTTTGGTTTCTTCTGCGAATTTTGAAGGTAATTGCAGATTTTGATGCGACTTTAACGAGATACAGAGTCAATGGAATTCGAGGCCAGAGTATGTTTCATACACATTTGATCAAAATTGTACTCTTCTCTTCTCACTAACCAAGCTGAAACCTTTTACAATATAGCCAGTCATGGCTTGTTGCAGCAAGGAAACGAATATTACGATGCTAAGAGGCAAGCATTGTATGACCACTATCATCCTCTGGAGATTTCTCCTGTGATCCCCGTTGATGAGAAAACTAAACTCATGGAAGAATGGTTATACTCTTCTTATCAATCACATACATATTGACATTTTCTTTGTAACTGGACAAAATCTGAAAACCGTTTTTGTTGTTTTGGGATGATGGATATTGCTAGGTGGAGTAAAACTCATGATCTTCTCATTGAGGGAGGTTTAACATATGATGCAATCAAGAACTCTGTTGCCAATTCATCCATAGCTTTTAGAGAAGGTGTGACTGAACTGTTTGAGTTTTTGGAGGTAAAATGGATCAAATCATGTTTGCAAGTTATGCTTAAAATGGTGAAATAAACAGCTATTTGTTATACTTAATCCAACCATTCTGATTCAGAAAAAGGAGATTCCAGTTCTGATTTTTTCAGCAGGACTAGCTGATGTCATTGAAGAGGTGTGTCTAAAGAGTATTAGTTAATTAGTTTTACTCTCTTGCTTCTTCTGCTGCCTCTATAATGAATGTGCTTTTGCTATATCCTCATTTTTAATAGGTTTTGAGGCAAAACCTTCATAGAACATTCAAGAATGTAAAGATTGTATCGAACAGGATGGTGTTTAATGATGATGGACAGCTCGTGTCTTTCAAAGGTATATATTTGGTGTTTCATGATTCATTTTAAGCACATTTATCAAACTCACACTTGTGATACAATACAGGAAAGCTTATTCATGTGCTAAACAAAAACGAACACGCTTTAGACATGGCTGCTCCACTTCATGATCAACTTGGTGTTGACATTGGTGAGGAAGATGAAGAGAATAATAATGCATACGTGAAACAAAGAACAAACGTTTTGCTTATGGGAGATCATTTGGGGGATTTGAGGATGTCTGATGGATTGAATTATGAGACTCGAATATCTATTGGATTTCTGTGAGTGTATTTTTTCTTTTTCTTCTATTTTGCTTCTGCTCATGTTTGGATCTCCTTCTCACTTATTTTCATTTCTCCAGGAACGATAGCATTGAGAAGAATATTGAAAGCTACCGTGAGGCCTTTGATCTTGTTTATCTTGTAAGTCACTTAAGCAATATATATAGATGTTGATCTTAATCACCTGTAACTTTCCTAATCAATATTTTTTTTTATTGTGGGTATGAAAAAGAATGATGCAACTATGTGGGGAGCACTGGAACTTGTTTCTCGGTTATTCTCAACAGAAGCGAGTTAGCTACAATGCCTTTGAGAAGTTAGTTAAGTTGCAAAATTCTTTCTTTCGTTCAGATGATGAAAACAGTATTGTAAATTGAATTCATGTGTCTTGCTTTCATAGAAAAGGATCAATTTAAGCTCTAATGTGTGTACTAGAGTTGAAAAACAAATAATACTTGCTTCGATTCACAAAATATATTGCGTTAAAATTACTTGTGTTTCAAAAAGGATTTCAAATAAACGTTTTGCCTAAAATGAAATATTTTCAGAGTGAAGAAATTGGGACCAAAACCATCAAAATGCCCTCTTTATGTAAAGTGTAAAACTAGAGAACAAAATGTAATATGTAGCATTGGACTCTCATCCAAAAAACATCCTACTATAGTCAAGTACAAGACATTCATAAGCGAGAAACCCGAAGATGGACTTAAAGACTTCAAACAAGCTAAAGCATATAGCTTTTGATTCTATCAGTCCCCGGACACAAACGACTTCTGCTCGTAGTACTTTTTCTCACTAGCTTCCTTTTTCGCATTACGTTTCTATACAATACAAAATGATTTCGAGTGAGATATTGGTCAAAGAGAACAAAAATGAGCTAAGAATAGAAACCTGCCTGATAAGCTTCATGGTTTGCTACAATCCTCCTGATTATAGTGGAAGTTGTGATATCAAGAGAACTTTCTAGAATTTGGAATATGCCCATGCTAATTGGTACAGCATACGGATTATCTTCCTCCTGTCAAATCATCAACCACATTCTCAGAAACCACAGCTCTTTGTGTTTCACCTACTATATATATATATATACATTCAACTGTCGTTTACCTTTTGAAAATCATCACTCTCGGCTACTGTCCCATGAACCACCAACGAAATGTCAAATGTCGTGATCTGCAATATCCAAATCATTGTCAAAATTAGCTTCCATGAATTCATTTGGGTATTATTATTTTAAGCAAAGTGTAGAGAAGAAGCTCACCGTATCTTTTGACACTTCCCATGGAGCACCAATGATCACCTCATCTACATAGCGGCATGCCAGAACACTTAAGCTCCTTTCATGGAGATTCATGATTGGGCGATGCGTTCCTCTTTTAGCACTGCACAGTAACGTATAACAAGTACAATTTGGTCAGACAAATTTAAACAGATATGCAATCATGTACATAAAAACTTCTCAACATAACCAAACAATTAAGCTAGATACCAGAATGGGGACTACTATTTTTGTTTGCCTAAAACTAACATCGCCAATTAAATTGATCAATCCTCATAAAACTTGCCAGGGCGTGATGAAGAAAAGATAACGATACAAAAGACTGAATCAAGTAATAAAGCAGACTGCCAAAGGTGAGCTTTTTTGAACCTGACAGTCTGGTCATTATGTATTCCAACAAGAAGAAAGTCTCCAAGCTCTCGAGCAAGCCTGAGAATCTGTAAAAATTGAGTAAATCAAGAACAAAGATCAACATTAGCAGAAAGAAATGGATTGTAGCCAAAGAACACTTATACTTCTAATCTTCTGCATTCCTCTATAATCAACAACCTACTTCTCATCATTAATATACTCACAAATAAATTCTCAAACTTTTTGAGATCCAATAAATTATCATCTTTCACTATTTTCCAGAGTGTTTAATAAGAAACTAACAGTATCCAACACATTTCAGCTTCTTTCACAATTCATATGAGCATGAAAAGTGTAATCAAGATGGTTAACCATATTCTAATTCTGCAGGTAAACATATTAAAACTTCCATTCGACATGTATAAACTGAACTGTATGTTGTATGCACCAAATTGACTTAATATACCTCAACATGGCCAGCATGGAAAAGATCAAACGCCCCATCTATGTAAACAATGCGTGCATCAGGTCCTGGCCCCTGTCAGCATAACATAATTTGGTTAACTCCAGATAAATATGAGAAGAAGAATGATATAATGAATTAAAGAGACGGAGGTAAGGGAAATATGAATCTATCAAGGAAAAAAATAATCTTAAGATGCATCAAGCGGGTATGACTTGACAATAGGCCATAAATGAGATGTGAAGCAACCTTCTGTCACTTAATAAAGAATATATAGATAAACACATCAAAAGTATCTAATAATTGGTCAAACGGTCATAGAAAGTGTGAACCAGTAACTTGCTAATAGGTTTTAGGAGGTAAGAATCAAAAATCAACCTACTAGATCATAAACTTGTTGTAGATATAGACACCTCCATATATCTAAGTTGTGTGCATCAGTGACACAAGCATGCGTACCTTGCCATTAGAGAACTGAACAATTCTGCGGGAAGTAGGAAGAAAATGTGAAACACGAGTACCACCAGCAGAAGAAGGTCTATCCTCAAACTTTGGACTACTATGCCCATGACTAAATTGCCTTTGCAGAGAGGAACGACTATGAGTATCACTAATGGATCTCTCTCTTACACAGAGAAGCATACGACCTGCTCACGAAATTGCAAAATCAAGAAAATTTAGAAACATGATGATTTCAGGGATCAATTTGATACGAGCTAAAAACGAAAAAGGAAGGGACGATGTCAATCAATTTTACCAACGATATCAGTGCTGGAAACTCCTTCAGTACGCTTAATCTGCTTGTAACGACCAGCCTTCTTAGCTAGTGCATAAGCATCAGTTCCATCTGGAAGAACACAAGGATCATCACCATGGATTATGTAATCGATCTGATACTCATCGAACAATTTCTTCATGAAATCTTCAGTAATAGCGTAAGGAGCATCCGAAATTACTTCATCCACCCACTTCACAGCTTTCACCATTGTCATTCTAAACATAACGAAATCAAATCAAACCAAAAAAAAAAACGCAATTGGAATTACCAGAAACAACGAATTGTGATATCGAGAGAGAAAGCAAGAGACCTTTCATGAAGAGGCGTAACGGGAGGTCCTTTGTTAGCAATGATTTCTTCGTCGCTAACAACACCAACGACCAATTGGTCACCGAGAGCACGAGCTTGGCGTAAGGCGTTGCAGTGACCATAGTGCATCATATCGAAGCAACCATCCATGTAAACGCGAACAGGTTTTCGTTTTCTCAAAATGCGCCATGGAGAAGACAAACCTAAACCTATGCCTAACGGAAGCTCACCTTTAAGGAAAAGATGGAGGAAAGAAGCTCCGACGGCGAACGCAGCTCCTCCGAATATACAACTTCCGACGATCTTCTCTTTCTCCCAAACCATTTTTGTTTTTTTACAGTGAAATTTCTAAACTCTCAGATCCTTTTTCTATCCTTTTTTGGCTTCCTTCACATTTCCAGACGTCCCAGATCTCTCTCTCTCTCTCTCACAGACGTTCTTCTCTTTGGGAACTTGAGACTCGGAATCAGAATCCTATTTTTCTTTTTCTTTATTCTTTTTTCCTTTTTTTCTCTTGAGCAGCTGGACTAAAATATCTTTAATTAAATCCAAATTAGATTATTTGGTTCGGCTTGGTTTGGTTTGGTTTGGCATGAAAAGCTGTTCAATTCAATCAATTGTATTTATTTGAAATCATTCGGTTTTAGTTTGTACTTTCGATAGAAAAAAACAGCTTTTTTTGTTTTTCTGTTGGATTTTAGAAAATCGAATATGAGATTTACCGATACTGATCTTGGTTTAGTAATTAAATCAAGTGTATTTTTGGTTTATATATACGGTTTCGATGAATTCGTTTTTAAATTTTTTTAATAAAACAGAGGTTCACAAAGTCTGGACTTCAAAATATGTTCAAAGTTATTACGGCAAGTAACACATACACATACATAAAACATTTTATTAATGGAAATCTCAGATTAGACGATTTTAAAAAAGTTGGTTTACGTTTCTACAAAACTGAAATAACCGAAAACCGCATAAACATATATTTAAAACCGAATTAAAGGAAAGAAAGTCTCAATTCCCCTCCAACACTTTAGGTCATCAAGAACAAACTTTTAAGGACACGTGTAAATGTTGCAACAAGCATATCTTTCGTGATCCTTCATGTGACACATCTTGCTTGAGTCATCCTTCAATTTTGAAGTAAGACGCAACTTTTATCCTAGTACAGCTGCCAATATCACCAACATATACTTTTAATGATCCAACTAACATAGACTTACATGCATAACTAAATGGCTTTCAATCTTGTAAAAGCCGATATAAGAAAATCTGGTAACTAGACACTAAACAAGTCTACAAAAAGCATTAAACTCCTCGCAGTCTATAAGAAAGCAACATAATCATTCAAATTAAAATGGCTCTAAATTTTAGTAACAGACAAAGATACGATATTCATAGAGATATCCGTTTGGCAGCAGCCAATGTATTGCATAGTAACATGGCAATCGTCATGGGTCCAACTCCTCCAGGCACAGGAGTGATAGCCGAAGCAACACCTAACGCTTCCTCAAAACATACATCCCCAACGAGACGATAACCATGCTCACAGCTACTATCCTGCCATATCATTTTCACATTTAACATATAACACAAAATGCTCCAATATCTAACCAGAAAAACAACAAATAATTTTGGTCTACAATGGATTCATCATGTTCATGTTGTTGTATGAGTCTATTTTCACTAGGAAATACAAAACTTTTGATAAGTTTATGAATACTTTAGAAAAGTTGTTTGTTTTTTTTTTACCTCAACCGGAAATGTGCCAACATCAATGACAACTGCTCCAGGCTTCAACCAACTTCCACGAACCAAATTAGGTATACCCGCAGCTGCAATCACAATATCAGCTTCCTTTGTAATGTGCTCAGGATCCTTTGTAAAAGCATGTATCGTGCTTACTGTCGCGTCATACCTCTACCCAAGAATATCAGCAAAGACATAAATACATAGTTAATCCCAAACCGAAATGCTCAAGCATAAGAACCCTATTGCACAAACTACAAAAAGCTAATACCTGCAGTAATAAAGACATTGGCAGACCAACGATGTTACTTCTCCCAATCACCACAGCATTTTTCCGGGCTAGTTCCACACCTGATCTTATTAACAACTCTACGCAACCCTTCGGAGTGCAAGATACGAATAGCGGCTCCCTTCCTCTCATTGCAAGATTCCCAATATTTAAAGGATGAAACCCGTCAACATCTTTCTCTAATCTTACCATATTCAAAATCTTTGCTTCATCAAGATGCTGTAAAATATATCTTCCATTACACATGCTGGTAGTCAAATGAGAAGAAAAACAGAAAACAACATAACACAAGAACGTTCTCTTGAAAACGAATTACACAAGTAAAAAAATTCAGATGCTCTATCGTATAATATATGAATTAGATTCTCCAAAAACCAACAATAAAGGGAAACCTCGTAGGGAAAAATGTTAAGCTAGTTGAAACACAGGAGCGTGCAGATAAAAAATGGATTTGGATATTAAAAACTCGATGAAGATGCAAACAATCATGCCTTTCCCCAAAAAATTATGAAAACAAAGTAAGCATAGAAACTTGACCTCCTAACATAGAATATAACTAATCTTTGACATCAAAGACACTAACATCACCTATCACAATGTCATGATTCATATTACACACAAAAAAAAGTGAAACCTACTTGGGGCAGAGGAAGCTGCACAAGAACCCCGTGAATGGACGTGTCTTCATTGAATTTTTTCAATACATTGATAATTTGTTCTTCAGTGCAATCCTCAGGCAATTCAGCTAAAACAGATTTAATACCAGTTTCTTCACAAGCTTCAATTTTTTTCCGAACATAAGTTTGCGAGTCTCTTTGTTGGCCAACCAAAACAACCGCAAGACCAGGGACTTTGCCAACATCATTTTTCATCTTCCACACTTCACTCATAATCTTTGTTCTGATATCATCGGCGATAACTTTACCATCTATTACCACAGTCTTCTGTTCACTCTCTGCACACACACACACACACACACAAACATAAACAGAGATATAAGAGAAATACAACTAAAGACTTCAAAAGCCAACTCATACAATTAGAGAACGTTCTTGTCATATACGAAGGAGAAGATAAAGCCATGTAAATGCAATAACAATACATTAGAGGAGGTAAGGAGTTACCAAAGGAAATAGGAGATGGAGGATCAGAGTAAGGAATCCAATTTTCAGGCAAGTCAAGAGACACGAGAGGAGGAGACACTAAGATAGAGCTTAAGCAATGCACTTCCCTTGTTGTCAAACGAATAGCCTTATTATGCACCGAAGCCAAAGCTTTCCTTGCGATCAATAACATGCTCGATATGAAAATGAACAGTCGCTGATTCACACATGAAGCACAGAAAATCTTAGACAACTAAGCTTAAACAATGCAAAAAGCTTAATATTCCATAATTTGATCCAACTAACTCATCTCCTTCATTACATCCACACAAACTTGCACCAGATTAAAATCTAAATGGAACAACGATTTTCACAAGACTTGTCATACTTTCACAATCATCTATTTTACTTAGCCAAATTCGTCGTTCACAAACGAAATCGGAGTATAGGAAAAATATGAAGGAGAGATTACCAGTGAATAAGCGTCAACGGCGTTGAAAAATATCGCTAGGCATTCCGGAATTTTGGATTCAAGAGAGTGACGATATAATCGAATGTTAAAAAAATACATTTAAAATAAAATAAATAACCACCGTGTGAGAAAGACACGTGTTATGATCCGGCGATAGATCTTGCAAGTGGGATGAATCATCAAACGGCAGAGACAATGCCACACGTGCGAGAATAGAGTTGGGTGTATCAATCTCTCTCTTCTTCCCTTCCCTTCTCCAAAGTAGCAAAAAAGCAAAGGGAAAGAGACGACGATGCGATCGGACGAAGTGCAGCACTTATAAGTTCTGCATTCTCCAAACAACTCAGACCGACGAAAAGAATTTGGCAAAAACGTTAAGAGAGTGTGAATTGAGTGTATCGAGAGTGTGATTTGATAGACATCGTTATTGGGGGATCCAATGTGTTTGTAATCAGAAGGCAATTTCATTCATTCTAAAAATCGGAAATATGAAAGGCGGAGGCGGTGGAGGAGGTGGTGGTGGAGGCGGAGGAGGAAAACGCCGGTGGAGATTTCTGGTTATTGGAGTATTGGTTCTTGTTATCCTTTCTATGCTTGTTCCTCTTGCTTTCTTACTCGGCCTTCACAACGGCTTTCACTCTCCAGGTATCTATCATTCTCATTCTCACACTCGCTTTTTTTCCGATCTCTGTTTCAGATCTAATCTCATCTCTTCACTTTATTTTCAGGATTTGTCACTGTTCAACCGGCTTCTTCTGTAAGCATTTCGTTTCCTTTTTATGATTTGAGTAATGGTTTGGTGTTTGATTTTTGTTCCTAATGGCTCTTTCAATGGAATCAGTTCGAGAGCATAAGCAGAATCAATGCTACTAAACATGCTCAGGTATTGTAATTTGATTGATTCGATTCCTATATATACCAAATCATTTGCTGCTTTTCAATTTTCATCTTCCTTGCTCGCTTTTTGCAGAGAGATGTTTCCGAACGTGTTGATGAGGTTCTTCAAAAAATCAATCCAGTGCTTCCCAAGGTTGGTCCACCATTTTGAGTTCCACTTGTTTCAGTGTAGAGTTAAGGCATTGACTTATTCCATTTTTTATACTAGGCTGATGTCATTGATGGATGTAGTTTAGTTTTTTCTTGCCACAAATTTAGATCTCTTCATGTATCTATAGATTGAAGCCTTTATGAAGCCTGTATCTACAAACTACTCTCTACTTGGCACACATTTCAGATCTGGTTTAATTTTCATTACTATTGAAGAATGCATTCTGTATAATTATTGGCATTGATGTACAGAGTTATAGGCTTTGTAGTTTGATTATTGGTAACATGGCTATCTGATCTACTTAACCTAGCTTTAAAAGCATGTGTAGCAGGTTTGCCAACATTACTCCTGCATGATGTATATGCTAACATTAGATAAAACTTATATTCAAGATGCCCCATAATTAACCAGTGAACTTTTCTGGCCTAACAAACAAAACTAAAGGTCAAGATATCTTAGGAGACTAGAAAGTTAAAATATTTTCACTAATTATGTTGCTTCATGCATCTTAATTTTTCTTTTGGATGAGGAAAAGATCTGGGTGCTTGGATGTGAGATAGTTAAAAGTGTTTGTAACAACAATTTAGAAACATTTTTGTTTTCTTGTTTCACATGCTAGAAAAGCGACATAAATGTGGGTTCCAGAGATATGAATGTGACAAACGGCAAGGATTCTAAAAAAAGAGGTTTGTGTTACAAGTTTCGCTTTCTTAAAATTTGTCTCCCATCATTTTATTTTGATTCTGATCTCCAACTTTAAATCTGGCCCCTCAATTAATCTGCAGGATTACCAGTGTCCCCTACTGTGGTTGCCAACCCAAGCCCTACAAATGTATGAACGGATTAAGTGGTTTCTGTAGTAATCGTCTTTATATCTCTTACCGATCGTCTAAAGTTAACCTTATTCTGCCTTATTTTGTGAACAGAAAACAAAAACTGAAGCCTCATCAAATAAAGGTGTTCAGGGGGCAATAGTAAGTGGTGATGAAACTTGGAGAACTTGTGAAGTGAAGTATGGGAGCTACTGCCTCTGGAGGGAGAAAAATAAGGAACCGATGAAAGATGCTAAGGTGAAGCAAATGAAGGACCAGCTATTTGTGGCTAGGGCATACTACCCAAGTATTGCCAAAATGCCTTCTCAAAATAAGTTGACTCGGGATATGAAACAGAATATCCAAGAGTTTGAGCGTATTCTTAGTGAAAGTTCGCAAGATGCTGACCTACCACCACAGTAAGTTCTCTACCAGTTTGGGTTTAATCATGTTTGTGCTGAAAGTCAGTTCCTTAGTGGATGAAATCTAGCTGAATTCTGGTCACATAATCTCTCCTAGTTAGCCATCAGCTTGTCTGGATATCCTGTTTTCTAGTGGTTTGCTTTCATACGATTAATGCATGGTAGTAAATCTTTATATAACATTCACTATTCACTTATTCAATGGGCAGCACACCCATAAATGTTTCTATTTTTAGAGCCTTATTTGGGCCAATATCTTAAACATATAATTATAAACTAATGTACTAGATGATACTGATAAAACAAAAAAGTGTACTAGGTGATAGGAGGGACGCCATGGATGTTTTTTGTTCTCTTTCAGAAGAAGCTTTTGTGTGTAAAATCCTCAGCTAATTTCCTTTAACTCGTACTTATTGTGTATCTCATCGACTATGCTTTCAGAGTTGATAAAAAGTTGCAGAAGATGGAAGCTGTAATTGCAAAGGCAAAGTCTTTTCCAGTCGACTGTAACAATGTTGACAAGAAATTGAGACAGATCTTGGATTTGACTGAGGATGAAGCTAGTTTCCACATGAAACAGAGTGTGTTCCTCTACCAGCTTGCAATACAGACAATGCCTAAGAGTCTTCATTGCTTGTCAATGAGACTAACTGTGGAACATTTCAAGTCAGGTTCACTTGAAGATTCCATTAGTGAGAGATTTTCAGATCCCTCATTGCTTCACTTTGTTATCATCTCGGACAATATACTTGCATCGTCTGTTGTGATCAACTCAACGGTTTTACACGCGAGGGTACTTAATAAATCCAGTTTTCTTTACTTTTTATTTTTCATGCAGTCATAGAACTATGTTTTCTAATTCTTGGTTGGTTATTGATGTTTCAGGACAGTAAAAACTTTGTTTTCCATGTACTGACAGACGAGCAGAATTACTTTGCGATGAAACAATGGTTTGTTAGGAATCCCTGCAAACAAGCAACTGTTCAAGTACTGAACATTGAAAAACTCGCGCTGGACGATTCTGATAAGAAACTGTCTTTGCCTGTGGAATTCCGTGTTTCCTTCCCAAGCGGTGACCTTTTGGCGTCACAACAGAATAGAACACACTACTTATCCCTTTTCTCTCAATCTCACTATCTTCTTCCCAAATTATTTGACATGTTGGAAAAGGTTGTGATTCTGGATGATGATGTTGTAGTCCAGCGAGACTTATCTCCCCTTTGGGACCTTGATATGGAAGGGAAAGTGAATGGTGCTGTTAAGTCCTGCGCTGTGAGATTGGGTCAGCTAAAGAATCTCAAAGGAGGAAGCTTCGATACTAATGCTTGTCTATGGATGTCTGGTTTGAATGTCGTTGATCTTGCTAGATGGAGGGAATTGGGTATTTCAGAAACCTACCAGAAATTTTATAGAGAGGTCAGTTTTCAGAAGAAAAAAACGAAAGAGAAATATTGGGTGATTATGACCGATGACTTTCTTTTTTTTATTGTGCAGCTGTTGAGTGGTGGAGATGAGTCAATAGAAGCAATTGCATTGCAAGCGAGCTTGCTTACATTTCATGACCAAGTTTATGCTCTTGACGACAAATGGGCTCTATCAGGGCTTGGTTATGACTACAATATCAATACCCAAGCCATAAAAAATGCAGCGATATTGCACTATAACGGGAACATGAAGCCGTGGCTTGAACTGGGAATCCCAAAGTACAAAAGCTATTGGAGAAACCATCTGAATCGAGAAGATCGGTTCTTGAGTGACTGTAACGTGAATCCTTGATGAGTAAGTAAGTACACGGCCAATGCTTTAGAAGCAAGGTCACACGTAAAAGAGAAGTTTTAGAGTGCGACATCTCATTTTTTGGGTAAATAAACCCGAATGCATTGCAGGAGAAATGCTGAAGGGGGAAGAAGAGCAAGGCAGAAGTGGGTTAAAAGTGGATACCAAATTGATTGAAAAGCTTTGATACGATAAAAACAAAAAAAAAGAGGATATGAAGAAGAAACTTTGATGTTGTATATGATTTTTGGCAAAGAATTGTGCCATTCTTTTCCCTAGCGTTATTTTCCATTTTTCATGTGTTTGTTTTTATTCTTTACTTTTGAGTTTTGACTTACCAAAGTAGAAGCCGATAAGAGTTTTTATCTATCTCTCACTGAACCAGTTTACACAGTACGTTATCCATGGTTTTGTTTAATACATTTTTCATATTTCTCTCAAAGCCAAAGTTTCACAAATCTGACTACAAAAAACACCCTTATATCTTACACATTACTACTACCCCTTAGGATCAATGTCTTGAAGTCAGAAGACGTTTCGCTAATGATGAAACTTGGAGATTTGAAATTCTACAAAAAAGTATATTCAGCCATTAAGCGGGGTTATATTCAATTCCATAAGTAATTCCATATGTAAAACAACCACCAAAATTGTGAAACTTGAATTTGGTAAGAAAATAAGCAAGAGAATAAATAAATATTAAACATAACGAGTGGTTGTTTTACTTATTCTCTTGCTTATTTTCTTACCAAATTCAATGCATGAAAAGCAATTCTAAGAAATATAGATTCGTTAAATTGCAAATAACCACGTTTATTTATTTTTATTTTATGTTCAACCACGCTTATAAAACATATTTATACATTCATGAAATGTCGTAGAGAATATTAAGATCCCGTCTGGGTCGGGTATATTAACTAGTTTTATAATAAATCAGTCGCATTGTTTACATTTAGATCTCCCCTTAGATTTTGTATGTAGTTTTTATATGATCTCAGCTCGGTCAGCTGGTTAGATTGTCAACGTAACGTCTGTCTGGAGATTCTAGTATGTCTGATTATGAAGAATAACGGACAAGAGATCTGACATTTTGTTGAGATAGAACTAGCTTATTAAAGGATCTACACCTTAAAATGATGTCGTACGAGGTAAGGTGCACAATGAACATGATAAAAACACTAAAGCAAAGACGAGGAATACGAATATATAATGATGGTATAGAGTGAAGAATCAGATTTGATAGGAAGACAAAACTAGTTTGTATTAATACACATCTGTGATCTGTCTGTACTAATTAAAGAGCTAGAGAACATATTCTTCAAGTGCGGAGCGTAATTTTCAATCCATTTGTTTTTGCGAAAGTGGGACGCGTCTTACCTCTCAAATGTCGTATTCACTTTTTGTGTACATATGACGCAGAAACCGCTATCTTTTTGTTAGTTTTTTAAACAAACGATAGATAACGAAATGAAATATAAAATAAAACAAGTCAACGTAAGTGGAACATTCATTATTACAATGGACGTGGAAAAATATCACGAGGAAACTAATATTAAATTTGAATTCTTAAAAATTTTAGTGGAAATTTTGCTTCGGATGGTTTTATTTTTCTAGCCACCGCTAATTGCTTCTCCGCCACACACCTACTCATGCTTAAATATTTATAATCATGATAGAGTGGTCCTCCTTTATTATACCATATTAAAAACCAAAGATTGGTTCAAAACTAGATTTCTTAACTCGTTTTTAGTTCATGACCATGTTTTCAAATGATTTCTTTTTATATATAAGTTTGAACTTTGCTATCCACTCGTTCTTATCCTCCACTATATTAACTTTTCCTCGACTCAATGTACACACGGTAATTAATAAAAGTATATTATCGGATATCTTGAAATATTATTGGACTAATAAGAAATCTCATGAGTCAGGATTAACATGAATTGGAGTTGGGACCCGCGAGAAGTTGATCTACATATTGATCATCTTAGAGAGTGTAGTACCCATATATAACTTTCGGTTTGGACATGTAGTCTGTTGTTGAAAAAATAGCAAAAAAAATACTTTTGGTTCAATATTGGAGAATAATTCGATAATTCTGAAGAAATAATAATATAAGAAAGGGAAAAATACTTCAAATTGAAAAACACCTTTTCCATTATAAAAAGATGCAGTGGAAATGTCGATGGATTATGGCCCGTAGGTTTTCGTTTCTAAAGATTCTTTTCTCTTTTTTATGTAGTGGTACACAATGATATTCCCTATTTATATCTTTTATGATAAATTAATTATCAGGCAAAATAAAAAGAGAAAGATTAGAGATATATTTAACGTGAAAATGATAAAAGAAAATATAAAACCGATAAATATTAGGGAAAAAATCTTATTCTAAGCTTGTTTTTGTAATTTTCCTTGAATAAGTTACTTTAGTTTATAAAATTTGTTTTACAAATGTTATAATTGAAAACAATATGAATTAACTAAAGTTAGTGTAAGATTCATATTAAACATATGAGACCATATGGTATTTTGTAAGTCCAATAATGGTATCAGGAATTTAAAACAAGGTTTCTATATAATATTTTGTTGGAGCTTAGGTGAAATGCATGAAAACCATTAGTATAATATTTGATTTTAGAAAGGAATCAATTAATTGACATAAATGCATAAAAATGAACCTAAATGAAAGAAGTAGATATCTTATAGTAATAGACTGAAAAGGATCTCTCTATAGTGGAAAACAAGAAGATGAGACCATTCTTTTCACTAGAGCACCACATTCTCTCTTTCTATATTTTGTATAAATAAACACTCAAAGACCTCTTCTCTTTCAACACAACTTCTCCAACAATAATCATCAAAGCCCCTAAAAAACAAAAAGACATAAACACATAAGAACTATAATTTTTTTTTAAAAAGAGATGACAAAAGTTCACCCAAAGTTCCCAAACACATGTGACCAGAGCTTGTCTGATTATAACAAAGCTGCATCCGTGGTTTTAACCGTGTGGAAGAAGTCCCTTCTCTTCAACTGCGATGGATTCACAGTTTACAACTCGAATGGAGATCTTGTCTTTAGGGTCGACAACTACATGAATTCTCCTAGAGACAACATCGTCCTCATGGACGCTTCAGGCTTTCCCCTCCTCTCCATTCGCCGCAAGGTACTTTTTTTACATTTATAACATCTTTCACTAAAATCGCAAACCCTAACCTAATAGATATATAATATGAAACTATTATGATGAAAGTAGTAAACCTAAATTTGTTTCTTTGTATCTTTTACTTGAACAGAAGTTGAGTCTTGGAGATTGTTGGATGGTATACGATGGAGAAACAGAAAGAGATCCAATCTTGACGGCGAGAAAGAACGTAAATATAATAACAAACCGGAGAAGCTTAGCGTGGGTTAGCGCCAAGAAGACGGTTTTGTACGAGATAGAAGGATCGTACGGTCAGAGAAGTTGCAAAATATTGGACGAGAGGAGGAACAAGAAGAAAACGGCTGAGATCAGAAGGAAAGAGACATTGGTCGGAGGAGTTGCCTTTGGAAAAGATGTCTTTAAGCTTATAGTTGAACCGGAGATGGAACCTCGTGTAGCCATGGCATTGACCATAATCCTTGACCAAATGTTTCGGTCTTATTGATTTTTCATTTTTCATTTTTCAAGCTTTTTAATTGTGTACACATATATAATATATTAGTAGTTCTTTTTTTTTTTTTTTGGTATGTAATTTATATGCAATGTGTTCCTATGATGTACACATGAATAGAGAGACAACGTTTTCCGATTTTGGTTTTGGTTTTTGATACTAGAAAAATGTAGTCAAACTTATTGATGGAATATTTTAGCTGACGGATCAACAACGGAAGCTTGGTGGAGGCTGCTGATAAGTATAAGAAGGGGTATATTTAATAATTTCATGTTACTAAAGTTTGATGATGAGTTAACTTTATCGCTCGCTAACTTTTGATGACAAAATTCATTATAAAATCCTTGCAAATTCTCAACATATATATTAACCAATTTCCTAAATTAATGGAACTAAAATTTGGCGCCCAATTGTGAATCAAGAATAGATGGTAAAGTTGCAAAATTACATTAATCATATGACATTTGCGTCGTATTAAAGATTTAATGCCATAAACAAGAACGTCGCATAGTCATGATTCTTTCAATTTTTATGTCGAAATCGTTACTTCTTTAGTTTTTTTTACGGGTCTTCGCTGTATTAAATCAGATAATTAACCTATAGACTATAGTACAAGTATTCACAGAGACACCGATATAAACTCATACTAGAAGGTAAAGAGACTTGCCTCACATAGGACTGATGCAGTGATGCACACTTATTTATCTCTAAAATATGCTAAATGGAGATTAAAACACAATTGGCAATAACTTATAAAAAAAACTGATTTTAGAAAGAACAAAAATGTACATACAGATTCAGAAAATATCATAAGCCTAACTTTCTTAAGATATTTTCCATTCTTATACTAATATTTTCCTTTTTTATAAGCCACTGCGAGAAATTCATCAATTCACACTGAATTTTTTTTTTGCAATTGAAAATTAGCGAATTAGTGACATTGGAGCTCTTGCTTCAGTTTCAGTGTTAAAGATTCTTCTACCCTAAATCTTTGGTGGATGATGGAAGGAAGAAGAATCATAGCAAACCCTAGACCTTGCAGCGGTAGAAGAGTTCTCGCCAAAAAGAGGAAACGTCCCGATGGATTCATCAATTCCGTTAAAAAGCTTCAACGCCGAGAAATCTCTTCTCGTATGGATCGAGCTTTCTCCTTTACCACAGCTCAAGAGAGATTCCGCAATATGCGTCTCGTGGTTTGTTATCTGATTTCGATTTCTCTCAATCCTTCCTTAACTAGCTCTTCAAATTCTCACCTTGAATAATTGAATTGAATTGGATTGAATTCAGGAGCAATATGATACGCACGATCCTAAAGGAGACTGTGTAATTGCATTACCATTCTTGATGAAACGAACCAAAGTTATTGAGATTGTTGCTGCTCACGACATTGTCTTTGCTCTTGCTCATTCTGGTGTCTGTGCTTCTTTCAGCAGAGGTACTTACTTAGTTTGCGTCAATTTCTTGACTTTTGGTTTGCTTTGTCACTGTGATTTGATGGGTTTGTTTATGTGATTGCAGAGACGAATAAAAGGGTTTGCTTTTTGAATATTAGTTCTGATGAAATCATCCGGAGTTTGTTCTACAACAAGAACAATGATTCTCTCATTACTGTTTCTGTTTACGCCTCTGACAGTTTCAGCTCTTTGAAATGTAGATCCACTAGAATCGAGTATGCATGCATACTTACTTCTTGCTATTCCTGTGTCTTCTCAAGTTAGACTCTTTTGAAAAGTAATGATTTTTTTGTTTTGGTTTAATTGTTAGTTATATTCGGAAGGGTCAAGCAAACGCAGGTTTTCCTCTTTTTGAGTCTGAGTCACTTAAGTGGCCAGGTTTTGTTGAGTTTGATGATGTTAATGGGAAGGTCTTGACGTATTCTGCACAGGACAGGTCTTTTTCTGGTCTTTATAAGTACCCAAAATGTGTTGACTTGAAGTTTCTTAACTGAGCTATATACCCTTGCTCTGCAGTGTTTACAAGGTGTTTGATCTAAAAAACTATGCCATGCTCTATTCGATATCAGACAAAAATATCCAGGAAATTAAGATCAGGTCACCTTCCTACATCTTTCTGTAGTTGAAGTTAGTTGCTTTGTGTAGTTGTCAACTCTAACTTGTGCGTGTGTGTTTTACCTGCATCAGTCCAGGGATAATGTTGTTGATCTTCAAGAGAACTCCAAGTCATGTTCCCTTGAAGATTTTATCAATCGAAGATGGCTCGGTTCTCAAACCCTTCAATCATCTACTTCACCGAAACAAGAAAATCGATTTCATTGAACAGTTCAATGAAAAGCTTCTAGTTAAGCAAGAGAACGAGAATCTCCAAATACTTGACGTGAGTAGTAACATTATTATATTCTCGGTTCAAACCGCTTTATTGTGTCTTTTGATGTTTCTAATAAGAGTTATTTTGTTTCTTAAAAGGTCCGAAATGCTGAGCTGATAGAAGTTAGCAAAACTGAATTCATGACACCATCGGCATTCATATTTCTGTATGAGAACCAGTTGTTTCTAACATTCAGAGACCGAAATGTTTCTGTGTGGAATTTTCGTGGAGAGCTTGTAACCTCGTTTGAGGATCATCTTCTCTGGCATCCAGACTGTAACACAAATAACATCTACATTACAAGCGATCAGGATCTGATCATCTCATATTGCAAGGCAGATACCGAAGATCAGTGGATGGAAGGAAATGGTAAGCAGACTTGAATCCAGTAACCTTATATAAAAATTGTTCAAAGTAAGTGAGTCTGATTTTGGTTTGTTGATGCAGCGGGGTCGATTAATATAAGCAATATCTTGACTGGTAAATGCTTAGCTAAAATAAAAGCAAGTAACGGCACTTCAAAGGAAGAAGAGGAGTGCAGTAGTAGTAGTGGTTTAGGGAGTAGCTCCAAGCAAAGGAAAAGTGCGGTTACTGAGGCTTTGGAAGACATAACGGCTCTCTTCTATGACGAAGACCGTAACGAAATTTACACAGGAAACACACATGGCCTTCTCCATGTCTGGTCTAATTGAATCTCTACTCACCATTTGTTTGTTTACTTCAATTAGCTTTGGTGATCTCTGTTGTGTAATGTGATCTATAACTTACTTGTGTTTGAGCAGCATTTGTGGTTGTAATGAAGCAGGAAATATTCGGCCCCCATTTTATGTAGACTAGTAGGATTTCCCCACGTAATGAGAATTAACCATTTTTGCATGTTTGATTTGTTTATATTGACAAAACAAAGTTGGCCACTTGAAGAATTGCTCAAACACATTACATTGCATTCTTTTAAATTGGACAAACAAGCTTTTTTAGTTGGTTCTGGAAAAGTACAAATATCAAACACATAAAACATGAGACACTGATGTGGTATAAGAAATGCTAAAACCACCAAGAAGATGATGACAATGAGGAATCAACTTGAATACTCCAAAGAGAAGCCTGATAGCATTGTAATTTGGCAGCTTCAGAACTGAGATTTGTCTAGGGTGTCAAAGTAGGGATGGTCGAGAGCTGTTTTTGCTGAAATTCTTTCAGCTGGATTGTACCTCAGCATTTGCTGCATTTTGTTCAAAAAGTTCAAACAAATTATGATCAAAACAAACAGACTTTGAAGCCACTGAAGAGAATCTTAGGCCACTTCTCCAACAATGTTCATATATTAGATCAGAGCATTACCGTGAGAAGATCAACTCCTTCAGGTGATAGAGATGGCACAGCACGTGATAAGTCTTGCGGCTCCCACTTTGGATACACATGCCAGTCACGCAATCCCATTACACCAGGCCATTGCTGCTCATTTGGTGTCCCTAGCAGTCTACAAGACCCAGCAAAAGAAGAAGCATCATTAAGATATATCACTTAGATTTGCTGATAGAGAAACGATATGATTCTAAAGTACACCTAATATATGCCATTCTTTTAAAACCCGTTCCTGTATCAGTCACTAGCATCTGAACTATCCAAGTACCTGAAAATATGAAGCAGTTGCTGAAACTCAGAATCACCAGGGAATAGAGCTTGCCTCCTAATCATCTCAGCTGCAAATTTGCATGAAAAAAAAAAGATAACAGTAGAACAAAAGACACATTCAAAGGGATGAATCATATAACCAAAAAAGGACTAACCAAAGATGCATCCAACAGACCACATATCAACAGCAGTAGAGTAATGAGTAGATCCAAGCAAAACTTCAGGAGCTCTATACCAGAGAGTAACAATCTCATGAGTATAAGACTTAAGAGGCACAGTGAAAGCACGACCAAGACCCAAATCAGCAATCTTAAGAATCCCTTTATCCTTATCCAAAAGAAGATTCTGAGGTTTAAGATCACGGTGAAGCACACCATGGCTATGACAATGAGCCACACCTTTAAAAAGCTGAAACATTAGCCTCTGCACAAGAGAAGCCTCAAGTGGTCTAGGATTCGAACCTTTCCTATGCGAATCGATGAATTTCTTGAGATCAGTATCGAGATACTCGAAAACGAGATAAAGATTGGATTTTGGAGCGTGAGAAACTGGTGACGATGGTGAATTCGAGTCCTTTGATTGAAAAACATGTTCGACGCAGAGGAGTCTAACGATATAGATTGATTGAGAAAGCATCTGGAGAAGAGAGATCTCACGAAGAGCCGTTGGTGGGATACCTTCTTCGTCCATTTCGAGACGAGTTTTCTTCAAAGCAACAAGCTTTCCGGTGGTTTTTTCCATGGCTTTGTATACTTTTCCATAGGTTCCTTCACCGACCTTTTCGAGTTTCTCGTATTTCTCCATTGCTGGAAAGGATCTGTTGAAGATGATGGATTTGGTTTTGGGTGTTGTTATAAACCCTAAGCCCCTTTTCGATTTTAGATCTGGTGAGTGTTAAGGCGCCTCTTAGCTTTAAACGTTAACATTAGTTGCACGTGCCTTCTCGTTTCCCGCTCCTTTGGTCTTTGAAGTACTCGCACGCTTCGCACGTCCCAGTATTTTACGGGTCGTATTGTTTTGAAATAAAGAGCACCCATTAACACTAAAGAGAAAAAATGTAAAAAAAAAAAAAACTTAACTTTTAACTTTTGATAAAGAAAATACTACGATGATATCGAAACCCAGTTCTAGTTAAATTTAAAATATCACTTTTCAAAAAATTTGTTAACAACTATATCTCATTGGTGACACAAAACGTTATAGATTTTTTGGCGGTAAAGATAAGAAATAATTTATACTATTTTGTTCTACCACCAATCATGCCTATATAAGAGCATATTTTGACAACATAAACAGTATTAATGATAAAATTCGAATTTTGTTTGCAACTTGAAGATCTTCAATACTGTTTACCATATTTCTCATGGATTTCTAGAACCAAACTGCTGTGAACTATTTGATTTTAAAATTTATCGTCTTTTTTATATGGTAGAATTAAGACAGAAAGAAAAGAGATACTCCATGAGGAGTTTATAATATAATATTTTAGTTTGATTGATGCTAGAGAAGTTCTATGTGGAGTTTATAGATTTCACTAGCTCTCGTGGTGATTACTTAATGAAAGTTATGCGATGAGTTCTTAGTTCCTAGTTTAATGTTTGATGTTGAATAACTTGAAACTTTTAAGTTTAATTTAGATTTCGCATATTCATTTGAGTGTTTTTTCTTCTTCTTTACTATCGTTTACCCACTTCTCACAACCCATTGTGTAAGTGTTGTTTGGTGTTTAAATTGTAAATTTGTAACTTCATAATTCTCTATGCAAATTGCACCATTCAATATAATATGAAGGGAACCAAAGTTTTAACTTAGCGGCCCAGTAAATAAATATCATAATCTCTATAGTCTTTAGCTTAATTTACTTCAAATTCAATGGTGGGTTGTTTTTTGTGTGTACTAACATGATTCAAGTTCGAACGACTTCGATGGTGGAACAAATGTCGCGGAAAATGTCAACAAAAAAAGTAAGAAAATTAAATTAGAATTTAGGTTGTGTTTGTCCATAAAATGTGTCTTATATAGAAATGAATGAAACATGAAATTAGGAATTAGAACATGTAGATTATGAGGGTGATACGAAAGGATCTAAGCCAAATTAATATTTCCCTGACAAGCTTAGATCTGTGTAATATGGCCTATGGGTGTGCAGTTGCTACGTTGTGCGCACATAGTCCCAAAATCAACAAAAACAGAGTAACAGTACTACTTTTCTTTTTGAACGAACATTATACAAAAATATGATATATGTATTGAATGCATTTTACAATGGTTCAATTATTATTTATTTATTTTTAAAGAGAAAAGTATTGGGCTGCTAGAAAATAAAATTAGAATAAAGAAATAAAAATAACAAAAATAATATTATTAATGATGGACATTGGCCGACGAAAAAAATGATAGCCTAAACAAAGCATGTGTAAACATTGATTTCCAGGAAACAGTTACTGATTTGATGTGTAAAAATGTGGTCAATAAACTTAAGTGTAGATCATTTTATCAATTTTTATTTTGAAAGTACTTGTAAATATTTTATTTTATAGAAATGTATAAGAGCCAAATAATTGTATTGTCCATGAGTTACTTTCGTCTTTAACCACATATCCAAGAAAGAAAACATGATACAAACCAGCAAAAACTATGATTTTTTTGTTAATCTAATATGAGTAAATTGTTAAAAAGAATTTGGAAAAGCCATGGTTAAAAGTAATTCGAGAAAAACATAATTAAAATATTGTAGTGGAACAACTTATAACTATAAAAATGTCACAGAATTAGGGGACTTGGAAGAGTCCTGAGCATTGAGCGACCACTCACTCAAGCCACCACCACAACAGCCTACAAAATACTTGGACAAATTGTTGAACACATTAAATGTTAATTAATAGTATAAATAAATCAAATATATGTCCAGGCCAAACGACAGGTCTGATAAGCGATTGCATGGTCGACACGTGTTCACTTTTAGCGGCGTTAAAAGATACGGTCTACGTAGTCACGCACACACCCCAAAGTTTCTCCTTCTTAACATTTAATATTATTTTATTTCAGCGACGGTTGATATCACACAAAAAAAAATCACTAAAAATTTTCAACCTTTGTAACAGAGAGATCCACGCTGTCACTTATAATCATTTTAGCTGATTTTTCCTGTCTCAGTTAAAAAAATATTTTCCTATAACTAAAAAGATCAAAAGGAAAATAATTGATTTTGTTTTGTTAAAAAATAAAAAAAAAAGAGGAGAAAAAAAACAAAAAAGAAAATAAAAAGTCTGGCGTCTTTCTTGCAGAATTCACATTTGGTGTCTGCTGGCTTTGTTTTTTTTTTCTCTCTCTACTTTTTGTTTCTGCGATTTCATCAAACCCTTTTGAGCTCTCTGTACAAAGAAAGAAGAAATTGAGCAAACAACAAAACCCATGTCTGGTTTGTACAATAACAACTCTTACTTCTCCCCTGCTCGAGCTGCTTCTCCTCAGATTAGAAGCACTCCTGAGATCGATAGGTTTGTCCTCTACCTCTATACACTCTTTGCTTTTGTATTGCAAAATCTGATCTGTTCTTTTGCTCTACAGCTCTCAGTACTTGACGGAGCTTCTCGCCGAACATCAAAAGCTTACTCCTTTTATGCAGGTCCTACCCATATGCAGCCGTCTCTTAAATCAAGGTTCGATTTTTATTTTTAAAATTTTTTTGATTCTGATTCGGATCTATGTTTTCTCTGTTTCCTTCACTCAAGTATATACCTTTCAGCTTTATCTTATACTTTCACCAGATTTAGATGACTTAATTCATTAGTTCATTGATTTGATTTCTTCAATTTTTTGGTTGAATCCAGCATTACTTACTTTAGTGTACTAGCCTTAGTGTCATCAATTGTGATTCTTATAAAGTTTGTTTATTGATATGCAGAGATGTTCAGGGTATCTGGAATGATGTCTAACCAAGGATTTGGTGATTTTGATAGACTTCGACATAGAAGTCCCAGCCCTATGGCTTCTTCTAATCTTATGTCTAATGTCTCTAATACTGGGATTGCTGGCTGGAACGGCCTCTCTCAAGAGGTACCCTCATAGACTTCTTCAGCTACACAGTTTATGATCTGTTTTAAGCCATGTTCTTATGTTGTCTAAAGTTTCACTTTTCTAAAGATTGAATCTTTACTTGTGCTTTCTGCTAAGCATGATGAGAATAAGCTAAAACACTAAGTATCTTGCAGAGACTTAGTGGAACACCTGGAATGACAATGGATTGGCAAGGTGCACCGGGAAGTCCCAGCTCGTACACCGTCAAAAGGATATTGCGTCTGGAGATTCCAGTTGACAACTATCCTAATGTGAGTTTGCTGGTGATTTTTTTTTATGTGAGTAGGAAACATTTTTCTCATTTTAAAATGCTTAATTTCCTCTGTTTTTATCAGTTCAATTTTGTTGGACGGCTACTTGGTCCTAGAGGAAACTCGTTAAAACGTGTTGAAGCTACCACAGGTTGTCGTGTATTCATTAGAGGGAAAGGGTCAATCAAAGATCCCGAAAAGGTGAGAACTTTGTCCCAACACTTCCACAAAAATGGTTCTGATGAGGATTGTTATTTAATTCTCTGTTGCTGTGTGTTTTTGAATGATACAATGTAGGAAGATAAACTAAGGGGAAGACCAGGCTATGAACACTTGAATGAGCAGCTTCACATCTTAATAGAAGCCGATCTTCCAGCTAGTATCGTTGAGATACGTCTTCGCCAAGCTCAAGAAATTATAGAAGAGTTACTTAAGCCTGTGGTAACACATTTTTCCTCCTATTATTTGTTTTTGGCATCAGTACAAAGGCATTGCATTAAGAGAGTAGTCTCGTCTTTCATTAAATTCAAAAAACACTTTTTAATTTTAGAATCTTCCTTAGTTGTTTTGCACCCATTGAGACTCTATAGTTATTACAAGTAGGGCCTCTATATTTTGTCACAACGTTCATATTTCAGTACCACTCTTTGAAGTTTGTGGTTAGTGTTCAATTATACAACAGACATGTGTGACCACTACACCAGTCAAAGTAGCAATTGTTGTAATCGCAAACGCCAAAAAATAAGGCATCCTTTTTTTTCAAATACTGCATTGTTATGTCTTTGATCAATATACTTTGTTTGATTGTGTAGGATGAGTCGCAAGATTTCATAAAGAGACAGCAGCTGAGGGAACTAGCGTTGCTAAACTCGAACAACCTAAGGGAAGAGAGTCCAGGACCAAGCGGAGGTGGAAGCGTTTCGCCATTCAATTCAAGTGGGAAACGTCCCAAAACAGGATGCTAAGGAGTGAATAGTTTGTCTCGCCCCAAAACGCTCTTCTGAAAAGCCTTTTAATGGTTTCATCAACCAAAAAGGACATGTCTTTTGCAAGCTTACACACAGACACATATTGTGTATATTTGGTTTCAACCAATAGTGGCTGGCTGCAATGGTGGTGGTCAGTGAAGGCCTCCCTGGTCTCTCTCTGGTGAGCGACCGACCCTGTGGCTTTCCTTTTTCTTCTTTTGTTTTTTTTTTGTTTTCTTTATGAGAAGACCTCAGAGATTCATTACAGATTATTTAAAAAATATTAAAAAAAAGAGAGATTTAAGGGGAGAAAAAAAGGTATGAGGTAATATTATATATATAGGAGAAAAAGATTTGGTGGCTTGGGAGGGTAAAGGGCGTGGACTGAAATTCTTATTGTAAAAACATATAAAAAAAAGAACACATTTATTGGATTGATTCTTATATTTTGATTTTTGATGTAAAAGTTTGGTTAAATCTTTTTTTTTTTTTACTATGTTTTCTAGAATTACGGTTTGATCAGTTAGAAAATATGGTTGTACATTGATTGTTCTAGAATTCGTGTATAACTTAAAATTTGGGTACAGCAACACTCGAAATTTTCAATAGATAAAGTTCATCTTCAAAAGCCATAGGATTCTTCAAAAGGTTGATCTATATATCTCTTCACATATATCACAAGTTACGGAGAGATAAAAATAGATCATCAGTTGAAACATACCATTGTGTATATTGTACATGTATTTTGACTGGTAGAAAATGGTAATAATACTAAAATTATTAGGGAACGAAGTACATGGGATTAGGAATCTTGAAGGTACGATTCCCTGTATATTCTCCTTGTAAGTCACTCCATTGGTCGCCAACATTACCCCATAGCCTGTAACCTTCTTCCATCACTTGCTTTCTGACTCTTCCTTTGTATGTTATTGCGTTTTGTTTTTTATTCTCAGCTGTCCTGCAAGTTGATTATTTTCTCCACATTTTGAATTATGACTTGATTTTGGAAAAACAATTATCCAAAAATAACTAATCTTCCTTTTTACCTCATAAACAACCTCTCATAACCAGTGAATCCTTGATTATGCAAATTTTCTAATGTCGCCTGACCAAGGGTCTCTTCATCTCTTCCGGTTACTAAGAAAACTTTGAAACCTGTTTCTATTAATGTATTAAACAATTCAAGAATAGGTTGTATTGCTGTAGACTCTCCTTTCATCGCCCATGTTCTAAATCCGGTTGGATCATAAGGGTCACATCTACAATATGTTAACAAACAATAACATATATCATTAGCCAAAAGTCACATATATCATATATCATTAAAAACAATAACACATACCATTAGCAAAAAAAAACAATATATCATTAACAAACAATATATCATTAACGATCATTAGCAAAAAAACAATATCATTAACACATATCATTAGCAAAAATCACATATAACAATAATAACAAGACGAACAATAACATATATCACTAAAAAACAATAACACATATCATTAGCAAAAAATAAATAAATAAATACATATATCATTAGCCACAATATTTCTAATTCTTGGTCTCCAAGGACATGTTATAATCTTTTAGTACATCAGTACAAGTGTTTATACGTACCCATATCTTTTGAGGCGATAGTAAAAGACGTTTGAGAAGCAAGTATCATCAACATCAAAGATCCATGCATCCATGCCATCACCAGGAAGAACGATCTCATTGAGGTAAACCTTGATTTGGTCCACAGTTAATTGAACGTCTCTGTCATACTGACCACCAAGCATATATATCTCTACGTAACGAAGACATTGAAGAGGAACAATGCGCCACGCACGTACATTGTTGGTCTCTACTGCTAGTCTCCAGCTTAAGCAATAGCTTGCACCAACGTTTCCATCCATCGGTATCCATGCACTTGTGGTGCTTGTCACTGAGGAGATTGTTAGAAAGATGAAAAGCAACGACTCTCTTCTACACTTTTCCATTCCTCTTGATTCTTCTGCTTTCTTTAGCTTAACCTTGAGGGTTCTATGCAAAGATATAGGTCAAGATCATGTTAATAAAGGAATAATGAGATATTTCTTTCATCTAAACCGAATCATATGAGTATAAAAGAAGAATAGCCAAGGAGAATAATAGTTGACACAAAGATAGAGTTTGGTTGGTGAAATAAGAAGACTAAAAGGAGAAAGTAGTGATGCTTGAAAAGTGAAGAAGAGTAATAATACCTTATTTGATGTGGTGGTGGATCAGCTAAATTAGTAATTGTAGTCGTGTTATAGAGTCGTATTTAAAGAGAGATTTAGTTCGGTAGAAGATGCTGGTTTCACCCACTAAGCCGCACTATTTTTTCAGCGATGAGCTAAGCAAAATTATTATTAATATTAATGTATAGATTCTGGAAAATGGGGTTAAAACCAGCACCGAACATATTCACTAACACACATGTATCGCCACTATTTATATTCTAAACACATTCACGCATATATCAACACTAAGTGGCGCATGATATCTTTTAGTGTTAGTATATAACAACACTAAGTGGAGGATCACTAGAATTTTTAATATACATATATTTTTATATCTAATCCATTTAAAATACTTTACATGGTCAATGTATCCAAGTTTTTAGGGTTTCATTATAGTGAATTAGAGATATCATAATATTTTAATGGTCATTTGATTTAGGTTCGACTAAAGAAAGCCAAATTGTTAGTCTCCAATTCTTGTAATATTTTAGACCAAAAATTCATATATTTTAAGAGGGTTGAACTATGAAGATTGGGAACAAATTTGTCAAACAAACACAAAAACGGACCGACTAAACAGGACTATAATATGGATTGGATGCTGACAAGGATCATTGGATTGTGATCAAATTTTTTGTTTGTCAACAGAAAAGTGGATGACACGTACCTAGTAGGATAATGGAAAATGTAAAGGAAAGCAACTAATTAAGAGTTGTCAACAATACTAAATTGGCAATTCCGTTAAGAGTTGTTGCTTTGATCATAAACACTAAAAAGAATACTTCAACTAATTAACTAAAACATCCAATTAGGTCATCTCATTGACGCTCCTTTTGATATCTTTTCATCTCCTCCTCTCCCTTTTAATTTTCATAGATTTGAATGCCACTCGCAACACTTTCTTTTTCTATCTTTTTACATTTTTCTAATCATGTAAATGTTCAAAATTAATCCAACACTTAGCACCAAATACCAATGACAATATTTATTCATTTATCCCTATAACGTGGATAAAAGTTTCTAATATGTAATAATAAACAATGAGTAACTAAATAAGTTTTGAACAAATTTCGAAGAATTAATGTCTAATCTCAGCTAGGTACTGACTAGTTCTGAGAGTTGGAATTTAGGGAAGATTGGACATAATCTTGGTTAAGTAGGATTATTGAGTTTGTTTGTTCCCATGGCCATGATTAATGTCTTTGCTCAGATGGCTTAACTCTCATGATTTTCTGAAAGACGTTGCTGATATAAAGGAAATTAAGGAAAACAAAACAACATGATGTGCTCAGTCATAATCAATTCATTATCCTACCAAAAAAAATTACAATGAACAGTTTACTGTAATTAGTGTTGTGCCAAAGCTAATCAATGATATTCTCAGTGTGTCTATGTATTTTCCCTTTAGATGATAAAAAGAGAGAAAGGGAGATAGAGATAGAGGTGATGATGATGCATCTTCTCTGCCTCCAAATATGTTGTTGGGTTTTACAAAAACTATTTCTTTTCTGCCAAATCTGCACCACTTACGTATCTCGCTACAAACGAGACGAGCCTGAACGGAGCACCGATGAGTGGAGCGTCCACCAAAGGCACGCCACCACTTACTTCTTCTTCTTCTTCTTCTTCTCCACCTACTACAACCTGTGCTTCCATGTCTAATTCCCCATTCGGGTTCAGAGAAACAGGCACTGATTCTTCTATTTCGCCTTCTGACAAGTTCCTCTCTATCAATGCAGTATCAATGTTCTTAGAGTTATCAATTCTAACCAACTCATCATGTATGGGTATTTCTTCTAAGGATTCAGACTTCTCTACTTCAATCGCTAGGTTCTCAGGAGATGAAAGAGAAGCCTGCTGTGATTGGTTTAGCTTAATACACAACTCATTCACCTGACAATGTAATGATAATTATAACCAGTGAGAATTTTCAATCACCCAACAACAAAGTAACTCAGTAAGATCTATAGCAGTACACCTTACCTTCTCAACAAGTTCAGCATTTTCAGTAATAAGCTTTTCAACTAGAGTACAAGCTGCTTCAATCTGTGAGTTTAATTCTTCCTCAGAAGCACCCTGTATATCAACCATCAGAAACCGTTTCATGCATTTCTGAGTTTCTTGCATAGTTGAAAGTATTCAAAGTCTAACCTTCACGTCACTCTCATGGTTTTCATGCTTAATTTGAAGATTGGATACAGTTTCCTTAAGACTCTGATTCTGCTCCAGAAGAGTACTCCTAGATTCTTCCAACTCTGTAACCTGCCAAACTTTGTTTTAATCTTCATATCAGACTAAATCTATGCAGTATTATGCACAGCAGATTCCTGTTCTACACAAGTAAATGCACTATACATTCACTTAGGAGGCTAATGTAACATGTTCAGATGCAAATCCGTAAACCATTCATGGAAATGAGAAATTCACATACCTGTGCTTGTAGCTTTGTAATTTCATTGTTAAGGCTAGAAATCATTTCTCTGGATGACTTCTGCAGGATTAAATGTGTATATTGAGTAAACCATGACAATCTTATTCTAACTCTCTTAAAAAACTCAACGTTAAAATGGGTATCAAGCTTTTCTAGTGTAAGATAAAGTTACCTCCACAGCCACCGAGGATTCTTCATCATGTTGAAGTTCTCGAACTTTCATTTCTAGCATCGCCTGATTGAAATCATGCAATTTTTACTAAGGTTATACAATGAGAATGCATCATAACGCAGAAGATGCAACTGGTATCTTCCAATGGATGGAGACATACCTCTTTCTGAGTGAAGGTAGATCTTTCATCTAGCAATTGTCTCATCTTGATTTCTGTACTAGACTGCCAAATTTATATAAATGTTAGACCTACATATAACATCTCCCTGCATATGAAATGTAATGTAACATCTAATAGCAAATCTGATGACATAAGTGAGAAGCCGTAGTATTAAAAGAACACTCCCAGTGTTGAAGATGTCTTACCATTTCATGAACAAGTTTGTCATTCTCTTTTTTATACTGCTCAAGTCTTTCCTCCAACTTTTCCTATATAAACACAATGTTATTTTGACCTTTCGATTTCCAGATGATCTTGCAAAATAACAGAGCTATGGATACGGCTATATGCTATTTTCTTCACTAACTTCGTTTTGTTTGTAAGCATCATTCTCAGTTCTCAAATGCAAGAGCCTTTCTTCCAACTGTGCCTGTGAAACACCATGTAATTTCGACCTTCAGGTTGCAGATAATGCAGCAAAATAGCAAAGCTAAGGATATGGATTTATGCTATTTCTTCACGAACCTCATTTTGTATGTGAGCTTCATTCTCTGTTCTCAAATGCAAGAGCTTTTCTTCTAACAATGCCTGTAAAACACCATGTTATTTTGACCTTCAGCTTGCAGATAATGTTGCAAAATAGCAAAAGCTATGGATACAGCTATATGCTATTTCTTCACCAACCTCATTTTGTATGTGAGCTTCATTCTCAGTTCTCAGATTCACAAGCCTTCCTTCTAACAGTTCCTGCAAAGCACCAAATTATTTTGATCTTTCAGCTTGCAGTAATGCTGCAAAATGACAAAGCTATGGATACATCTACATGCTATTTCTTCACCAACCTCATTTTGTATGTGAGCTTCATTCTCAGTTCTCAAATTCGCAAGCCTTCCTTCTAACAGTGCCTGCAAAGCACCAAATTATTTTAACCGTTCAGCTTGCAGATGAAGCAGGAAACAACAAAGTAATAAAATAAAAGGCTTAACTCTATTCCTCACTCACCTCTTGATGTATGAGAACTCTATTCTCAGTTTCCAAGCGTCTTACATTTTCTTCAAAACCAGCCTATTCAGAAATGAAAATTCATTTTTTACTATCCCACTGAGGAAGGTAAACATGACTAGATGGAGAGGTAAACCCAAAAAAAAGTTCTGTCACCTCTTTCTCAAGATAGGAGCCATTTTCATCACGTAACTGTTTGATAGTTTCTTCCAGCAGCACCTACAATAGCATTACAAACTAGTTCTGAGATCCAAGTGAAAAAGACAGAAAACAATAGACTCTTCATAGATAACAAGAAAGAAAAGAGTCGAAATTTCACTCAGAAAAGTAATAAAAAATACAATAACTGTTCAGAAACAATTTGTATTCAGCCACTTGATAGATAGAAATGAGAAAAAATGACTTATTATTTCATCATTCTGCATACAACAAAGAACATACAGTGTTTTGCTGTTATAATTTGATTATTCAATCAAAAGAATTGATCTAAAAGACACAGTGGGAAGTCTACCTCATTTGTTTGAGAATTGTTCTCAACACCAGAATCATCTCCCTGCTTGAAATAAGAAAAATATATCAGCCCATGAGGCTAATGCATTATGCACCATCACATAACTTATATCTACCTCTCTATGCAAACCAAATGGATCACACAATAAGCAAACACCCTCATAGTAAAACGGATCTGATCCAGCAGATGAAACGAAAATTGTATTCAATCAATCATACAAAAATCCAACTGCATTGACATATAAAACTAAGAAAGTAATCAACTTTACCCCCAATGTCCTATCGAATCAATCTAATGTAGCAGCAATGTTCCAATCGATCTTGAATATAAATATATGTGAAACTTACAGTTCCGACGACGACATTGATCTGGTGAGATGGTTGCAAGTCATCGGCATCAGGACCTCTGTTAATTTGGGCAATGTCACCATCTCCGATATGATTATCATCAGCCGAGGTCGTAGCAACGGCAGCTATAGGTTTGTTATTATTCTGCTTATTCTTCTTTTTCTTGTTTCTCTTTTTCTTCTTCTCGTCTTCCATACCTGATCCACGTATCAATTCAGGATTCAAACCAAATTTTTTTAACCAAGTCAAGTCAGATCTGAATGCACGAAAAGGAGAAGATTTGAGGAATAAGAAGAAGAAATGAAAAAGGAGGGCGAAGAAGAGAAATGCACATAGAGAAGAAGATTTGATCAATAAGAAGAAGAAGAAATCAAATGCTCACGTTGCGACGGTGAACGGGAAACGGGGAAAAGGACAAAAGAGAAAGAGGTCGCCGAACGGGAAACGTCAAAGTCTTTTTTTTTTTTTAAGTCATAGCCAAAATTTTATTAGAGTACTTAGTTATATGTTAATCTAAGTTTAATATGAAACAAAATAAAATAAAATGTCTAAAATATCTTATATTTTAAAACGATAAAATAGAGGGAGTAATTATGTAACATAGCAGCATAATAGACGATTAGATCATAAAACTTAGGTTTTGAATTATTAAAATGGACTAAGAGACATATTTGTTTACGGATAACTAAATATTTTGTTCACCATTCCTAATTATTTTGGTATGTAGTGATGTGGTTACAACAAAAAAAGTTTAATAAAATAAAATTTAGTTCTCCACCAATAGATGTTCATCAAAAATAAAATGATTTAGTCTACAACACTAAGTTACCAACTTCCAATGGCTGCATGTGATATGTTCATTTTGCTGCAAGATATCTTAGTATTAATTAATATCTAACAAACTTGTAATGAGAAATGAGCATAATAATATCATGAAAATTTTATTTATCGATATGGTTATGGGGATTTTCCATATGTTTTGTCATTTAACAGAAAATAAAAAATGAGATTTAATTAAGTTTATCTTTTAAATATTTCTTTTTAAGGTTTATGTGATTTTGACTATTGATCAATGATTTTCTGTTGGTTGATATTCATCTTGGGAGTTGATACTTAATTTGTAACCAAAATTCTTATATTTCAGGTTTAATTCATACATATGTAGTATCCAAATTTCTATTGATTTTACATAACGACCACATAATCCACATTCTTCATGATGGCATACCATATTTTTCAAATTTAATTTATTGATTATAACTATCGTAGGTTGTCGTTCTTCATGATAATATATCACTATTAAAAACATTCCAATATTTTATTTTTAACTATTAGACTTTTCAATATCTCATTTTCAAATTATCATTATGTTTAAGTAAATATTTTTCTTCAAAACAAACAAAATAAAGGAGAGGTTGACATGGAAATTAAGGAGACAATGATGTCATGAATGATCACTCATAATTCACCAGCTATGATTCTTCTAATGACTAGTGACAGTGATTATGTGAATATGATTTGCCTGATGCAAGTTCAATGAAATGAAGTATTTGTTGCTTTCACCCTAACGACTCAAAACTGGAGCAACATTTTGTAATAGGTAGTTTGTACAAGGTGTAGTTTGTACAAGGTGGCTCACAATGAATTTCCCATCCATGTAAGACATATGATGCACTTATTATGTTAGATACACCGAAATTCCAATAGTCATGTTTGAACTACATAACCACTATTATATTTAATATGAAATATTTTATAATATGAAACAAAACAAATAACTTTATAAGATGTTTCATATTAAATTGAGAGAGAAGTTTAGTATAAAATGTTTATTAGTCACATCTAACAATTTTATTAGAGTACTTGTTTCTCTCTCAATTTAATATGAAACTTCTTATAATATGAAATAAAATAAAATGTCTAAAACATCTTATATTTTAAAATAGAGGGAATAATTATAAAGATTAATATCCTTTAAAATATTAATTTTAGAAGATGTAACAAAGCAGCATATAGATTATTAGCTCATACAACTTAGGTTTTGAATTATAAAAACGGATTAAGTGACATATTTGTTATGGATAACTAATATTTTTATTCACCATTCATAGATTTTAGTTACAAAAACGTTTTAAAAATTAAAATTTAGTTTTCTACCGTTTAATGTTCATTAAACATAAAATGATTTAGTCTACAACACTAGGTTACCAGTTTCTAATGGTTGGTTGCAATATGTTTATTTTTCTTCAAGATACTTTAGTATTAATATCTCACAAACTTCTAATGAGAAATGAACATAATAATATAATATAGTGAAACTTATCTATCAATATGGTTATGCAGAGTTTCTAAATGTTTTGTCATTTAAGAGAAAATAAAAAAGGTTAGAGATAAATGTTTATCTTTTTAATATTCCTCTTTAAAGTTTATGTGATATTGGCTATTATATTTTTCAATGTCATATAATAGGATGTATGTACGTATTAGCTTTTATATAATAAACAAACCGAAAAATATAGATATATGGAATAATTTGATTGTAAATCTGATCAGAAATTTGAAATCTACACTATAATTTTAAAATATTTCAAATATACATTACAGTATGTTCAAAATGACATTTTGGTCCTTAATTAACAGTTAAAATTTCAGAAAATTGATTAATTAGTTTTTACAAATATTATTGTAAAATTAAAATAAACTATTCATATTAAAACAAAAAAATTTAAGACTTTTTTAAGTTTATATAATGATTAGTTTAAATTAATTAATTGCATGTTTAAATTATATAATTACAAACTAATAAATTAATTAATTATCTAGATTTTGGGTTGATTTAGTAAATATTTTTGGATAATGATTGAATGACACATAAGTATTTAGTTGGACTTCAAAATTAACCATTTTCCTTGGGGGTTGTTTAGGTATGTCCAATCGCTCATCTTCCTTGTTTTTTCCTCTTCCCGTCCTCAATGCTCAACCCAATTCAGAAATTCGTAGATGGAGGCTCAAACGGATTCAGCATACGATCCACAAAATTGATACTTTATCATCATCAAATTCGAATAAGCCTACCTTTCTCGTCTCTTGTTTGCGCTCATCATCACTACCTAATGAAGAAGATCAAATAGTGGGAAATGATAGTGAAGAAAGTGATTTGATTCGACTAGTAGGCGACAATGATCTGAGAATTACTACTGCCTGGAAAGGATTCAAGCAGACGACGACACGATCGAATCTTGTTGCTAAGCAAGTTATTAGTATACAATCAGCTCTGAGTTTAGGATTCATCTCTCAGCTTTGGGTTGACACTACTTCTGTAAGTTCTTCTTTCCTTTCATTATCACCTTGAGTTTCAAGTCTGCTCTTTTACCATATTTGCGAATTTAGAAATTTGCAGTGGTTGGTTTTAGTGGTTGATGTTAAACCAAGCTTACTATCTGGAGAATCTGAGAGATTTCTTCTCAAAGACATTGTCCGGGTACTACTAGTAACCGTGAAAATGTATTTACTTATATCTTATCTTAGTTTATATGATTAACAATCTCTGTAGTGTAGGTGGGTGATGTTGTGCTTGTAAATGACGAGACTGTATTGGATAATGAATTCAAGATGGTTGGACTTGAAACGCTGGTATGTGATAGTCATTTATGTCTCTTCTTGTGAATCATCCACCTTTTAGCTAGTCTAAGATTGACTTCTCCTCACCTTTCGTTTAGGTAGGTTATAGAGTAGTCACACCAAGACGACGAAACATTGGAAAGGTTTTAACAAGATCTCTTATTTAGCAAATGATATCTTTTCTCTATTGGCTATATCTTGCTATTAGCTGAAAGCACATGATTGGTGTTAGGTTCGAGGTTACTCTTTCAACATTAACTCGGGATTAGTTGAATCTCTTGAGCTTGATTCCTTTGGGGTTACTATCATACCATCAAGCCTGGTGGGTAACGTATTCCCCTTTATTCAATCTAGGAATAATAGTACAATGCTATGATTAACTTACTTGGTGTCATGTGATAATGCAGGTGAGTACATACAGATTAGATGTTGAGGACATTCTCGAGGTGTTACAAGATATAGTTGTGGTTGATGAAGATGCAGCTTCTAGAAAACAGAGGTTGACTAAGGTATATTATATATATATGTCTTGTAATGGCATGCCTTGGGGATTTTTATGTAGTCTTCTTGAATACATGATTTTTAAATACAGGGACTCTGGGATGCTCAGTTTGATGGTGAATACTCTGATGCTGATGAGCTTGAAGGTTCATCTGATAGGAGACGGCGAAGGAGAAGCAATAGATCAAATCGAAAAAAGAGAGATTTGGATGATGAAGAATGGGACATATTCAGGTAGAAGTCATGCATCCACTCTTTGCCATTCATCTTGAACACATATCTTTGTCTGTGTCTGATAGAGAATTTGAAAAGAAATATACATGCCTGTCTTATTCAAATAAAAGTTTGAGTTTTGGGGCCGTATCTCTGTCTTTTAACACTGGTAAGATCCTTACTAATATAGATAAAGATATTACTATATTCTATTACTCCAACATACAAGTAGAGCAACAGCCCTTGTGTTAGACTAGGAGAAAATTCTTTATACGAGCAAATCTATCAAAATACGTGGATATTAGCTACAGTAGAGAGCAATGTCGTATGCTACTCTATATGCATGCCCCCATAAGAAATAACAAAATGAAAAGAGAGGAGTCGAAAGCATTAAGAAACTATCTTAAGCAAAGATAAAAACTACAGAAAAATCTCAATGATGATTCGGCTTCTCTTCTCCAATATTAGGCTGTTTCACCTGAGCGATTTTGAATTCATTAATCGGAACAGCCATTCGTGACCAACCACGGAAAGAAGTTTCTCTCCCTCGTTATTGATGTGCGCAAGAAGATGTGGTACAGCTTCCTGTATATCTTCACGGAAGAGATTGAAGTTTCTAAGGAGGTGTTAGAAACTGAAGATTAAGCTTTGGAAGAGCAAGGCAACCTTCGTTAATGCATGCTTGGAATAACAGTTTCCTTCCAAGATTTTTATGTATTAAAAGGCTGTGAAGATGACCGCCAACAAGAAAACATAAATTTTAAATGAAATAAACTTCAAAACTGATGAGTTGACAAGTCTGGAACAAGAGAAGCAAATGAATAAAAAGCTAGAAACACCTAAATTAGTCAATAATCCTACTTACTAATATCTAAGACATTGAATGACATCCTTAAACAAACAACATCAAAGCCTGAACATTTTCAGAATGCTGACCAATGGACATGAAGCTCCTGATAAAATCAATCAGAGCCTCTATCCCTTAACATTGTTTCATGAAATAGAAAAGAAACACAGAGAGATCTCCTCAACAGAACTTCCAGTGGTGGTCGCAGTTAACACATGTAACATAAGTCGTCATTGGCTCATCAGCACTTCTTGTTTGCATCTGATAGTAAGTACATTTACGCTGACCACACCGCCCACACTTGAACTGGTCCGTAGATGCTTTTCCTGCAAGACCACGCTCACACTCAAACAAGGCTTTCTCTTTGATCTGGTTGTTCTCTTGTTTCCTCTTGTCGCTTGCCATTTCTTCAGCAGTCAATGTGATGAGTCTCTCTGGTGAAATCTCCCCAGTGAGAACCCTCCTTCTCAAGTCCGGGTTGTTAGCATCTCTCAGGTTGAACATTATAGATCTGTACTTGAGCTTCTGAGCTCCAGTTGAGCGACCCAATTTCTCATACATCAGTGACTCCACTGATACAGCAGCGCGGAATGGATCACTTGCAGTTACTGACGGCCTCTCGTAATCATCCGCTTCTCCAGCAACCCTGGACAATGCATCCACAAGCAACTCACGGATTTTGTCACGCACAGGATCATTGCATTTGAGCATTGAAGTTAGTTTCGGAGGAGCATTAGCTGCCTTAACTGGAGCTTTTTGGTTTTCCTTTGAGACCTTTTCATCCTTTACAGCTTGACCACGATGATCAATCTTAGCTCCGTTACTGACTTTGTTGTTGTCTGGTTCCTTTCTCTCTATCTTGACACTCGCAATGACTTTCTTTTCAGGTTCCTTTCTCTCTACCTTGATACTCTTCGCCGAATCACCCCTCTGAAGTTTCGGAACTTTCACAGGAGCGGGATTTGAGGTCCTCTCAACATCAATCTTATTCACCTTACCCTCTTTGACAGTTTCAGCTTTTAAACCGTTTGTGCTTTCGGTTTTCTTAGCCTTAGCAGTCTCTTCAATGACAACTTTCTTCCATACTTCAAGCAGATCGGTAGCTACGGTTTTGATATCCTCAACAGGATGCTTTGAAAGAGACCTCAGCTTCTTTCCTACCTGGAAGAAGAGAAAAGAATATAACTTTCTCTAAAGCAATACAAAACACTATTAACCGCACAAATGGCAAAAAACCAACAAAAAGCTAGCAGACACTTTAATACAATTTCCTAACCAGATAAAAACAAAAGGATGTATCTTTAAGTGCATGACTTGATTCATTCTTTAAAAGGGCAATCATTGATCATTCTGTAAAACACTATGTGCCAAATTGGGGTTTTTTTCCCTCAACCCTAGCATAATTTCAGCTGAACGACTCATACAAAGCACTAAGCAGTTTGCTCAAGCTTCTTTATATCTTGATTAAGGTTTACTTCTTCAAATTTTCTGTGAATTTTTTCAGATGAAATCAATTAACCCTAATTAAAAAATCAAAGGTAACAACAAGTCAATGCTACGAGATTAGGCAAGCTAACACCCATAATACCCTCCAATCTAATCAATTTAAAAGAGATCAACGTTTACCTTAATGCAAAATTAATCAATCTAATTAGGTTAAAGAAATAAACGCACCTGAGTCGCGACGAGCGTGTCGTATGTGACAGGAAACTTCTTGAGTTGTTTTAGGGAATCGAGACATCGAGAAACCTCCGGACCTGAGGCGGTAACACCATCAAGAGCTGCCGCATCCGCCGCCTTCTTCGCCGCCTCGAACAATTCAATTAAATCACTTTCCATTGTCGCAATTCGCCAATATCGTAGCTAAACACCGAAAGATCCAAGCCGACTCAGAACAAAATCAAATCGAAGATCTTCTCCAATTAGCGATTGAAGAAGAATTGACAAGGATACAAAGATAATGAGATGTTCGGCGCAGCCTCGTGTGCGTCGCGACGGAGAAGATAAAGATTACGGAGTCAAACAGTGTTTTTCTATTTATTTATATAACCCAAGTCGAATCGATCAACGGTTTCAGTTAAAACTTAAAGAATCAACGGTTTCGATCACGTGGCTGAGTCTATGGATATCACTACGTTCACGCTCTGCAGTCTTTTTTTCTTCTAAACCCTGAGATTAATCCATTAAACATGGGCTCAATCAATAAGACCCTTATTGGGCCATAGTTTTAATAGTTCTGGGCTTTTGACGAACAAAAGACAATTTATTTCCCTGATTCCTGTTATTCTTTCTTGATATATCGGAAAATGATTCACCAATCCAAACAGAAGGAAATTAGAAGATGATTGATCGCAAAAATTGTACAGAACAAACTTAAAAGAAACACAAGTTTGGATATCAAAAGAACATAAAATAGAATGCTGATGTTGACAACAACACATCTTTCTCTTACCATTTTCTCTATGCTTCTTTTCTTACAACCCCATCTCCTGTTTCATCTTCTCCTCCATCTTCCAAGTTTGGTCCGTTTTCTTTCTTGCTCACCATCTTGTACAAGTAAAACGCCAACACACCACCACTGCAAACAGCAAATTTAAGTTTTCTTTCTGATATAAATCCTAATTAAACATTATATGCAAAGTGTGTTTTCTTTTCCTCATGGAACAATAAAATCTGTAAACTTTGGTCGATTGACGAAAGTTAATATGTAAAGAGTATGACTAAATCTTCATTAAAAAATTTGTTTTATGAAATTACAATTGCATAATGATTGGTTTCGAGTGTGTACCTCGTGAGGGTGGTCAAAAGTCCCAGGATCGTAGATCTCTGTAGATAGAGAAAAAACAAGAGTGAATTATGTTTCATTCAAAGTCATTTGATATATAATTTTGCGCAGTCCACGTTACCTGAAATAGTAGCCACCGCAACTCTCTCAAAAATATGATTGCCACTATAGCTGTTGAACATAAGAACACCGAATGAGGTCACTAAAATTGCTTTACATCGAATCTCAAACGAAAAAAGGCAGAAAACCTCAGAAATCACATTGGAGAAAATAACCAAAATATACTAAGATCAAAATGTAGGACACACCAAGTGTCTGTTGAAACAAGCCTCAATTCTATACAAATAAACAATGCAACTTTTAACTAATTCATTTATGGTTAACTAATAGGCATTTCAGAAGGAGTTATCAAAACAGTATACAATCAAAAGCACAAATTTCAGTAGTTAGACAAAGAGTTCAGTAATTGGGGCCGTGGCTTTGTGAATGATATAGGGATGAAAAGCTTTACTAACCCATCTGTCCTTTGAAGAAGTTAGTAGATGATTCTCCTTTCCTATGAGACTTTAAACTTGCCAGGCTCAGTGCAAAAAGTGCTCCACCAAGAATGACCCCAAACCTAATGGCTGGAATGCTTCCCGATACCATAAAGTTAATAAAACCACCCACAAGCAGAAGTAGACCTGTAAAGAAGACAAAATATTGTCATCATGTTCCTATATAACGCACCATAGAAGTTAATAAACAGGAACAAACTATACAACATGTTTACCATAGGGAATTCCAACATGAAAATCTTGCGCTCGGGACACATCTTTCAGATCATCAGTGGAAGTGAATGCTTCAACGATCTCTTTCACATCCGAAGGTGATTCCTCTGCTGCTTTCAAAATATATTCTCTACCCTCTACGCTAACCTCTTTTGCTTTCGTACCCAACTCTTCTTTCGCCTTTTCCGCTTGAATCTTAAGTTGCTCAGAGGTATCTTTCAATACTGTCATCGCTTTTTGGGAGTTAACGGTGTATGCATCTGATGACACGCTCTGCAACTTTGATACTTGCTCTTTAAAAGACTCCAGAGTTTGTTTCCATGCTTCTTGAGATGTATCACCTTCAACATCTATATCACTCTTCTCCTTACCTACCTCAACACCTGATTGTTCCTGTTTGAAACAATGGCGATAAAGAGTAATAATCAAAACACAGTCTTTTCCTAAACAAAGATCAAAATTGCCAATTTCAAATTGTACCAAGACAATTCCGAAACGTGATTGCTAATTCGATAAAATTACGAGATAAGAAATCTAATTACACAGAAATTAGAAGTTTTTTGAGCTCACCGAGTTCTCGTGGGATGCAGCGAAAGCAACGACGGATCGATTTAGCAAGACCTCAGGACAACAAGGTGAGCTAAATCCGAAACGTAGCCCTGTAAACGAAGCATCAGCTCGAGCAAACGTTTTCGGAGGACTGAAACGGAGAGAACGAGGAGAAGTGCACAGCGTCACTGGCGAACGAGAATGAGCTCTGTAGAGCAAGGTGGAATTAGGGTTTCTGATGGACATCAGCTCCATTGGGATACTCATGGCCAGATCAAAACGTCGTCTTGGTGAGAGATTATGCTAGGGATTCAAGAGCTGTGTGGTGTGTCTTGTGAATGCTTCAACTACGAAGCAAGGAATTTCCAAAGGACTAAACGCAACAAAAGATGTTTTTTGAAAACGACGTCGGAACACCTTGCAAATAATACCTAAGTAAAGCGACTGTGCATTGAGAAATATCTCCATTTTTTTTATTTTTTCAACAAATATCTCCATTTTTTATTTCCCTTTTGAAGAAGCTTAAAGCGTTAGATCAATTTATTATAGCATAATGGAAAATAAGTCTGTTTTACATATTTTATCAATTTTAGTTGGAGACAAATTCGATATTCTTTTTGTTAAAATTTATAGTGAAACTCTACAACAAAAACTGTATATACAACAACAAAATTAGTCTCTAAGAATATTTTTGTAGAAATTTTATTGGTAATTGAAAAAGTTATCGTTTTCATAAAAGATGTTCTGACATTAAATAATTTCAATGAATCCGTAGGAAACTGACATATTTTATCAATTTTAGTTGGAGACAAATTCGATATTCTTTTTGTAAAAGTTTATAGTGAAATTCTACAACAAAAACTGTATATACAACAACAAAATTAGTCTCTAAAAATATTTTTATAGAAATTTTATTGGTAGTGAAAAAGTTATCATTTTCATAAAAGATCTTCTGACATTAAATAATTTCAATGAATTCGTAGGAAACTGACAAGTACAACATCAAAAAATAAAAAAACTATGAGGTGATAAAAAACATTAAATCAAAAGAGAACCTGGCTAGTGAAATACTATGTTTTAGTACTCTTGAAAGTCTACAATATTGGTACGAGCGTTGATAATTCTGTATGTTTTTCATGTTGACATTTTAAAATTTCTCATCTATATCTCTTTGGGAAATGAAAACATTTGGGATAATATATTTTGTTGAAGAAAACAAGAAAATGGGGTTCGTGTTATTATAGTGTTACCAAATGACCCAACTTCTACGGTATAGGCCATGTTCGTTTATGAGTCGTTAGCGATCAGAGATTGTAACTAGCACCAGCCACAACAACCAGCAATCAGTATTGTTGTTTGTTTTAGAGTTGCTGCAACTAATTGCTAATTTATTCATTTTATTATAGTTATAATCTTTTCGATTCGAATCACGGATGAAGTTATATATTGTTATTCTTGATGTTATAATTTTTATCCACTTAGTCAAACCATATTTTGGATATTTACGATTCAAGATTTCCCATTTTGCTTTCAATACTCCAAATATCCTCTCAATAACTGATCGTAAACTTGAATGTTTTCTGTTAAATAATTCTCACGTATTTATTGGTGGTCCTCCCCTAGCAAACTGACCAAAATGGTATCGAATTCTACGATGCGGACCAAAATACCATATCCGTGTAGGATATCCGGAGTCAACTAAATAATATTTCCTATTTGGCGGATATGGAAATGAAGCTTCATTCCTTGCACAATGAGTCAAAATCTTTGAATCATGTGCTCTACCCGGTACACCAACATATGCATATATGAACTTCATAATGAGGTTACATATAGCAAAGACATTCATCGTAGGTTCCATTTTCCCACTTCTATATGCATCTGCATTTTTACTAGGAGGACAAACTGGGATATGAGTACCATCAAGTGCTCCAACACAATCTTTAAAAAAGGGCCAATACATATCATCATCCTTCAAAACAGAATTTACCCTATTAAACTCACTTTCTCCTGGTTTTACCGTATCCCTGAAAATCTGAGAATAACACTTAACACTTCATCAAGTTTTCTTTTCACTGTATCCAATGACCATTGATACCGATCTCCAATACTTCGCACAGTTTTATCATGACCAATCATCTCAAGAAACATTGCAACCCCTTCCTCGACATAAACATTTTTAATCTCTTGTAAACTATATCAAGTCTTAAGCATCTTACATAAAGCTTTAAATGATATTTGGTGCATTCACAAAAATATCATAACATTGTTTGATCCGATCCATTCATTAGTTGTTGTACATGACGCCATCATGCACCTCGATATGTTTTTTGGATCAACCTCTCATTGCTAAGTGTTTCTAACATCACGTCATTCCTGTAAGATGATGCATTTTGGAAAATCTATTATATACTTTGAATAGTGAAAACATATCAACTAATTATAGAGAAATGTTTTGAAATAAAATTTGGTTCTACTTTTGACAAAATAGATAAAAATTATATTCCCACTATTTTGCAAACCTAGTAATATTATATAATAAAATATATTATATAGTTTGAATAGTAAAAACATATCAACCAATTATGGAGAAATGTTTTGAAATAAAATTTGGTGTTTTTTATATTTTTTTTCTTAATTAATAATTTTCTCAGATTTGATATTTTCTCTAAATATATAATAAAATTAAATACATAAATAGGAGGGTTCTAATAACTATGACGTGATATTTTGTCAACATGTAGTAATATATTCAAATTTTGAAAATTTCATTTACCAAATTTTCTCTTAATTGCAGATTGACTCTTAATTATAAATTTACTAACCATTAAGGCAAATGCTTAAATTTAAAACTGATAAGATCATGAAAAAAATGAAAGAAAAAAATTGATAAATCTAATAACTGTGATAAAACTGCAGATTTATCAGTTTTTCCCCTTTTTCATGATCTTATCAGTTTTAAATTTAAGCATTTGCCTGAATGATTAGTAAATTTGAAATTAAGAGTCAATCTGCAATTAAGAGTAAATTTGGTAAATGAATATTCAAATTTTGAATATATTACTACGTGTTGACAAAATATCACATCACAATTATTAGAATTCTCATGTTTGTACCAAATCCGAGAAAATTAATAATTAAGAAAAAAAAACAATATTAAAAGCACCAAATTTTATTTCAAAATATTTCTCTATAATTAGTTGATATGTTTTTATTATTCAAATTATATAATATATTTTATTATATAATATTACTAGGTTTGCAAAATTACTAGAAATAAATTTTTATATATTTAGTCAAAGGTAGAAACAAAATATATAATAAATTTTCTAAAATGCATCATCTTACATGTTAGGAAGCGGCTTCCATTTTTAATTTCTAGCATCATGCCATTTGTGTAAACAAAAAAATTTAAGACATGAGTTCTCTGACAAGTAAGCTACATGATTCACTAATGATAAGTATCATATCCCTAAAAACTAATAGGTTTTAAGAAAATAAGCACCACACCTAATACAAAAATAATTCCAACTAAAAAGATGCCTTGATAAAGTTAAACAGAACACATTGAGATTCACAATTCAAAACAGAACACCAATCTAATTCAACTTATCAAAAGACAACAAGTTCAAGAAGCAAAACATTTACCTTAACTCGTTCATCCCACTAATTATCAGACATCAACTTTTTCAATAGCATCATATCCAATCTCATTCCTATTTTGAATTATGTTCTTATATTTTGTGTATGTTCTTCTACAAACTTCGTATTTGTTCTTAAACTTGTCCCAAACATATTTTTTCTTAAATCTCTCATGAAATTTTTTTATGATGAACTCTTTTACAGTTATATTTATGCACGTCTTCGTTTTATTCCCTTTTTCTCATCTATAAAAAAACTGAAGAAAATAATTACATTCTCCATCCGTCCAATTCTAAATTTATTCAAAAATTAGCCTATAAATACACACACAAACATTCATAAATTCAGCAAAACAAGTCACTTACATCATCACTATTCATCTTCTTTCGCAAATGTGATTTAAACCTGAAAAAAATTTGGAAACATTAAACGTGTTTACTACTAATATGTCTGATCAAAAACTAAAAGTGTGGCCTAAATAATCAGATCAAAAACAGATTTTTCAAGAAGACAAAGAGCCACATAATATGAAACAATAAGACAACAAGATGAATTTCTATAAGCTTAATGTATCTGCATCCTTTGTGAAGCACCATCTAATGAATCTAATCTCAAGCACTAGATCCTTGAATCAAATCCAAAGAACGACCAGAGATCTCAATGAGAAGATGAGCTAGCATAAGATTCATCATCGAACACTAAAGCCCTAATTGCTCACGATTTAAAAGAGATAGAAACATTTACATACTTTTGTTTTCAGAAACTTCAGGAAAATTCCACAAGAAATTTGTATTCTCCACAAATTCAGATACAAAAACCCTAAAAAGCTTGAATCGAAATTGGAGACGGAGGATGTGAGACTGAGAGAACGAATAAGAGAAGAAAAAAGAAGCCGACTTTAAAATTATAAGATTTTTTTCTAAAATAAATTAGGGTTTTTTTTTTCTTGATAACTAGGAGGTTCTGAGCCTTAAGCCCATAATCTCTTGAAGACCATGGAAGACCATGTGAAATCCCTTGGCCAGTATTCGAATTCGGGTGGCGAGAGACTTTTCTCTACCTTTACCACTAGATCATAAACACTAATAAAAATTTCTTTTTGTAATTTTTAGTAAATAATCAGGATAGTTCAGTAATTAAAATATTTTAATTGCTATATATAAAATCAGTCGCTCAAAATCTTAATCGTTAGTGGCTGGGTCTAATCCATGTAATTGGTCGCTGATTGCAGTGATTATCAAACAAACAGTTTTTAATTGCTGTTGTTGGTGGTAGTCGCCAGGAACCGTCAAACGAACATCACCGTATATGTGGGTTAATAACTATAGTAAATGTTAAAATAATAAATCTGACCTGCCAACCAATAAGTTCGACTGTTTAAGAATCACCATTGAAGTCTACTTTTACCTCACATAAATCTACCTACACTATAAAATCAAATAAGTTTATCCATCACATGGTTGATTTATTCATGACCGACCTAAATTCGACTTTGTTCTAAAAGGCTTAAACCTTGAGTCACATTTTTTTTTGTTTTTGCAGAAAAAGAGGAACAGTATCTTCTTGTAAATGAGAAGAACCAGTTTTAGAAAATTGAGATTATATCATATAGTTTTTTTTTTGAAACAGAGATTATATCATATAGTTACGGAATTTATGTTGCCTTCTGGACCGTATTTAGTTGACATTTTTTAGTTGACAAAAAAGAAAACATTTTAAATATTTAAATTAAATTATATCCATTTAGAGAGTATAACCTATCCATATAAACTTATCTACCATCCATATTAATTTATTACGGCTTGCAGAACCAGAAGTGAAAGCATTTATGGCAGAATCTAATAAAATTCCCTGTATAAGGTAATGGACAAATGCAGATGCACCAAACACTACACATTAATACCAAGTTTTCATTGCCAATAATTTTCTTTTGACACGTGTACGTCAATAATATAACTCTATTTTCAACATTTTGATAATACAATTATAAAACTTTGATTAACACTAAAAAAGCAGTCCATCATTTTCTGGATTATCTAAATATTTCAGTACAAACTTAGAGAATGTCTTGTTAAGTCGATTAATGCAAATTAATTAATTTTCAAATCGATTAAATTAGAGTGAGCTCTAGTGAGGTTGTAGAATAACTTAAAACTTCAAATATGAAATTCATATAACGGGTTTTGCGAACATAGTACACACGACCACTTAATAGTAGTAGCGCCACAATACAAAAGACAGGAAATTAGAAAAAAACTCTAAAAACAGCCACTCGAACATTTTTATTTAATATCATCTCATCCATTATATCATATTCGAAACCTCCGGTAAAAGCTAGATCTGACCGCCGCTTTACCTCACGCTGCAACCACATACAATAAAACATAAGCTCCGTCAATATAAGTTTCCAATATTTAACTCATGCATTATATATACTTTTATTATATTAAAAAATACACTTCTTGTTGTTTTTTGTTTCTTTAAAACCCTTTTGATTAACATTTATATCTAAGAGGGAGTGAGTGTTAAACATACGTTTTGCAGTTGGTGCTGGTGCTGATTCTGTAAGGAATACTGACGCTGCATGCCCTAGGAAGTCCGGCAGCACGGGCAGTGTTGAGACCACCACCTACGGCTCGAGCGGCATTTTGAAGGCATGTGCAAGCTTGTTGACGGTCTGGGGTTGTACGGGCCAAGTTGTTAAGGTTAGTAATACCACCGCAGCACGCTCTGGTAAGGGGTAAACCTTGGGTCAAGTAGCCAATGCACCCTATCAAGTTGCTGTTAACGGTGCCACAACTTATAGCTGCGTTGGCTGTGATTGGACCGGCCACAATCATACAGGCCAATACCAAACATGCTAACTTCATTAGACCAGCCATGTTTAGGTTTTTTTTTTTGTTGTTTGCTAAAGGGAGATATGTGTGTGTGTAAGTGGTTGATGATGAGGATAAGAGTTGCGGAAGTGAGTGTTATATAGAGAATTGGAAAGTTTATGTTATGAATGTGAATGCGATGGAGGACAGGAGTAGTTGGTTGTTGCTCTCATTTAATGTTGAGTTGCTAATTATGTAGGAACTCTCATCTGTATTTGTTGGACATTTTTGCATTTTTTTCTACCACCAAACTATACTTTATCAACACAATACATATATAAAACCTTTTTTATGGATAAAAATACATAAAAACTTGTAAGTGAGATGACATGCCACACAAAAAAATAAATGCTTTATACCTTTTCAACAAATATGTGTACATGTACCTAAGTCAAGAAAATTAAATTGCACTCTTTTATTTAAATATTTGATCGACTCCTATGTACATATATAGATATATATATTATGTGTTTTAAGTTTTAACTCTCCCTTTTCTCACTTCTTATCTCAAACAAAAGTCTAACATAAACAAAATTATATAGATCAAATAGCTTGCAGGAAACTCTTGTTTAAAAAATCTGCTTACTTTTGGATTAGTCAAATTGGATATTGATGGACATCTCCCAGTGTCAATCCAAGAAAACAAATATTAGATCAAACATTTAAAACTAGTACTGTACTTTTTCGAATGGCCACACGCACGATTAATATCCAGAATTGATGGACAAGAAAGATCAAGAACGTCTATTATTGTCTAATCGAGGGTTCTAATCTTTAAACGTAATAACTTTACCAGTGCAACCAACGTGAGTTGTTTTTTTTTTTTTGGTAAAATTTATAAGACTACTTTAACAAATTAACAATTGGAGATTTTTCACTTAATGTTTTGAAGTAGAGATTTTTCATTTATGATATCTCTATATTTAAGACTAAAACAACGTTTTCCCAATATATGATTTTAGTAAACAAACAAATTTCTATATTTTATTTGTTCAGACAAATTTTCTCCATAAAGATATATATACAAGAGCACATGTCGGTTTGTCCTGAATAGTGTATTCCCACACCGTAGTAGATTGTAGATGGTTCGTCATTATGTGAAAAAATGGACTGATACATAACAAAATTGAATGCACGACACATGGGTGGGATGGAGTTACTGTCGGTTGCCTAAACTATGTGCAATTATTTTAGCTTTGAGGAACTTCGTCGCCCCATACTACTATTGTACTATTTCTATTCTCATTTTTGGTAAAACTAGGTGTTTTACTGCAGGTACAATTCCACTAGATTTTTATGAGGTCATTTTACTTTTATCATGATTTTTTATGTATCAAACTCGAGAATGTGTATTTTTTTGCATGTAGCAATAATTTTGTTCTCAATTGTTTTTTTTTACAGTTTCAATATGACACGTAGAAGTAGTGTAAAACATTCTTAGTCCGATATATCAATAAAACACCTCATTAAATATTTTAATTATGACACTTACGACATTTATTCTTTCATGACTTCGCTTTCTTTCGTCTGTAATCTTAGTTATTTACTGTTTATGAAGAACCAAAAAAATCTAATCTACTGTTTTAAATATGTCGGTGCCTAAAGGGGATATACATGATTATGATTATGCCCTTTAAAACCGGTGAAAACTTGAGAATTAGGCACCAAAATGTCACATGCAACATATTATGTAGGCTCAACACGTGTTAGCACTACATAGCTATAAAATATATACATATACGTTGTAACTTAAAACCACTATACGTGTTAGAAACTGCATTATTGCAATATATTTCATAAAACATTGTGAGAAATCCCTACTGAATTTAGAAAAATGACATGAACTTTAAATACTATCATATAAAATAAATCACTCTGTTTATTGCCACTTAATTTTTTAATTACAAGTATTTAAAATAGTACCAGAATCGAATTTAGTTGAAATAGAAAAGTTTTTTTTTTTTGGTTATGTTAAAGCAAACAGACTCGTACCAAAATAATTTGAAGGTTAAGATATAATATCAGAGTTTAAATTTAATATAAATAAGGTGGTCCAGAAAAGATATACCGCCGATTCTAGAGGTAGACATACACAAACAAACAAAAATTTGTAGTAATACCTATTACAAATATATCGACAACTACTTGGACCATTCAAACTCTTGTACATTAGGTATAAATGTGTCAAACAAAGGAGACTAAGCTACGGACCTACGGTTCAGGTATATTACATTTACACATATGATTTGATGGGTTTCGCCGTTTGGGTTTGGGCCGATTCATGCTTTTGCTTGTTATATCATTATTCAAAGCCATTTGGATGTTACCCAAAAAAAAAATGTTCTTCACTACATACTTCTGAGTTCTAACTTGATTGGTAGCATGGAATATTTTTTATTTTTTTTACTTTGAGTCAAGTCAGAAATGTTATGACTTAAGTATAACTCATACTTAAGTCAGAAATGTTACCAATAATGAATTCAACTATAAACTCAATATATATTAGTTATTTAGCTAACATGTTAACAAAACTAAGCTCAACCAGTTAAATGTTTGCAACGATCTTTTCACTCAACATATTGGTTAACAGTGACACAAATCTATCTTTGGTATTTTAGTTTCCCAAAAGAATAATTTCCTACGTCATTAATAATCCGCTAACATTATCGATTGAAAATTTCAACATTTCTAGATTAGTCAATTCTTGTTTTGTAGTAAACCAATCTCTAGATCATTGCTATCAACATCACAATATTCTACTTCAGTATGGGCGGTTTCTTCGTCCGAATGGCTTCTATCGGCTGCAGCGGATGTAAGTTCCTCCGCCCGCTTCACCTGATGGGTCCAGTCCGTACGGATCAACGTATAAAGCATCATAAGCAAACAAGTCACCTGCGCCGACAACAGTCCAAACCATAGCCCACGAAACCCAACCTTAAACCCAAACGTTGTCGTGACTGCCACAGGCAAGCCCACGATATAGAATGCACATAGGTTAACACGTGCCCCATCTTTGGGCCTTGCCGTCCCAGTCAAGACTCCGCAAGCAGCCGTCTGCGGCGAGTTCCCTATCTCGCAAAGCCCCAAGATTGGAAGCGCAGACGAAATCAGCCCTAGAATCTCCGGTTCGTCCGTGAACATCTTCCCCCAAACCGACCTAAGAGCCGTCACAAAAACAGCAGCTGATATACCGTAAGCTACTGCGAGTATCAAACCTATCACGGTCGTACATTGGGCCCGTGTGGGCTGGCCGCCTCCAAGTGCGTGGCCCACACGGGTTGCGATGGCAGTGCTTATAGCAAAGGGGACTACATAGAGTAGTCCCGTGGTCTGAATCATTATCCCCATGGCGCTAACACTAGCTTTAGGGTTCCCAAGAAGCCCACAAAGAAAAAGCATGATCTCATACCACCAATACTCCAAACACACTGAAATAGCGCTTGGTGCGGCTAGAGAAAGCAGCGGCCACCAGCCGCGGAAAAGCGAACGCAAAGCGAGCCCTTCCCACGGTTTGATTAAAGAGTCCGAGACGCATGTGTAAACAAGAAGTCCCACGTTGATGTTCATTGTGTTAAACGCCATTGCAATTGCTACGCCTTTAACGCCTAAACGCATACGCACGACGAAGACGTAGTTGAAGAGAGGATGAAGAAGAATGGATACAATGGCTGATATTGTCAACGGTGATGTTAGGCCTTGAGTTCTGAGGAACGTTCGAAGAGGGTGGAGCATGGCTTGAGCCAGAAGCTCAGGGACGAAGAAGAGCATGTAGGTTTTGGCGACCTTGGTTATATCCGGGTCCTGACCTAACTTGAGGAAAATGGGTTCGATGTTGAGCCATGCAATGGCGATTGGAAGAGAGACAACGATTAAGAGACAGAACATTTTCTGAAACGTGTGGCTAAGAACGGTCCAGCGTTTGGCTCCAAAGGCTTGGCCACAGATTGGATCCATACCAACGGAAAGGCCTTTGAGTACGGAGACTCCTGTGATGTTTCCGAAGCCCATGGCGAGTGCACCACCAGCTAGTTCGACTTTACCGAGGTGACTTAAGAACCACATTGAGATTAATGATCTCGAGAAGATGAGGAGTGATGTCATCACGATCGGGCATGCTATTTTCGTGAGCGACGCCATCTCTTCTCCTACCTGCATGAGGGGAAAAAAAATCTATGTTATTTTTTTGTTAGGTTTATCAATTTTTAGAGCAACTATTTTTTTTCCTAAGCTTATAGGAAAATACATTCAAGGAAATTACTATGCATAAAAGGTTCAAAACGTTCACTACTTTTTTACCAAGGGCGAGATATATTGACAATAAAAACTTGTTTTATTTGTTTCATGTTATTTAGTCTTTAATAGTATCTACAATAGGGAAAATTCATCTATGTGAAAACTAGTATTTGTAAGCGATTTGGTTTTTGATTTCTTTTCTCTATTTCAATATATATATATATATATATTGTATATGAGTATTTCACACATTAATTTTAAAATATTTATTTTTTGAGCTTAATTCATTACATTAGTATACTTGTTATCTAAAAATTAATAAATAAAATGTACGGTAGATAAAAAAATTATACCCTCAAATTCTTTGCAAAAAACTATATATATATGGCCGGATTGTAATTAAATTTGTTCATTTACCGCATGTGTTTTTTAAATAACATGGATTTAACAAAATGCATTTCACTATATTTTGTATACTGAAAAATTAAAATTTTGAAATATATTTTCTTTTATTGTGGAACAGAAGGATTATTACATACAATACGGAAAAGAATATCTGTCAATAAAAAATTAAGAAGAATTGTTAGCACGAGGAAGATGGTCGCATCACATGGCCACTGGGACTGGGATGAGAAAGTTTGAAAAAGAATGATAAAAAGTTTAAATTCTCTATAGCTTTTAGAACTGAATAATCAAATTCACAAGTGACAGAAAAGCGAATGGCTAACTGTACCAACATTCTAGGATCGTTTTAAATAAAAACCGTCATGGGTTCTAAAAAGCTCACCTTTTTATTTTCTTTTTGAAAAAACAAAATCAGCTTATATGTATATCTTTCATTTCATGAAATGCTCTATAAATATCAATACTTTAAAAACAAAAATTCGGCCTAGAAAATGTATATACATACTTGTAAGTATATGAAGAACTACACGTACTATTGAGTCTTCATAAGCAATAAGTTAAGGATTTCGAGAAAATAAATCGAAAAGTAATTTAATTATGTCAAAATAGAACTAATAAAAACTTTTGTACTATGTAAATGAACTAATAAAAAAACAAGAGATGAAACATATATATATATATATATATATATATATAACACTTTCCTTAGTAAGTACAAGCCAACTGTCCAAAATAAAAGAAGTAAGTACAACCCCAAAAAAAACATATCTCAAACTATCATATTGCAGACACTTTAGTACAACATGTATACATGGACAACATTTACATATAATGGATGTCAATAAATAATTTACATATAATGGACGTGAAAAATAGATATCATGAAGGCTTTCTTCAAGCTAATATTTTCTTAAAATGCTATAAAAACAGTCAAAAGAAGCATTCAATCCAGTAAACTATCAGTTTCCAAGAATTTCATATTATTCAACACCCCGAAAATACTGTGAATAATCCATCAATAAAAAGAGGAACTAAAATCATCAAAGTCGCTTGTTAAACGTAGAAACCAGTGTCCACAATATTAATACGATCATAATCACGAAGGCTAGTTGAAGAAAAATAAAAATAAAAACTCTTGGAATCATCAGACAATAAGCAGAGGCAGAGTGAGTTTTCCAAACTTATCGGAAATGTTTAGAGGAATAAAATATTAAAAGAAGTGAAAAAGAAAAAGAAACAAGCCTCGTTGAAAGGGATGCGACGGAGACCAGAGGACAATTTGGCGCTGCCGCTAGTTTCTCCTTCTTTGACAGACGTTGAAACATCGCATTCTCCGTTTATAATCTCTCCAGATTCACTACTTTTCATGTTGGCTCCGCACATGTTCATATATATATATATATGGTAAATAATAGTATATATTATCACACTTTGTTACTTACAAAAATATATGTTGATAACTACGAAAAAAGGATTGCCATGGAAGCTCGCTATGAGTATGTGTTTGTGTGAGAGAGAGAAGAAGAATGTTTTATGTTCATTCCCCTCGTATTTATGTACGCTTCCCTACTCCACTCTAATTATTCTCAGTTATTTTACTCACATTCTATTTTCCTTATATATTTAAAAATTAGAACTAGTTTTTTTTTTTTTTTTACTTTATTGGTTCTTTATTTTTATTGGGAACCTGTTTCTTCGAGTAAAATAGTCATCTTCGACTGAACCAAGAGACTTTATTTTGGTAATTGACATTTATAGAAAGGCAATTGACATTTATAGTAAAAAACTAATAAAAATGTATATAATACGATCTTGGTGGTTTCTAGCATAAAATATTTGCTAACTCTTACTCTCTTTTTTTTTTATATTCGTCTCTTTGAGATTAATGTTTGAATATATATTTTTCCTATATATATATATATATATTTTTTTTTTTTTCAAATTTTGTTGTAATCTACATCCTTCGTTAAGACTAACACTTTTTGATCAAAAATATTAAATTACTTAGTTATGCATAAACAATACAGTATACAACTACAAACTAAAATGATGATTATGAAGGGAGAGTATATTCTGAACTATATTTTAAATGTGAATATCTTTTATATTCAAACATTTAATACATAATATTGATTGTTTGCATTGGATATGATGTTCCTTGATTTCAAACTTGAAGATGATTTGATGGGGTTGTCTCTTGGTAAAACTGATTCTCATTAGGGTGTTGGACCCTTTGGCTTAATTATTGTTTCAAATATCGAACAATATCAAACAAAGTTGGGGAAATATTATTATTTTAGTTGGTATGTACTTAAAAAATTTAGATGTATATATAGGTTCTCCATCATAGATCTTATAATTGGATAGCTAGTTTTGCATTTTTCTTCCAATTGGGGAGGCCAATTTGTCTCTCTAGAACTCAGAAAACACTCCATCCTGTTTGATGTCTGTATCCTTTATGACTATAATAGTTTAGATTCACTTCACCAACAATAGTTTCACGCAGCAGGTTTTGACTAATGTGAGTGATATGCGTTATGAGATTTTCAATACTCTTTTAGAGTTACTATTACTTTTACCAGCACTTGTTTTTTTTTGTCTGTTGTAGTTTGTCTCTAATTTTAAAAATATTTCATTTTTATTGTTTCGAACATATTTACATGCTTCTAGCCCTATTTTCTTGAAAAGCATGTATACATGATGTGTCCTTAACATAAAAATTATCAATTTATTAATACAAGAGTTCAAAGAGTTTGTTATTTTGAATCATTTCTAGCCACAAGTTAATATAAGGATAAACATCATAATTATCATACATTGTTGAAAAGGAAAAAAACAAAAGAATATAATTTGTTTCGACATTATGTAAAAGATTCTGAAAAACAAAATCAATGATAGTGTCATCTTAAAGGCAGTTTAGTTGCAATTCCCTTAAGATAAGTAAATTTCTTCGATAAAGTGACGATTTTTGAAATACAAAATCATTAGGGGAGGTGGGTATTGTCTACTCAAAACCATGCAAAACTATATATAAGCTATTTGGTACTCTCATTGCATCTTCTTTGATAGCGACAGCTTTGGTGTCACCAAAATGACTTCCATGTCTCCCTATGGTGGCACCTACATAATTTTATCTCGTTTGTCGACAATAAACAACTTTATTTTAGTGTATTTAGATTTGAGTAAAGCTATCCTTGAAATACTTCTGTTTCCTATTCGTTTTGATAGATACATTTTTCATCGTATTGCCCAAAATCCTAAGGAGTAAATTATAAATTAAGGGTAATCGAACGGGGACCATTGTTGAAGCTTACTAACGTACGGAAGATGCTATGACTAACCAATTAGTGTATAATCACATGCGTACCCTTCGTATTCAATTATATATGCTCACTTACAAGCACACTTATCTTTTCTTTTTCTATACTAAAATGTAGATTTAACACTTGTTAACTTACTTGGTCCACTTATCTAATTTAAAATAAGAAAAAGCAAAACGAGAGACTTGGTTGGTACTTGGTACATATTTTAATATTTTAATTACTCAAAGAAACAACACTGGAACTCAAAGACAGCCAATAGCTATAACCAACAGCTATAATGAATACTCTTGTAATATAGTAGATAGGATTTATTAGTAAATACGACCCTTCGACTAGGTTGGGGTTCATATGAACTACTTTATACTATTTGTTTCTGCTAGATTTGATCATTCATGTCGACTTCGGGCTAACTAGTGTTCTTTCCATATGAACTTCTTGGTTTGAAAATTGTAGTTTATGGGCTTAATTATCCTTTAATATTAAGTCTTGAAAGTCGAATGTTAAAATATTTGATCCAATCACATGTTTCTACATTATTTATTTTCATTTTCCCCTACTATTTATTTCATACCTAAAAATAGTTAACAAAACAGTTTTACATCTTATATATTAAAACGTAAAAGAAATAATGTAGAAACAGTTTTACATCTAATATGTTATAAGATCGCACTCAACAACCTAAAAATAGTTAACAAAACAGTTTTACATCTTATATATTCAAAAAAAAAACTTACTGTGATCCTCTATTCACATTGTATCATCAAGTCACCAAAATTTGTTTTTCTTTCTTTCTTTAAGTTGAACGGGTGTGTTATCTAAAGTAAAACCACTTCATCCAAATTAATACATAAATTTTGATGGATAAGTATAATGTATTTTCAAATACATTGTATACATATATAATCATATATGAATAATTAGATGAAATTACTAAACATTCAAAATATAAATAACTTCAAGCTTAGAATCAAAAGTGAAAGCGATTCGATGATTAATTATTTTGTATCTGGAATCCAAGGTATCATAATGTTATGTTCGAACAAAGAGTTAAAGCTTCTTCCGCAAAAAGCTTCTTCCACCGTCAAATTGTCGCCTCTCCGGTGTCCGATTGCGACCGGCGCTGTGAGAGGTCCCTGCTCCGTTTTAATTTCGTTTGGCTCTGTTCCAATTGTAGTTCTCTACTTTGTTTAGGGTTTTTGGCCTGGATCTCGCGGCGTAGGTGGAGGATATCCGCTGTGTGTGTCGGCCTTTGCAGGTGGTTGGGTACTGCTCTGACGGTTACCTTGAGCTCGTCGAAGGTGAAAAGCATTGGCGGTTTTGTTTCTCGACTCTCGCGACACGCATTCGTCCGACGAGGATTTTTCCAAAAGTCTTGTCTTTTCCTTGCTCGCCGCGTACTCGTCTCTTCTCTGGTGGTTGGCGACTTCTCCGTTTGGCTATTTTCACTTTGAGGACAGCGATTTAGTCGGATTGGAAAGTGACATCTGTCTACACCGGGTTGCTCTGAGTCTTCTGTAGGAGATGGCATCTCAGGTGGTCTTTGGCGGTTGCGACAGAGCTTCGCCCCTCATTTGGCTGGGTGAGTCTCTCGTTTCTTTTGCTGTTAAAGCCTCAACCACTCTCGATGCTCTCCTTCGATTTGGGTTCGGTCAATGTTGCAGGTTTTGTGTAGGTTTGGTTTTGCTTTGTCAATTCTATCTTGGCGTTTGTTAGGTTGCTTCTCTGTTGGTCAAATCTGCTTAAAGACAGCAGCAGATTGATACACAGAGTTTTAACCCAAATAAAAGACTGCAAATGCACAGACAATCACAGTAGTATAGATGGGATCGAATCCACAAGGACCAAGTGTCATATTACAATTCTTGAGAATGAAACTAAGCTAAGATAATAAATTGGTTGTTGGTTTGATGTAACACGAAAATGGCAAATAAAGACTGTGTAAATTATGAATTAAAAAGCGCTAGGTCAAGGGATATTCGCGGGAATTCATAGATCAAGAATCAGGCAATTATTCAGGGATTATATAAGCACACTCTCAACTCAAACATCAATGTATAATTAATCCACTATCGTGGTATCAATTACTTTATCTAGCAACGTAAGTGTCTAAACTGTCGTTTGAACTTAGAATTGTAAACAAGCATTAAAAAACAGGTTTAATATGTTCACGGATCGTCTTACCATCAACTTTCGTTGGCTAAGGACAATCCGCTCATCTATGTTCTTTTTAAGCAACTTATAACACTTTTAATGAATAGATTAAACCTAAGATCAGAAATTAGGTAGCTAATCTAATTCCAACAATGAGATCAACAATAGATGAAGATATAATAAGATGATTCCCTATCTATGCCCAATTCATTGATTCATAAATTTCTTTGAAAACCCTAAACCTAACTATGGATCTACTCAGACATGGAAGCAGAGAAATCACAAAGAGAATAAGAAGAACTCATAATCAATATAATAGAAATCCAAAAGAGTTTAGAAATCTTCTCAAGAGATGTAGAGTCAGAGATTCCTCTCCCAAAGCAATAGGTCTGAATAGAAAATAAAGCGTAGCCTAAACAATGGCTGAAAAACGAAAATATAAGTCTAAACACGTTCTGGGTCGAAACTAAACCGAAATAGGAAAATAAACTGAAATTTCTTTTTCTGCGTTTTGGAGAAAATAAGGCTGGATCGATCGATCTGGAGGTGGATCGATCGTTCTGGAGTTGCTCGATCGATCTGAAACAGTGCGTAAATTTGGCAGCAGGTGTGGATCGATCGATCCAACCTTGGATCGATCAATCTGGGGTCGGCAAGGTCGATCTGGAGGTGCTCAATCGATCTGAAACAGTCCATAAATTCTTCAGGGGCGTGGATCGATCGATCTAGGACGAAACGATCGATCCGCCTGTCGTTGGTCGATCTGACTGGACTGCTTTCACGAATATCGCCATAACTTTTGATCTCACCGTTGGATTGACTTCAAACCACTTCCAAATGAAAGCTAACCCCCGTGGTAATCTTGTGTCAAAATTTCATTGGTTCATGGAAAGTCTTTCATCGGATGGTAAACTTCTGAGGTTTCAGCATAATCCTTCATCTCCAAATTCGTGTTTTCATCCCAAAACAGCTTAAAACCTGTAAAGACTCGATAGAGGACTAAAAGACTCTGAATAAGCATATAAATAAGTAAATGACTCTAAAAGACTCTAAAATACCCTAAAAATCATGGTTAGAATGTGTAAAAACGGGAATATATCACATATCTTTTAGGAGAGTATCCGTTGTGTGCCGAGTGTTGCTTTCGCCTAGCCTTAACCATTTCCAAACTTCCTGACAGCCCCTTTTGGTGTTTCTTTGGTGATGTTATGGCCATTGGTGGTGGCCGTTTTAACATCTCCTTGTTGTTAGCATCTTTGGGTTACTCTTCTCGTTGTTGTTTTGCTGCATTGGTTTTGGTTGTGTCTCTCTTGTTGTTGTTGTGAGTCGAGGCTAGTGATGCATCGAGTTTTGCCTATGTTGTGTTTTCTTTGGGAGCTAGGAAGGCTAGTAAGACTGAGGGGTTTTGACTTGGTTAAAGCTCTGTACTAGCTGACTTCGGGGAGAGAACTTGGTGGGGGAGCTCGACCGGGTTACAGCACTTAGTTCATGAGGTTCCATTCTGAATTAGCTCATGGAGTAGTTCACCGTTGACGGCTTAGACTCGGGCCTTCAGTGAAAGGCTTCTACTGCTTTTAGGTTTGCGTATTTGGCATTTATGAAATGTTTTCATTTTTTCACTACAACAAATCAACTAGGTAGAGCGCCAAAACCGTTATCACTTCGTCCAACTCCATTAGTCTTGTGCTTATGTCGAGTAGACGAATTGAAATCTTTGTGTTGGTTTATGCTTCCATGTTTTTATCTTTTTTGTTATGGAACCATTTATTTAGGCAATCATCTATGATGTAACCCTAAACAGTTTTTATTTTAATGAAATATTTACAATTTGACAAAAAAAAAAACTTTCAAAGCTCTATAACTTGACCCGCCACTCATCCTTATCTAGACTGTAGATTAATATTGTTTCGTACCACAACATTTTTATTATTTTATAAAATAAACATTAATCAGTAAATTAATATTTATAAATTAACCTTTTTAAAAAAGTTCATCTTAAAGAAAAGTTTCGAAGCCGTTGTGTTTCGCACTTAATTACACCATCATACCATGTTCCGAAATTGCAAATATGGCCGATTAAAACATTGAATGCGGCCCACGAATTGGCCCAAGTGAAAGGTAACATGGCAACATCATCTCCTCCTCTAAGCGCGTTTTCCATCTGATCTGACATATTCGAAACTTCCTTCACAATGGAAAATGAAGTTATTAGAGTAGAGAACCATCATGTTAATTTATGATCATCATTCATTCACTCACCATATCATAATTAAAATAAAATAATAATTCAAATTCAGTAATGGACCCTCACTTTCTCAAAGGAAGAAGAAGAAAATTAAAGAAAATGCACGATGATGAATTCTTGAAATCGAACCCAAAAACAAAAAGTCTTTTATTTTTCTTCCTCCCCCGAACTTTTCTCTCCAATGGCTCTGATGCGAACCAGGAGCCAATTAAACGTTTCTTCATTGACTCCACCACCACCTCCTCCGTCTCCGATCCCTAGAGCCAGAGGATCTCGTTCTGCTGCCAGCGAGATTCTCACCGAGATCATTGAGAGATCTGTTCAGGTTCCAGAGCTCACGCTTCCTGAATCTAATTCCGGCGGTGAATCTTCCGGTTCACGTCATTTGATCCCTGCGGAGATTGATTTCCGGTTATTGGCGTCGAGGAGAGAAGGATCGGTGGATCGGTTGGTTCGATCGGCGAGAGAGTTCGGGGCGTTTCGTGTGAGCTGCCATGGGATATCAGGAGAGGAGCTGAGGTCGCTTGTGAGGGAATCGGGTCGGGTATTCGGAGTTTTGGAGGGAAGAGACACCGGGTTTCATCGGAGTGTTGTCGGAAACAGAGATGAGATCGTGTGGGTTCGGTCGTGGAAGGAGCGCATGGAATGGGCGCGCGAGTATATCGGACCCGAAAGATATCGCTGCTTCAGGTATTGGGCCTTTAATGGGCCGACCTTTTTTTTTAAACTCTGTTTGATTATGCTGCTAATCAACTTTTTGAAGGATAATTTCAAAAGGTCACTCAACATTTGTTTTGGTAGATGAATAAATCTCATTTAAACTACTTTTTTCTCAATGAAAATTTCAGATTTAACACTAACTACTAATACTAATTGACATGGTTTTTAGTTTGAATTATGCTTGAAATATAAGCGAATTAAATCACTTAAATGTTATGAATTTTAAGTAATTGCGTGCATGGGATGATGGTTTAGAAACGTGTCATGAATCCTGACCAATATATTTCAAAAATAAGTGATTGAGTATTTGGATGCAATTATTGAATCTTTAATTTTGCATGCAGCCAAGAAATGGAGAATGTAGCTGATAAGCTTGAAGAGATAGCGAGAAAACTAGGGCAGATAATGGTAGAGAACTCACGGAGACAAAGTGATAAAAGAATACAAAGAGGAGAATCTGTTCTCAGCGTTTACAGGTACAATCATGAAAACGTAACTGAGCAAAGCCCTCCTTTGCCTAAAGAGAGAACCGAAGAAATGCTTCATCATACACTAAGCCTTCACCTTCCCGCTAAGAACTGCGAGTTCCGTGTCAACTCAGGGAAAGGTCCACTTTCGTTCCACGCAGATCCCGACACTATCCTTGTCACTTTTGGTCGCCAGCTTGAGGTATATATGCATGATCACTTAATTAGCACTATATATTTGTTTTACATTAATGAATATTTTGTGGTAATCTTGAAATGAATATGTTGAAACTATAGGACTGGAGTTTAGGAGAATTCAAATGTCGTGAAGGAGAAATTATATATCATCCAGATGCGTATGGCTCACGTACTTCCTTCTCGGTAGAGCTCAAGTGCATGTCTCTTTTCTTGTCAAACGCTTCTATTGCAACAACTTCCAAAACCTTCTCTTTAACCCATCAGATTTTCACTGCGTTACTCCTACTTTTTTTCTTTCAATATTTTTGGAATTATGGATCACATATGGCCACTTAGAATATTCATATACGTATATTGTTTTATGGGAGACATACGTGCATTTGAACGTTACGGGTAAAGTGTGTTTATCTATTAGGTGGAAGCTTCGGTTGTATATGTAAACCCAATACACATATTTGTTGCTTTTTGAGAAGAAAAAAATGGCAATGTAGAATTGGTTGAGTTTTATTTTGGTTTGGACTCAGATTGATGAAACGCACATTTTCGTTTTAAGCAATTTGTGTATTTTTTATTACGTTGCTTCCCTCTTTTGATGGTGGGATAAATTTTTCGTCATGTAAAAGAAAGATGTACAATGTAATTTGTAATTATACTTTGAGAAAACCGTAAAAGAAAGCCATCAATATTATTTGTAGGGATTTTTGTTTCTAATCACAAATTTAACCATATAAAAACAAAAAAACAAACGTCTTAAATCTTGGTGACGGTTGTTTTAGTGAACTTTGCTTCGTCGATTTTTTAATATATTTTTAAAGAAAACAAACCGGCGTGATGATGTATGACAAAGAAGAAACGTCCTATATTAAGAGTGACGGTAGAAGTGGATGGTTGTGATGGTACGGACGATGTCGATGGCTTACGTACACTATCACGATGTTGAAGACGGTGTCTCTTTGAAGCAGATGTCTTTAGTCGTGATGACGGTAATGATGAAAAGATCAATATTCAATAATAAACCGATGACGTGTCGACGTATTTCTTTTCTCAAAATAATTGATGTTTCTGTGGATAGACCACAATATATAAAAGAAATGGACCCGGCAGTCAGGTTTATAGATGTAATGTTTCGATGATTAGGTTGCTCTTATAGCCATAGGTTGGACGATAATTACTGCCGAAAATGATCCAATGGTCGGTGTTAAAATGTATTTAGATAAAGTCATCAAACTTAAACCTAAATAGATAGTAAATGCCGTTACGAAAGCTAATACACACGTATATTGGAAACAATGAATGAGCAAGAGTTTTACTTTGTCGAGTTTTTGCCTTTGTATGTTTTCTTAATTACTTTTTTTTTCGTAGAAGTTCACGTGTAAGGATTAAGTTTTGGCTTTTTCAACACCAAAAGGAGTACTAGTATTGATTTTACTCCACACACGAATGACTTGGATCCACGAATCAAACTTCAAATAAAGTATAAGAAAAACTTCGCCAATTTATTAATCCTTATATTAATTTAGTTCCCAGCTGTTAAAATGTTATAGTATGCTGACATTGAAGAGCAAATAGTATTCAATTTGAATGTTATTTATAGACTTTTTAGAGACGAACCATTTTATCAACTGCGCGCAAACGGCTGTACGATTGTAATGGATGGTTGTTCTGTCCCGAAATCAAACACTTTTATAGGTCCACAGATTGTATAGATTCCACATTTGTAACATGGTCTCTAAACGTCATATACTCGTATGCATTTGGATTCTTCAAAATTTTGTTAGAAACATGCAAATTGAAGCAAAGGATGCACCAACTTCTAGAAAAAACTATATATAATTTTTTTTAACAGATCAGTTGCTTAAGATCAAGATGAATAAATTTGAGTAGATCTCGACTGATCAACTTGGTTCATAGAAAGATTACTAATTAAATATTAACAAAAGAACAATGACTTAAACATCCGACTTTGATTCTAAATACACCAAATATCATTTTCAGTGTAATTTGAATAGGCTAACATCTAAACCGATAGTGAGGCGTAAACCATTTTCATGAATATTGCTTAACATTCCATAGAAAGTAGGTAACGTCAATCCACGTTGTTTCTTTCACATTATTCTTTTTCCTTGGCAGCATTTCTTCCACATTATTCAAAGATTTTTAATCGTATTTTGTATTGATGACGGTTTATTTTTGTCAACGATGAAAGCTTCTTAATGTATATATATCGAATTTTCGTAGCTCCAGCGTCTTATATATATCGAATAACTTAAGACTTTAAATCTCACCGGGAATTAGAATGTTTTGGTTGACCTTACAAAGCAGATATTATTGCAATATTGGTAATAAACAACAACAAAAAGCAGGAACAAACATTTTGAAAAAATCATGGATAAAATGACATTTGTTTTCTTAACCTGGTTGATGTATTCGGAACAATTCGAATTTAGTAAAATTGTAAAAGTATCGCATTGAAATTGTCCTAGATGATGATTTTTTCTTTCATTTATTTGTTTAATCCATTAATATAATAAAGTCAAACCAATATTTAAATATTTATGTTCAAAAATGGCTTACGTGGCAAGTTGAGAAAGTTCAATAAGAAGAGGCACCGCGCGCATGTCTTTTCAAATTGTGTAGACTGTTTCTATTTGCGTTTATTTGCGTTTTATTTGTTTGATGGCCGAAGACTCAAATTCTTCCGATTTAATCATCGTTAACGTCACCGGAGATGATAATCAATCAGCGTTGTTCGGTAAGTACGATCTCGGCAAGCTCCTCGGTAGCGGCGCGTTTGCCAAAGTCTACCAAGCGGAGGATGTTCACAACGGCGCAAGCGTTGCGATCAAAGTCGTCCACAAGAAGCTTTTGAAAGACGGCCTCACGGCGCACGTTAAGAGAGAGATATCTATCATGCGCCGCCTTCGTCATCCTCATATCGTGCTCCTCTCCGAAGTCCTCGCCACCAAGACGAAGATCTACTTCGTCATGGAGCTAGCCAAAGGCGGCGAGCTATTCTCCAGAATTTCCAGCAACCGTTTCACGGAAAGTCTCAGCCGGAAATATTTCCGGCAGCTTATCTCCGCCGTGAGGTATTGCCACGCCAGAGGAGTTTTCCACCGTGATTTAAAGCCGGAGAATCTTCTCCTCGACGAGAATCGAGATCTTAAGGTATCGGACTTCGGTCTCAGTGCGATGAGAGAGCAGATCAAGCCCGATGGGATGCTCCACACGCTCTGTGGAACTCCGGCTTACGTGGCGCCGGAGCTTCTGTTGAAGAAAGGCTACGACGGATCTAAGGCGGATATATGGTCATGCGGCGTCGTTTTGTTCCTGCTCAACGCCGGTTACTTGCCGTTTCGTGATCCGAACATCATGGGACTATACCGGAAAATCCACAAGGCTCAATACAGAATGCCGGAGTGGACGTCTTCAGATCTACGGAAATTGCTCCGCCGTCTATTGGAACCAGATCCTGAAAAGCGAATCAACGTCGAGGAGATACTAGTAGATCCGTGGTTCAATCATGGAGTAGATCCGAGTGAAATCATAGGGATCCAAGCCGACGATTACGATCTGGAGGAAAACGGGAAAAAACTAAACGCCTTCGACTTAATCTCGTCGTCATCCAGCGCGAACCTCTCCGGTTTATTTGGAAATTTCGTGACGCCGGACCATTGCGATCAGTTCGTCTCCGACGAGACTCCGGCGGAGATTATGCGTAAGGTGGAGGAAGCAGCGAAGCAGTTGAATCTGAGGATAGCGAAGAAGAAGGAGAGAGCGATAAAGCTGGAAGGGCCAAAGGGAGTAGCCAATGTCGTCGTGAAAATTCGCCGGCTAACAGACGAATTAGTGATGGTGGAGATGAAGAATAAGCAAAGAGACGTGGGCTTAGTTTGGGCCGATGAACTAAGGCAAAAGCTACGTCGTTTGATTAACCAACCGGTTTATAGGGTTCCTGACAAACCGTAAAATGGCTTTTGTTACAAAACCAAAATCCGCGCGTTAAAATTCTACTCGTAATTTTTCAACGTAAACCCACTCGTGATGTTCAGCATTTGAACAAGAGAACCGGATTTAATTTTTTAAAAATTTGATAGAGGATTCGAGAAGCATTATGGTTAACCGGTCCGGTTTACATTGAAGCAGAGAGATAAATGGGAAGTGCAAGATCCGACTCTTTGTAAATAAAAATGACAAGAAGAAGAAAAACGAACCGTGATTCCACCTTTTAGTTTTTTTTTTTTTTTATGGGAGTAAAACTAAACACAACAATTATTGCTTCATTCGTTGGAGAGAATTTGAATAAAACTTTGATCTGAAATTTGTAGTCTTTTATGTGTTATGTGTGTGACTGAGTGTGTTTGCAAACTTGGGCCTTTGTTTTTGCTAAGGGACATGCTACACCGTTTGTAATATGTCTCGTTGTTGATTGTGTTTGGGAATCGTACGAAGCATTTCGGGATCATTTGCTCATTTAGCTTTGGATGTTCCTTAGATTTTGCATTAAAACTTTATATATGATACTTACAAGTTCACAAACACAAGCGTATACAATTCCTTAAAAACATGATTGGTATAGATAGATCGCAAAAGTTTACACCAAACTTTGAATATGGTACACACAACATATTATCTTTTTCCAATCAGGGATGATTTGCCTTGGGGAGTTTTGTTTGTAGTCTTAGGCTAATTGTCGAATACAAAATTATACCTTCCAACACATATATTTGACAGGTGTAATCAGTAAGTTTCCATAACAAAGCTAGAAAATTGACGATATTTGGAAAGAAATACCCCGACCCGGTTAGGTAATTCAGTTGTGTTATCCCTTCCAAAAACTTACTATGCAATCTAATTAGTCGAAGTCGAGTAAAAGAGAGAGATGTTATAAAGCAATAGTTGCTGTAGGTAAAATTACGTGTTAAGTGTATGTAAGTCTATGGAAGCTGGCCATCTTTTTAAGTAAAAACTCAAAATCTTAGCTTGAAGAAAACCACAGGACAAAGACAGACGAGGTATATCTGCAAAAGTTGTGTCCCAAAATGATTTTCAATGTTTTTTTTTTTTTGTTTTCCAACTTTCTTGAATTTGTGACTACCAAAACGACTGTACATCTTGGTTTAGGAATTGACCCTCCACAAATTGCCTCCCAGTCCCATCCCCAGTATTCTTCACTTTCCTACACATTATTCACAAACACCAAAATCAATCCACACTCCTCTTCACTGCCATTGTTCCAAATATAGCAAACTTCTAAACAACTTGATCTATAACCAATGTAATCCCGATGCACGTCTAATTATATAGCCATGTCTATAAATGAATCAAGCAAAAACAGAAATTAGAGGTTCAGAACAAACTAGTCTTACTTGAGCCAGTGATTCGGAGAAGGGAGTTCAAATGGATTCTCTGGAGCCAACCCAGTTGGACTCATGTATGCCCCATTATTCATGCCGGTTTCTTCTGGACGACTAAGCAACAAAAGACTATCTGTGCCAGATGATGCTGGGAGGAACATTTTCTGTGACCAAGGATCATGGTTGCTTGGACCAGCAATGGGACTGAACCCGCCGCTTCTCTGATCATTTTCAAAACATTCCTTCCTGTGTGAATATGCACTGTGAATAGGGTCATCTTTTGCAAATAACGATGATGTCCTATGGTGAGGCATATGATGCACGCCATTATCCTCAATAGATCTAGTGTTATCTGAAGGTAGAAGGAGATCTTGGCCAAATGTAGTCTTCCACATTTGCCAGCTTCCATCGTTAACTTGTTTTTCATCTGCAATTCGTAATCTTGACAAGGGAGATTCGATCGGAGATGGCTTACTGACCTCACAAAAAGGTGTATTCTTCAATAAGTGGGGCTTTTCTACACCATTTTCAAACTCAGTCCTTAGATCAAGTGATTCCGAAACAGGTCCCAGAAGAGATATTGGATCCGGAACATAACACGGATCTTCAAATCGCTCTTCTTCAGGCAAAAAAGCACGAGGATTTTCCCCCGATTGAGGGAGAAGAATATCTCTTGTAGATGAGAAACCTAAGCTACTGATAGTTGATCCGCTAGAGTATGTTGGTATAGTGAATGGTGATGGGAGACCAAAACTGATTGGATTGTCAAAGGTTCGTATTGAATGATCTTGATTAGGAGCCTGTGAACTCTGAACATCTTTGGGCTTTGTACTAGGTCGACTTATAACATTAACACTGGAGGAAGGAGGAACAGATGGCGAACGTGCGAATAGTTGGTGCCATGATTTTTTAGGCTCTCCACTTGGTTGTGGCTCAGAAACGACCTGAAGGGAACATCATAATATTTTTAAGTGTCTTTTATAAAACAAGTTGAAACTATAACCAAGTCTTAAGTTGAACCTACTTCAAGATAACAAACTTATAACTTAACAAACACAAAGTAGATGAATTATTTATAACTGCACACATAATAGACTAGTTTAATCATTCGGATCACAATGGCAAAAGAATTTTGGCAAGAACACTTACATGACGATTAGTATTCCTTTCCCCTCCATTTGAACTAGATTTTCCAGCAATAAATTCAGGAGGATTAATATGCCTAGTATGAACAGATGGATGAGAATAGTCTGCAGAGCCGATGGGTTTATTCTCTTTTGCAACTGTAGCTGACATATTGACACCTCTTCCAAATAAACGGTTATCTGTAAAAGCCTTAGAAGAAGAGAAGAGCGTACCCTTCACTCGATCAAAGTATCTACCACTAGCACCTGTCATATTACTGTTACTAGTAGAATTATTATCTACCCCATGCCCATGTCTCCTTTCCATGTTGGGCCGCTTATGCTCAGTATCCTTTCCTATCTTCTTGTCAAGCTCTTCCGCATCCGAATTGCTCTTACTAGAGGCCTTATCTCTTTCTTTCTTTCTCTCCTGGCGCTTCTTCTCTGCCTCCTTTTTGTTATCTTTTTCCTTGGAAGCAGGTGATAATTTACTAGATTTCTCGGCCTCTAATATCTCATCTCTTAACTTTCTACGTTCCTCCACTAGTCTCGCGACTTCCTCTCTTTGTTTTCTCTCTTCTTCCTCCAAATTCTCCTTTTCCAGCCTTGCTTGTCTTTTCTCCTCAGCTTTTCTGCGTGCTTTCTCAATCCTACTCTCATGATAGCTCGTCCCATTTTCACCCTGCCTAGCCAGTAACCGTCTCTGGTCAGCATCAGTTGACGACTCATCAACCGAAGAGCTAAAGCTAAATATCTTTCTCCAAAGCCACCTAATGCTCATGAAAAAAGAAGTAAGCAGTCGGCAAGCAAAAACAACGCCACCAGGATATGATTTCTCCACCAAACAATTCTCATCTTCTCCAAATGTACTACCACTATTATTCCGCCAGTAGGCTGACTCGTTAGCCCATGTGCTGTTTTCTGACCATTCTTGCCCGTGCATCCATCCATTCTCATTCCATCCCTTTCCATTAAACATCTTACCACCTCTTCCAACAAGATCCTTCAAAATTCCAGAACCAGAAAGGCCTAGCCCTGGAGGCACAGGCATGTCTAAAACAGGTCTCTTAGATATATGCCCACAATACGAGCACATAAATTTACCACCACCAGGATTTTGGTCTCGGTAAGGAGTTGAGCAGTTACGACAGCGTCGTGTAGCAGTTTTCTTAAGCTTTTGCAGTTCCATAGCTTCCAATCTCTTTCTCTCCCTAAGACGAGCATTTCTACGAACCCGCCAAGTAGAAAGCTGAGGCATCAAAACCTCATACCAGAACAAAGTAACCAAAAGCACAAATACACAAGCTAGCCTGGGAGAAGTAATTTCGAAACGAAAAGCTGGTGGAAGAAGCTGAGACAGAGCCCATAGTCCAATCAAAGGTAAAACCAACCAAGGCAGCATTGTTGCAACCCGGCGAGACCACTTTTGAATAACACACAATATACACATTATCCTCTCAAAACCAATCCTTCTTCTTCTTATCAGACCGGAATCAAACCAAAAACCCTAAACTTTTCAGAAAAATTTCAACTCCGGAGATGATGTCCTCAGAACAGAAAACACTAACCCTAATCTTCCTGCCAGGTTGTTGTATACCATCGAAGTATACTAATCCCAGCTCCAAAAATACTTCAGCAAAAATTAGGGCTTCAGGAGAACCAACAAAATACCTAATGCAAAAAGCGACGACATTTGAATCAAAAATTCACAAAAATGAAAAAAATCGATTCGATTTATAAAAGTAACAACCGAAACAAAGAGAACCCAGTTCAGGAACGAGCTCGAATTAACTCAAGGTGCAATGTGATAGTGGGCAGAGAGACAACGAAACTTACCGATTTCAGAAAGGGAAACAATCGGTTAAAGCAAAAGGGCGAGTGCAGATATGAGATTCGGATCCAATTTGTGGTAGAATAGCGTAGTATCGTTCGATTCTTGGCAGCGAAGAAATCGAAAACGGGAAAAAACGAAAGATTGATGAAGATGAAGAGAGAAATGATAAGAAGGGAACGAAACCGGGTAAGGTTGAATCGGGGCTGGGTCTTTATTATTTTTGATCCCTAACCTTTTTCTATTAGTCGGTGGTGCCTTTCATGCGCCCCCTTCGTTTTAGGTTTATCCATACACATTCATTTTTATTATTATCTACTTTTTTTTTACAATAATTATTACATATGTCCAGAGATCATCAATAAAGATGATGATCATTTTTATCTTATTTACACATTAAAACAAATATTATGAAATTGAGATTGTATGTATAAATTAATATGAGATTTAGTATTATATGTTTTTCTAATTTTTAGGATTTAGTATAAGGTTGATCTTTTCCACCTTATTTCATGTTTATTTATTAGTTTTAACTGATACGCAATCAAAAGCATTTACTGTTGAATAATATGAAAATACCCTGTACTTAACACATTTATGAAATGAAATGGTGAATTAGGTATTTATGGAAAATTGTTAGGTGAAACACCACCATTTTGAATATAAGGTGTTTGACAACTAGTTATATTTAATTCCAGTTTCACTCTTCGTTTTAAACACTAGTTTTCTTTGAGATGATATAGAGCAATATTTTCTTCGTTTTTTTCCTTTTTGAAGGTTTAGTCCATCTATTACAGGGTATGAATGGTGGATCGGAGTTTCTAGTCAATGGATGTGTTTAATTTCTAGTAATGGAGAAGGAGGAGAAACTTAAATGGAAGCTTCAAAAGTAAGTTAAAGAAGAAATTAAAGTGAATGTGCAGGAAGGAGGATCTTATATTTTGTCTCCCAAACATCGGCTGACGACTATAACTTTTAAACTGGCATAAATATTCATGCGATTAGCAATGACGAAACAAAGTGATGAAATTTTATGGATACAATCCTAAAGCTGCCGCGTATATTACACATGTCGTTTGCCTGTATTAGTTATTTGTCTAGCCTATATGGGCTTTGTGTACATTTAGTTGGATTGTATACGTTACTCTTTTATTTGTATTCCAAATTTTATCAGATATTTTTAATGAAATATTGGTCGACAAAACAAAAAAAATATTTTTTAAAAACGTTTCAGCATTACTCTTCGTTTTAAATTAGAATAATGTTGGTTTATGTAATGTATTATGTATCGATCCATAAACAAAAATAATTGGTACAAAAATATAATTGGGTAAAAAATTGAATTTAAATAAAATAAAATAGCAATAAGCCAAACACTTGACCATACATAATACGGTAACTCGACGTGACGCTACCGCCAAGCTCAGTAGATTTAATGTATTGGTCAATGCAAAATCTGATAATTTTATGATTTTATCATCACGTTGAACTCTAGAGTTCCAAAAGTCATGATCCTCTTTTAACATTGACGTCTTCTTCATCCTTTAAGATCGCACGTTCATTTGTAAATTTTTTTATATTATTTCCTTGAGCTAAGATCAAAACTTCATTACCATGTTATAGTCTCATTTGATAAATCAAAGTTCACATATGGATAATATGTACGACGTTCTGATCCCTATATATATATAACACAATAAAAGATCGAAACATTCATAAAAAAATATTTATATAACTAAACATTTACAATTTACTAAATGAAAATCGTTGTCAGACTAACCAAATGCTAACTATTAAAAAGTTAGAAAAAAATATATTCAAAAAGTGTTCTCTTACTATTGAAAGATTTATCTTCGAAAGTCAAATGTTGTTGAAAATGAAAGTAAACTATAGTAATGATTGTGTTTGAAAACCATACAAAGAAAAATAATAGGAGCTGGAAATGTTCACATTTTGGTTCTCAACGTGATCATTAATGTGCACTTTCAAGCATCTTGATTCTTTTATCTAAGCAGTTATTTAGAATGTATTAGACTATTGGTTTGACAACAAGTTCAAAATGGATTGGACTCCGGTTCTTGGTGGACTTCTTTGTGCATTTGTATTTTTTTGTCTAAAAACTCTTGATTCATCCCATTTTATAATCACTGGTCCAGTTAGAATAAAAATACAATATTCGCCCCTCCCAAATAATAATCTAATCAGAGATCTAAGGTTAACGCAACTTTGAAAAAACCTATATAACACCACTAATTCAAGATCCATTTGGTAATATAATTTTAATAGCACATGTTTTACCGGTTCTTGAAATCTACGTAAGACAGCAAAGTTAACATTCCAATATACAGCAAACACAATCCTCAAATGAAAATAAAATAAAAAATCAACCGTATCCACAAAATCTCCAATGAAAACTGTGATATGAAAATTTCCAGCTTTCCTAAGCAACATTTTCTTGAAGCTTGTGAAGAAGAATTCCATTCTTAGCACGAAAGTTATGGAATTAAATATAAAAAATCCTCTTTAAACAATAAAATATAACGAATCCTCAGATTAAATCATATTAATACTAGGAAATATATTAGAAAACATGATTCATTCAAGAATTGAAAAATGATTAATTAAATACTAAATATATTCTCAAAACATACCATGATCAAATAATTATAACCAAACCTTTTACTTGGTCAACTTGATAACCAATTAAACACATTGATTTTTCGTTTATTTTTTGCTCACAATGATTTTATTCTATTACAGGTTTTTTTTTTATGTTTCACAACAAATGTTTTTGCCACCAAAAAAAAAAAGTTTCATACCAAATGTTAAAGACTTTATTTTCCGTACGCAAGACTTGCTTCGCTGTTTTTAAGTGCGAGGCACAACAAATGTGCGCCACAAAGCAAACGTCGTGTTTAACAAACTGTTAATCACATTCATTAAACCATAATCACTCCCGCCACCACGCGCTTTTCTTCAATTTAACTTAACATATAAAAAACACTTAACCTTAATTATGACAATTAAGAGTTTTTCTTTTCTTCCAAGTTTGTTATTCCTCATCCCAAATTCTTCGCATTTAAAGAAGGCTTGAAACCAAAACTGATTTCCAATCCAAGTTTTGAGATCTATAGAAATGACAAATCCCGACAATCAGAAACCGGTGGAAGTTATTGACGACGTGGAGGCGCCAAAGACCGAGACGACTGGAACGACGACGTTTTCTGCGATTACTCAGAGATGGAAAAGAGAGGATTTGATTAAAAAAGCATCTCCGGTTACGAGAGGATTCAGTCTTTTGTTCTCTCTTCTCGCATTCATAGTTATGGTTTCTAACAAACATGGTTACGGTAGAAACTTCGACGAGTACGAAGAGTACAGGTGCCAATTTCAATTTTTGATACTCGAATTTGAAAATTGGGTTTGTGGAATTTTTATTAAAGATTTCTTATTTTCAGATATGTATTGGCGATATCGATTATTTCAACATTATACACTGCGTGGCAAACATTTGTACATTTATCAAAAAGAGAATTTTTTGATCGCCGAACTTCTATTTTGGTCGATTTCTCCGGTGATCAGGTAATGAAGAAACTGATAAACCAAATATTTATTTGTAAAAAAAATATGAACTTGATGCAAAAATATTGTAATTTACAGATTGTAGCGTATCTGCTAATATCAGCTGCGTCTTCAGCAATTCCATTGACCAATAGATTCAGAGAAGGCCAAGATAACATTTTCACTGATTCTGCTGCTTCAGCTATTAGTATGACTATCTTTGCATTCATCTCTTTAGCTCTCTCTACTCTCTTCTCCGGTTACAAACTCTCTACTCATTCTTTTATATGAATCTCTAAAACGTGTAAATGTCGTTCTTTTATGTGTTCATATATTTGTTATTTGGGGTTGTGACTCTCAGTGTGTGTTATTGTTTGATACATTATTCAAAGTTGGAGAAATCTGAAATTTGATTGGTTTTATTCCATTTTGTCTACTTTCTATATGATACAAAACATTAAAGATATTATTACATACGTGTGAAAGCTTATGAAAACAAATGAAAAAATTTCTCTATGGACTATTAGACTTCTATAGTCTTTTAGTATCTGCAAGGATATCACTAGTAAGTAGTGATCTTCTTCTCTGGCAGAAATGTACAAAAAGGAAAAAACAGATTCCTTTCATTACATAAACGAATCAAAAAACGAGGAATCCTCGTTTGGTTCTTCCTTGGCTCTAGAGAACCCACCACCACCAACAAAGTTCTGTTGTCCTTGAAGGTTGTTGTTGTTGTTATTAGTGTTGTTGTTATTAGTGTTGTTGTTCATCGCGTAACTAAAACCACCAGCATTAGTGTTGTTGTTGTTGTTGTGTAGCATCTGAAGTGTATATGGTGGTTGAGAAGAAGTAGTGAAGTTGGAGTGACCAGCAATAGCAGCAGATGGTCTAATTGGTGCTGAAGAAACATCCAGTGGTGGTCTGTTTGTAGCGTAACCGCTACCACGAGCCGCAGGTACATCATGGTTATGTTTCCCTTCATAGGTTGTGATTACTGCTCTCATATCATGTGATGCTCTCTCAACATGTTTTCTCACTGGACAACCAACGGTTGTGCATTTGTAGTAGCTTCTGTTAGATTCAAAGTGAAAAAAGAAACATAATCAGATTCTTAGAGCTTAATGTGACTATTGAGAAGCATAAATGTTTATGTAACTTACCTTGGATTTGGATTTCCCTTGACGACTTTCTGACCATATTTTCTCCATCTGTAACCGTCGTCAAGAATGTCGATATCACTTGTTGTCTGCACGACAATTCTCGGCTCTCTTACTGTCTTGCTTCCATTACCATTCCCACCATTTGTTTCATTTTCTCCTTTCCTGAAACACACACAAACATTTTAATAAACTTTCTTATTCAAGATTGTTCAATGAGTATGTGATAATGAATGATTCTGTTACCATCTCTTTGCTTCAGGTTCACTTCCACAATCTTCTTCATCTCTGCTTACAATCGATGAGCCTTGTTCAAACTCATCATCTCCAACAGAATCAGAAGTAGTGTTATCTTCTTGTTGCATACCAAAGGAATCAGAGTGATGAAAGCTATTATTGGAATTAGGTTGATCAGTAGAAGAAGCGTGACGATGATGATCAAGGCTAGCGTTGTACACAGCTGAATGAAAAGTCGAAGAAGAAGAAGATGATGATCTTCTAGTAGATTGTGGTTTTGGATGGTTATGGCTTCCTTTGTACACAATCTCTGTAATCTGACCTTCCAAAGATCTTTCTACTTTCTTCTTCGTTGGACAGTTTGGGAAAGTACACTTATAGTAACTCCGAGGATTCTCGCTACCTTTCACTTGTTTCTGTCCGTATTTTCTCCAGTTGTAACCATCTTCTCCTTTCCTTTGCTCTCTTGCATTGTAAGATGCAGCTTGATTGTTTTGACGTGTCTCCGTTTGATTCCATTGTTCTGATTGGTTCTTTCTCTGTTGTTCCTGTTACATACACATTCAAAATTCAGTTACAGAAGAAAAAAAGAGGATTGAGATCATGAGATGTTGAAGAACATACCTGAGATTGAAAGATAGAACTATTTGTTGTAGTAGTAGTTGTTGTTGTTGTTACTGTCGGAGCAGAAACTCCTGATGATTGTGTCTGGAATGAGAAATCGAAGAAGTTAATGTTGTTGTTGTTGTTGTTGTTGGTGTTGCTGTTGTTGCTCTTCTTCTCTGCCTCATTTATACCTTTTTGGTTACTTTCGTTTGTGATTAAAGCTCCTGTGGTTGGAGAAGCAAGAACCTGAAAAATCACCCACCAAACAATTAAGGATTTGATTCAGTATTCAAGAAGGAAGACAAACAATAATTATTAAGAAACATAAAATCAAGAGTTGACTCTGAAAAAAATATTACAAAAAAAAATAAATAGTTGACCGATGACTTTATTACTTCAGATCACAATTCATTTTCTTGAATAACATAACAACAGATGTTAAAATCAATCATCATAATTCATAAAAAGAGATTCATTTCCAAAGAATTGAGAAAAAACCAGAGAGGCTTACGTTAGCAGAGGAGGAGACAAAAGCAGGGGAATCGAGGAAAAGAGAAGGGCTGAAACAAGTGGAAGGAGAAACAAGAGAAGGAGAGATTGAGATTGAAGAAGGAGCAAAAGATCTGAACTTTGGGATCTCAAGATCTTCTAAAGATGAAGTTGATGTTCTTCCGGTTTGTTGTGACCAATTAGCAGAACCACTCATGTTCTGTCTGGTTCTGCTATTGTCCATAGTTAGAAGAGAGGAAGCAGCCATACGAAAATGGAAGTTTTTTTTTCTGGTATTATGAAAGACCAAATTTCGGATATATTTATAGAAAGTGTGAAGGAGCTTGAAGAAGGGGGCAAAGAAGAAAACGAGAGAAGTGATGGGTTTCTTGGCTATATTTTAGTTCCTTCTGTCTGTATATATAAAAACATATTGCACGGTCTGGTTGGTGAATTTTGATTTAATTGTTTTATTTTTGGGGTCACAGATGAAAAATGGAAATAAAATGTAGTTTCTGAGAAGGTGATAAAAAGTTTGACCGTTGAAAAATATAAATTAGAAGGAGACGAAGAAGAACAAAAAAGGTGATGGTCAGACCTTGTGGCCTTGACTCTGATTAAACGTTGAATAAGATTTTGAGAGGCGGCTTCACAATCTCATCATCTTAGGGCCTTTCTTGCTGCCACGTGTAATTTCGTGTTATTCTATTTATATTTGGATAAAAATATGATTCTCAGACAATTGGGAGAATCTTGGAATTTTGTTGACTCTTTTTAGTAAGTAGTACAGAAGTCCTATCTTTCTCTTAAGCACATCACATGAATTTAGGAGTTTAAAACACAATTTTTGTTGAACAAAAAAAAAAAAACCCACATAAGTTTAGGAATGAATTGGTGAATTATTAGCAAAGCCTCCGCGTTAAAGTCGATAATAAAATATGTGTCCCGCCAGCTGATACTAGGTTTCACTCTATTTAAATATTGATTATTTATCAATGTTGGAACTGAATTCAAATCGAAAATTATGTTTAAGAAATAAATATTCTCCTTGCTATGCATTATCACTCTATTTAAATATTAATTGTTTATCAATGTTAGAACTGAGTTCAAATCAGAAATTATGTTTAAGAAATAAATGTTCTCCTTGTTAAATATGCATGAGTTCTCTACTTAAATAAACATAAGTTTCAAATTCAAGAGTTAAAATTTATAGTAAAAAAAAACCTAATTTTCTACAAGTAAACAAGAATTCTACTAAACTATTTATTGAATTACCATTGTATTTTTATTTTAAATGTCAAATGTTATTTGCATCATTATATTCGATTTCTTCTTAGTCAAAGCATCTTTGTATTAATTTTTTAATTAAAAAATCAGATTTTAGGTTCATGCTTTTATTAATTTATATTTATTTTGATAAATTTCATGTTTTTTTATTAATTACTTACATCATAATTAAAATTCGAATGAAATCTTGAAAAATATCTATAGTAGGATTTTATCTTAATTATACATACTGTTAATGGAAGTATGCTAGATTTATAACATTTCTTATAAATTTTTTTGTTTATTTTCTGACAATAACTGTTCACAAATAAATTTAAATTAACAACTCATTAACATATAAAATAATAATCATGATCACTTTAATCCTTCAATAGGCTCTCAAATATCATCATCTTCCTTCAAAAATCCAACCACCGTACCTATTATATCAAAACAATAGCAAAGATTGTGACTATACAAGGCTAAACCATAATATATAATGTGAAATTTGTACAAACATAGAACAATAGCTTCAAGTAAAGTCCAAGTTTCTCTATCATTTTTTTTGTTTTTCTAGCTTTTTTCGTTTCAGAGTTTCTGAAAAAAATATCAATAATCTTTTTTTAATATAAAAACATTTTATTTTTATTATTACTCTCCTCGTCTTAATCTTCATCACTAATCATTTCGTAAAAATTGACATATTTCTTCGAATAATGACATTCTCTCATGCATCTTAGAATTGTGAATTTTCACTTACTCATTTTTTTCATTGACATTTATGATTTAAGATCGAAGTTTAATGGTTTTATACTTTTTATTCATTGTGTGTTTTGTATTAATCCAATGACTTATGCTTAACACATGTGTGAGAGACTGGACCTTAGGTATATTATTTGTGTTGCATCAGTGCTCCTCTTCCTGTAATCTTTCTTGGATTGTATAGATTCTACATAATTATCTTGAATTTACAATACTAACAATTAAATTGCTATAAAAATTTTGCGTTCGTCCCTGTCTAATTCTTTGTGGAACCTCTTTGTTTCTCACATGCCAAGCAAATTTTGTTGTTGGAGTCTTGTGTTGGGATCACATCTGTCCCCCCCTCCCCCTCCCACACCACCATTGATAGTGTTGCTTCTGTTGAAGCATATGTTTTGACTACTTGATAAAAACATAATAATTCAAGTTCTATGAATAGTAGTAGTAGTTTCATCTTTTGATGTGTTAATCATTGCTAGACGGGTCCTTTTCTGGAGCTGGAGTAACCCCTATACTTGTAAGTTGTAACATGTAATATTTTTCTAAAGTAATAGCACTGAAAACAAAAAAAAGTAGAAAGAAAAGTTTTGGGCATAGATATATTCAAACAAAGATTAGATGAAAAATCTAAAGTGGAGAAAAAAAAGAAAAGAGAACATATAAAACATGTGAAGAAAAGTAATTATGTCCCATCTTATCGAAAATATATAAAAAAGAATTTGGCTAAAGGAATAGATGATATTACATCAAAGGAAGAAAAAAATTATGTAAGTTTTAGGAATATATATGATCAAACAAAGATTAGAGGAAAACTCTAAAGTTGAGCAAAAGGAAAGAAAAGAGAACACATAACATGGGAAGAAAAGTATTTTCGTCCGATCTTTCGAAAATGTTTTATTTGGTGATTTATGTGGCATTTGATTAATTTAGGCACTATTATAGTAAATGGTTTCACCTAATTTCTCTAGGTGTAATATATATTAATATACAACTATCCAAGTCTTTGTGAATTATGGATTTGTGTCACTAACTTAATTCTTACTTCTATGCACTATTGATCCGATGACCATTTCAGCATAAAAAGCTCAAGAGCAAAAAGGCCTCTTAGATTAACACACGTGGGTATCTCTAAAGCCAACACGTGAAACATACGTGGCAGTGTTTACTTCCTGAATCATTCATTTTTTTAGTTTAAATCTTTGGCACTGTCATTGCCTTTACCTTGCTTTCAACGGTTCAAGTAGTACCTCCCTCTAAACGGCAGCGTTATAGCCACCGGAAAAAAGACGCCGACACGTCACCACGGCCGTCGAAGTATCTGATGGATCGGGTGAAGACGAACTGTTTATCCATGGCAGTCACGTTTCAGGAAGGGTTTAGCTATGTCAAGGCCTTTTTTGTCGGTCAGGTACTTATTATAAGACCACCTCGTTTTGATTTGGTTATTACTTAATTTACTCAACTTCGGTCAAGAGATTCATGAGTTCTTGAATCATGATCATATGACGTGTTTGGTGACTCATGAATTGCTCAATTGATTAGTTAACTTCATACTATTTTTCTAATTTTTTTTTGGTTTGGAAGACAAAGAAGTTAACGGCGAAGAACGAGAAGGAAGCTACGGAGGCTCATCTAACGGAGACAAAAATGCAAGTTGATGCAACCGATGAAGCAGAGAACGCCAAGAAGAGACTTCATCAATCTTCTTAAATGTTTTTTTTTTTTACTAATTCTAGTGGGTCTTTTAAAACGCATTATTTTAAATATATAATTATATTCCCAAAAGATAAAATGGAATTGTATTTGTCATACAAACAAAAAAAACAGAGACAAATTCTTCCTAACACATCTTTGTCATTCACCTAATTTAACCAATCATTTAGCTATTTGATTTAAGTTTGGTTGCTTAATGGTCATTTCACAAAATTATCCATGTTCGAGAAATGGTGGCGTATTCCACAACGTTACATGTTTGCACGACAAGGTAGTAACTTGAATAAACATTTGTTCAACAAAGGAATCTTCTCAAAGTGAAAAATATGGTTTCGGATACGGTAGAGATGAACTGTATAGAGTAATCCCGCCAACGTTACCGTGGAGAATGAGATCAACGTCAATATCCAAAAATCCTGAAATCACACATTCCAAATATCTTACCATTTCAACTGTAACATTTTTGCGTTTAAGTGGATTATTATATTTACCTTTGGGTTAGATACAATGATACCTAATACGTATCCCATCAAATCAAGAGCTGATTGCAACGAGTTTTGAACACCTCCAACCACACAACGGTCAGATTCTGAAACGAGATCCTAACATGCATGACCAAACATTAATTACCAAAAGGTTCTAAATCCTTACCAAAACATACATAACATAAAGAAATGATAACACCATACTTGCATTTGTTGAATGACGGCAAGATCAAACATCCATAAACCAAGCCTTGAAGCAGCAACTCCACCCATTAGCATATAAGATGCTATGTTATCCTTTTTAACCCAAATCGATCCAACACATACCATAAGACAGCTCCACTGCAAGAACAAGAATCCCACTTTTTGTGACTTCTTCTATAGGATATTGATCATTCAAGTTCCATAACATGGTCAAGTTCTTCTACTAGATCTCATATAAGAATCACCTGAGACCATAAGGACCAAAGGCCAGTTCTTAGCGTTGAGATACGCGATTGCATTAGAGGATACACGATCGTAGCGGCTAGTCCAACCGTTGCACTTATTCCTCTACCTATACCGATGATATATGTAGGTATGCCTTCCCATTGCAATGTAGCCGTCATCAATGTTCCAAAGCTGTGTCAAAGCAGTAATATCCACTTGAGAACCATTTATATGAACAAAGTCCGAAACATGAAAGTGAAAGAGAAAGAGAACCTTAGAACGGTGAAGAACAAGAGAGCTAGAGAAACACCAGGGAGAACAACTTCTTGATTCAAATATATTCTCCACGCGCCAACAAAAGAGGACTCATATATTCTATCAAGAATCTTCAAGATTCCGGTTTTACGCGGTGGGTTTGCGGTAGAACCCTCTTCTGTTGTTCCCTGAACAATAGAAACAGAAACAGTTGCATCTGTTGTTACTTCTACTGGATTAGTCCGAGAACGCAAGATTCGTCTCTCATTGCTTCTTGTTATCGCAGGAACACCACTATACACAGAAATGAAGAGCCAATATTCAACCCAAGCGGTTATAATGGCCCAAGATGCAAACGTGATCGCGGAAGCTTTAAGAGACACAAAACTAATGATCAAACCAGTGATCACCGGAGACAGTAGCTTGGAGCTCAAGTCAATGCCTCTAATGACAGAGTTCATTCTTGTCAATACTTCTTGTGGATGACCTTCCGACATTACCACGGCCCTGTTGTTGCCAAAAGATCCAACATCACTTTTAGAATACCAAATATAATACTATTAGTCTATAAAGTATTATAACGTTACCAGTCTCGTTCGATTAGAATGGTGCCACCAAGAGTTGAAAGAGCTCCAATGGCGCCAGCAACATTCGTTAAGACAACCAAGATTGCAAAGACAGGGACATTTTGTGACTTAAGATCGGAAACTAATAACAAATTGATGATAGCGCCACCAGCAATGGTGTAAGAGAGGTTCTGGCATACGAGCCAGAGTCTGAGAACTTTAACATAGTCCATTCCCTCGATCCATTGACCTACAATGGGACCAAAAACTGCGGTAGAAGCAGATTCTACGGCACCGTAGATCGCAGCGAGAAGCAGAGAGTTTGGCCATAAGTAGATCATATAGAGAGCAACAGAGAATTCCCATGTTCTGTATCAGAAACACCAAGAAACTCATATAGATATCATCTAAGACTATGATGAAAGTTTTATTCTTTTTGCTTTATAAACCAAACTCTGTACTCATCCAAGAAGATAAACCACTTAGTGAAATGAATCCAGTTGATATAAACCGTACCTGGCACTCCATCTGGCAAGAAAATAGCCAACGTAGAGATATGTCACAAAACGACGTCGTAAGGGTGATGGGTTTTGTGGCTGCTCTTCTTCTTCACGTTGTTGTTCTTCCTGTTGAAGAACCCTCAATTCTGTTTCATTATCCATTTTTCTGCTGAGAAATTTCGAATTTAGCATTGATCCAAGCGATTCAGTTTTCATTAGATAACATGACATGTGTTGTTATTCTAGCGTCTACAGACAGAAATTTGCATGAGTGTGTGAGTGACAAATATGTCCTTCCTCGATAATTCTGATAAACATGAATTCTCACATAAACAATAATGAATTAAAACAAAAATGATACTATGAATTCTAAATTAATCGGAAAATTCTAAAGGAGGAGGAAACGTCAAGGAGTGAAATCTTCAACTGACGCTAGAAAAAATAAGATACAATAGACCTTATTTCGGCGCCGGAGAGGAGCTTGGAGAATGAATGATGGAAATAGAATCGCAGAAATGATTATAAATATTTGTTTGTAGGGTGATCTTATTATTATTATTGGTGATATCTAAAAGGAATGAAAAATTTTGGGTGGAGGAGTACCATTTTCCCACTAGAGGAGTTAAAATAATACTTCAAAGCACCGAGTGATTGTATAAGAAAAAAAAAGGGAGGATCTGTGGGAATATTTATGGTTTCGTCTTTCGTGTGTTAACTGAAATATGTTACACTTATTCTATGGTTTAGATTTTGAGACTGGTTAATGAAACAAAGCATAACCCCTGAAAACATCAAAACTCTAAAACTTGAAAGGACCCTATCGGTGAACTCACTTCACATTGTTTATTTTGTGTGAGTAGTCCCAAGATGCAATAAACAAAAGATGTGGTATACATTTAAAGTGGAAAGAATGTCTGATAAAATATCTACCTTTTGTGGTTCTTAACATAGTGAAAGTTAATGTGTTCCTTAGCTTTTAGGACTTAGGAGCATTATATATTCAGATACATTCAGAGATCGTTTCATTTGCATTGTAATACTCAACTCTACAAGGGCGTGAGCTTTTTATCATTTCTTGATAGAGCTTGGTTTGGGGTCTTGCATCGCCTAAGACCACATTAGAAGTGAAGATTTCAACACATAAAAAAATGACATGACCATCTATACTCAGTGCCAATTCATTTCCAAGGTGGATGATTAAGCTAGTTCCAGAGGTGTATCTAAACTCTTTAGCCACAATTTGTATAGTTTCCACTCGCTTTTTCTTATGAATATTTTGTAAACTGTTTTAGTGGAACTTTTGTTAGGGCTTTCACCTTTTTGAAAAATGGATTAGCCATAAATGGAGCTTTTTATGAAACTTTTAAACTCAAAGAACTCTTCTTATATAATTCACCTTGTAATAGAAGTGACAAACAATACCTTAAACCCCCTTTTCATTTCTAGAAATCATACAATATCATCGGTCAGGCTTTCACCAAAGATAAAACAAAAAAAAGAAGAAAATTTCGAACAATAAAGCTACAAAAAAGATTAGTAAGGATCAAATAATTTGCGACTTTGCGTTAAGACAAGATAAAAAAGTGTTCATTGTTGGAAGATTGAGACAAAACAGAACAAAAAACAAGCTCTTTGGACAAACAATTTATGCTTTTAAGAAAGGCTATAATATATAGATGCTGCTATTCAGAATCAAAATCAGAATCAGAATCCGAATCACTTGCGTTGTAACCTGGTCGTTTATCTTTCACGTTCCAAACTGAAGACCGAACTCTTGATGCTTTCGTAATCCAAATTCTCCCCTAAGATGATGAACAAATACAGAATTGAATTCAAATTCCAAAAAAGAAGAAGAAACTTTCAAATCGACCCTATTGAATTAAAGAGATTTCTAATAAACAGAGTAAAAACCCTAAAGCTGAGATTGAAGGGGGAAAAAAAAGGAGAAACCTTTCGAGCATCTTTAGGGACTCCATAGCCAGAGTAATACATCTGACCTAATATAACTTGCATAGTGATGTTCCCAGCTTTGGCTTCCTCAAGTGTGTCTTTGAACCACCGCTTCGCACAATCCGAGACCACCGAGGAAAGCGGGACGTTGCGGCGGTTACTCTCGCTGGTGGTGGCGGTGGCGGCTGAGGAATCTTTGTCGGGACTATCCATGGTCTTTGAGGAAAAGGGTCGGATCGGTTTTGATGATTTGATGAATGCAGCTGCTGCTGCGGAAGCTCCTCTTAGCCCTGTTTTGATGGGAACTGATTTTCCCATTTATTTTATAACAAAATAAATAAAAAAAAGGGAATTCGATTTTCTTCTTCAATCTCTTTATTTTTGGACTTAGAATTGTCCACGAAACGTCTTGTGATTTTTCTTGCGCCGATGATCACTTTTAAGGAAAATAATAATATTAAAAAAAAAAAAATCAGCAATTGCGATTTTCAAAACTAATAAGCATTTTCAAGAGTAGGATAAATTTGTGAAGATGTAAGAAAACGATCGTATCATTTCAGTTCAATGATATTATATTTTCAGGATCCAAATTACACATACAACGAAGATGCAACTCAACTAAAAAGAATGTTCTATGAGAAAAAGAATAAGAAAAAAAAAACAAATCTCACACAACTTTTCAGTAAAACTAATACAAATTCTGGAATCTACTTACAACATACACACACCTATAAAATAGTATACAAATATACATACATGATACATACATTACATTACATATATAAGCGACGACAGTACGTATTTGATGTTCTGTCTGAAAATAGAAAACTGTATAACCTACCTGACTCAAGAAGGGCTTACGCACTCATCATGAAACAAAGAACAAACACAAACGGAAAAAAGCCAACGAGATCGTGATTCATGAATCACTCCAACTATCTGAATCTTCGTCCTCGTCGCTTCCAGCCATTGCCTGTACCAAAAACATCCGGTTTAGATGTGTGTGTGTGATAAGAGCAAAAGTGAAAAAAAATGATTTGGTCTTATGATCAGGCTAATAACTCAATGTTTCCCACCTAAGAAATTCAAACTTAAATATAAAAGGAGAAGGAAAGAGAGTAACGGACCATGCGTATTGTGTTTGCTTTCTCTAAGATTGCAGCTACCCTAAAGTTTGTTTTAGGACCAGTTTGGATGCTGGGTCGTGTTGCTACTGCAGGCTTCAGACTGATGGACTGCATAATAGATAAAACAAGGTCACAAAACTCCATATCATATATACGTTTAACAACATTAGATATTGCATTTGGGTTTTACATTATCAATATAGAAGAATTTAGGCCAAGTAAGAGTAAGAACAATGTGTGCTACCTTGTTCCGTATTTGTGCAAGTAGCGAATCTTGATCATCTTGCTTAGATTTGATTGGTGGTTGGACCATCTCAGAGACTTTCTTCATCTGGCAAATCATCAGAACAAGCGATTAGAGTCATACTTTAGCAAAGGCATTGTATTGTAGACAAGATGTGATTGTTACCGTGCGTCTGTCGTGAGCTGCAACTGCATCGACAAGTGGACTTCTTGGCCGAGGAAGCCTAACAATAGGGACCACTTCTGGCTTGTTTGTGTCCAAGGTAGGTGCAACAGAGAATGCGCTGACAGGCCACATAGCATCTCCCACTGAAACAGGAATTATCTTCTGAACTGAAGTATTTGATGATTCTGCTGTTTCTGCATTTGAAGCATCAGAAACCGAATGACCCTCATCTCCTACTTGAGTTGGCGTCAAGGTATTGGTCTCAGGATAATGGAGATGATCGCTTGAGCTTTGTGAAACATGCACATCTGTGTCGTCCTTGAAATCTTCCTGAGGCAGATGTAATGACGAGTTTTGTGAACAAACGAGCTCTTGGTTCTGAGCTCCATGGTCAGCCAAAAGATTGTTCTCTTCGGAACCAAAATCCTCTATACACTGCTGATTAGGTAGTGTAGGGAGCTCTGAACTGTCGTATTGACTATTCAAATCAGTACCAGTGGTTGGGAACTGAATGGATGATTGCAATGGCTTTACTGATGCAGTGTTCACAAACTCTCCAGGAAGTTGTTCTGATTTGTCATTTTCTAAAGATACAGACAGCTCTGATGGTTTAGATTCAATTTGGACATTTAAGCTAGAACCAATCTGTGGTGCCGCTGACGGATCAGAACTACTGGTTTCAAATGATTCCCCCATGAAGGTAGGAAAAGAATGTGAGACTTTCCCAATACGCCATTGCATAGGAGGAAGGGGCGGCAGTGGTGGCATGTCCTCCTGATTGGGTGGAGTAGTCTCACGGAGCAAACCAAAGCCAGGAAATGTAGAATCCAAATTCAACTCTTGCTTAGGACTGTTCAATTCGATACCTGCTGATTGTGGTACAAACTCTAAGCCCCCAGAAACACTTGACTGCAGCAATTCCTCATCTGCAAATGCATGGCTTGAACCAGGTGTTTGCTCTTTAACTGTCTGGTCCATATCCACACTCTCTAAAAGGTTGAGATTACTCACTGGTGAGGAATCTATGCAATTATCAACAAGAATGCTCATAAAAGGAGATTTAGTTTCAGTTTCGGTGTCTCTGTCACTTTGATCCGGAGATGACATAGGACTTAAAGATTCACAACCTGCCAGGTCATTATTATCTAGAGCAGTACCTGAAGACACTTCCAGAGGGGTTTCCTGCATTTTCTTCTCTGACTCTGGATTATTTTCTGCTGGTAGTGTCCCGTCGGAATCCAAAAATGTATCCAGATCTTCCGAAGATACTTCCAGCGGACTTTCCAGCACCTTTTTCTCTGACTTTGGATTATTTTCTGCTGGTAGCGTCCGGTCAGACTCTACAACTGCTTCAGAAGATGACTGATAAGTATTGGTCGAAATCCAAGGCAGACAACCTTTCGAACTAGTAGATGACAGGTTAAGATCAACACTGGAAGTGTCATCATCATTATCAGACACAGCAAGCTCTACGTTCGGGACAATGTCTGCGGTTGAATTGTCCAGCTTTGAAAGGTCATGAAAACCTTCATCAGAGATATGTTCATCACATTTGCTACAAGTAGGTGAAGCATCTCCCAAAAAGTTCTCACCTCCCGAATTAATATCAGAAGTCCGCTTACTATCAACAACAACAGGCATTAACATTCCATTTTCTAGTGTGTCTCCATGTGACTCTGAAATAGATACATCAGCAACTGAACTTTGAGAATCAACGTCAGCAACTGGACTTTGAGAATCAATGTCAGCAACTGGACTTTGAGAATCAACGTCAGCAACTGGGCTTTGAGAACCAACATCAGCAACTGCATCAGTCACTGTAACACAATCTGTTTCATCAATCAGAGTATCTTTTAAGTATGTTTCATCTACTGTACTAGGACCACAGACTTTAGAGGCCATATAAGGTGAAACTTCCATCCCCATCCCAGCAGAGAAAGGTAGCAGTTTTTCAGTTAGGCTACTACCATCACAGCTTTTAGGATCGCTGCTTGATTTTGCCAAAACTTTAGAACAAGCAACTGTAGAATTTGTCTCAATGTCATTACCGGCGGCAGGTAACTCTTTACCTGTTTGACTATCAACAGACACTTGAAGACTAGTGCCTGCGTTTACGAAATTTGAAGAATAATCATTCATATACTTTTTCTCAATGCTTCCTTCAGAAGTTGAACTAACTGACGAAGTTTCAGAAGGGAAGTTAGAGTTTTTAACATCAGATCTTGAAGAATCGACTGGATCCACCTTGCTTTCATCATTGCCTCCTTTATTCAGATCAAGTCTAACGAGTTCTGGAGAAGCTTCAACGACTTCTGGCGCTAAAGATTGAACAGTCAGTGAACGTGATTCATCATTCTGAGAGACTGGCCTTGTACTCGAACATGTATCATTCGAACTAAATGATGTCTGCCCATCTACACTGCGGCTACTAACTGATTCCTGAACATTAGAATCATGAGACACTTTGTTGGCATCAGAAGTGGAATCCACCAGCTCACTCTTAGAACGAGAAGTAAAAGGCAAACATCCAGAAGATTTCTCTCCATCAGATTGATCATCAATAGACACGCTTGCAGTGTCCGAGTAGGAAAAACTAGTGCTTTGTTTCCCAAACGAGCTTTGCCCATTTTCTGACACTGGTGTGTTTCCATTTGAATGAAGAAATGAAAATTGAGATGGGTCCTCCATCCTCTCTTCCTCCGCATCAGAATATGTACGATGGTTCCCATCCTTCAAAGCATCTGGTCTACTCTTAAGTCTACACTCATCTTCTGTTTCTGTTTCTGACTCCATGGTGGCTGGTGCGTCCACATAGTTGTCAGCCTCACTAGTTAAATCTTCAGAATAACTCCTATGTTGAAGAAATCCTGGCTTGCCATTCAAATTAGTCTGTGAATCCTTTGTAGTAGTTGTACCAGGGACCTCATTGTAAGTAGATTCAGGCACTGTCTCTATGTCTTTTTCAATAGAAACCCCATTTAAGTTAATATTTGCCACATTTTCCTGCTCATCAGGCCATGAAACCTCTGCTCTGCTACCTCTGTGAGACTTATCCAGAGCACCAACCATATTGATTTCAGGTTTATCAGTTACTACTTCTTTAGCACTATCCATATTCCATGTCAACAGTTCGGGGGTTGGCGTGATTATTTGATAACCTGTTTCATTATCGACACATGTCTGCACAAATTTCTCCATGTAGCTTTCCCCTGATTTTGAAATAAGTGAGTACCCATCCAGCTTTCTAGTTTTCAGCTTCACCACTCGCGCTGGGTCTGAATGATGAGCCTCTAAATGCTCTTCCAAAAATAATTCATGCAATCTGTGCCAGTTGAATGATTTGAACTTAGGAAACTAAGTATATACACAGTAATAGAAATGACAAACATACAAGACAAAAATCAGATAATACTCACTTGGCATGTGATGATAGTGCATTTTCAGGTGTTCCTCCATTCCTCCACTGAGATGCTCTCTTCTGCAAGAGAATTAGAAGAAAAAACTATGAGCAGTGCACAAAAGAAATATAAATCTATTGGACCTGTCTAAGTTTAATGACTGCCTAGACAAGAACATAAAAGACAAATTCTACTAAAACCAAGAAGGATCACATAGCAATCCACAAGCTACAGTCTGAATTAAGAAGCTCCCTCTTTTGTCAGTACTAGTACCTTTGCTTTCTGTGATTTCTTCTCTCTCTGAATATCATCCCATGATGTTTCATATGAAGATGTTTCGAGCCTAACAAATGATGGATCAGTGTAACGTTTCAAGCATGCCCCAGCTCCCGAAATATCAAATCTAATCAAAACACAAGAAGATATGTTATATCCTCGGCTCTCCCAAACGACTAGATAAAAGAAGATTACAAAACATACTTATCCAGAAGAAATAGCCTTGGGGGACCTCGGCATTCCTCATAAGAATCCATTACACAGCGAGGTAAGTCACCACGTGTAACCACACTCTGTTCCAATTGTAGATTCGGATGCCATTCCAAACCTGAAAATAGAGTTATAGAGTCGCTTGAAACAATCCAACAGCATAGTTGAACAGATCATAAATGTCAATAGCAAAATACAATGCTTGTTTAAAATCATGCAGATGCACAATTGCACATTAAGCACAAAATATCTGTCATCCTTGTAATATATCTATGATATGTAGACAAAGCTAATTTGTGCAAACAGGAAAATAACAGTTCCAAGACAAGCTATCTTCAATTGCTTTGCTTTCAATTAGAATCAACCTAACACACACCAACAAAAGCAAGGATCCAAAGGAACTTTACTGACCTTTATTAGAAAAGAAAGGTGAATGATCGGTCTGGCAAAGTAATGCCTTCTCTACGAATGGGAATTCTGCTTCCAGCTGTTGAACACGAGCCGTTAGACCATGGCTTCTAGAAGCAGTTGCCATTACTTCTTCGTGCAAGTCATGGAACATCTCAGCAGCAAACCTTCAATTCACAAATTACACAAATTAAGTCAATTCGATCAAAAAAAATCAAACTTTTATTCACTTCCACATCCTCAGATTCCTAAAAATCGTTACTTTACATCTCATGGGTCGAAAACAACGGACTCCAAAACTCCGAATTTGAAGCGATTTGAGGTCAATTACAGAAATTTCCAATTCACAAAGACAAAGATAAGAGAAAACTTACTCAGCGAGATCACCGAGTTGACGCAATATACCAACAAGACCAGCCATGGCGACTCCTTCAAGCAGAGCTTCAGGGTCATCTTTATCAGCTGCTTGATACAGATCCGGATCTGCTAATCCGTATTCGTTTCGAGACTGGTACCTCGTCAACGGCATTGTTTTGAGCTTTCTGATCAGCTCAATGCTATGCTAATTCTTTGTTCAATTTCAATGGAGGAAGGACTTTACAAGGAAGAAAAACAAAGAAGCTGGTCTGTATCGATCTCTCTCTTCATTGAATTTAGTGACCGACCACATTTAGTTATGTGACGACATCACTTTTCTGATACCAAAACGGACTTTCTATGAATGAACTCGAGACGGCGGATAGGTGAGGGAAGAGAGAGACTGAAAGTCAGACGCTGAAGGAATTTAGGAAAATATATCCAAAAAATACTTCAAAAAGACATAAGCATTTAATACAGTTTGATAAAAGAAACAAAAAAAAAAACATTACACGCATTTTTCATAAATTGTTAGGAATCATCATTTACGATTTTTTTTTGTTTGTGACCAGAAAATGGTTTTTGAAGAAATTACTAATTTTGGATCATTGGATGGTAGTTTAGAAGAACATAAAAATTGATTTTTACATTGGATTATGTATTTAATATCAGTTTCGATTTTAAATTCGAACTCTCTATAAAATAACTATTTTATTGGTATTTATAGGTTGGGTTTAAATATTTTAACTATGTCTATAAAAGATTTGATTATAGTTACTATTTTACTTATAGGTTGGGTTTTAAAGTTTTAATTATTTGATAGAACAAGATGCTTCCAGTTAGAAATGGAGTATATCCCTCTCCATCAAAATAAATCTCGTTTCAGTTCATTTGTTTTCGTGTGAGTTAGTCACTAAATGGCAAATATAGTCAACCGAATCCACATACATACCACTCCTTTAAAACAAATTTTATATTTTAAAATATGGAGTAAAATACAAGTTTTAATCATTAATTGTTTCGTGACAGAAAAAGAAAACACTCAATTGTTTTTTCAGAGTTAGGCTAAGCAAAGCTAGAGATTTTTTCATAATTGACACTTGTCTAACACAGTTTAGTTAAAAGTTTTTAAGAAACCAATGCCGTTAATTCAAAGATAAAAAGGGAGGGAAGAGTCTCTTCACTCTTATCTTTGTGTAGGAACATCAGAAGCCGTTGTGGTACGCTTCGCCTTCTCTTTTGTGTAGGATCATTTATTCTTCTTTTTGTTGTTGTTGTTAAAAATCATTTGAAGTTGTTTTTTCTTTAAGTTTCAGGTTCAAACATGTCTTATATTCCTCCACATAAGCGACACTTGAAGGATCCAGTTGAACCTTCCTCTTTTCCAGATTCTCTTCTTATAAAACCCAAGAAAAACTTTAACTTCAAGAGTAGAATTCCTCAAGGCAATGCTATTGTTTATTCAGGAGATTCCATTTCCAAATGGTTTCTTGTTAGTTCAAATGGAATCGAGGATAAGGTTCCTCCTTCTCTTAAGTTTGTGCATGTGTCTTCCGATTCTGTCGAATGCAGAAATAGAGAAAAGCCTTTAGTACTTATGAAAAACGAGGTTCAAGGTAAGACACTCTGGACTTTTGCTATGTGTTTTGACAAAACAAACATCATTAGATGCTGAAACGAACGACACTAGTGATTCTTTTGTTATGATCGATCTTGCCAAAAGAAGATACATTATGTCTTTCTTACTATGGTTTTTATATGTTTACATTCAGCAGATACAAATACTGAAGAGAAAGAAGATGAAGATGAAGAGAGGACTCGGTGGTTGTTAGTAGCAGAGAAGATTGAGGAAGATCTTTTGTTAGCATATGAGCAAGCTAAGAAGTTAATGGATGATCATTATCATGTAGATAATGGTAAACTGAGATTGGTTGCTAGGTTTGGTAAAGTTCTCTTCTATAAGTAAGGGTTTCACATTCTTGTCTTTGATTTTGCTTTTTTTTTTTTTTCCATTAACAAATAAAATACTTTTCACTTGTGTTCTAACATATACAACATAAAACTAGGCGTCAAGCTGGTCCAGTGGCTGAGTATACGAGAAGAAACTTGACTAAGATATTTTCAACAGATGTCCCATCTTCTTACATACAGAATATCAAGTCTAAGGTTGTACAAAGCCATAATTTCTGTATAGACAAGGAAAAGGAAACTTACATTGTGAAGATAGACCATTATACTTCTCCCAATGCAACCATCAGCTGTATATGTACTATGAAGGAAGATGGACGGCTCAGTATGTACAAGGCAAGTCTTTTGTCCTTTGTTTGTTTGTGACAAGAACTACAAAATATGTTAACTCCACATTAATTATTACTTGGTTCTTTATGATCTTCTTCTAACATCTTGCATTGAAGCTTTTTTTTCAACAGGCCGAACGTAATCCTGTAAGGCATTTGGTTGTTGATGTGTCTTGCATTGATAAGAATCTTGACATGAGGCTTGTGCTCGCCACCAAAAGGAAAATAAATACTCTCACAGTAAGTTGAATTTGATATATACATATAAATGTTTTTCTGTTTAAAATAGATATGCCACTCTTGGACTTAGGTTTGGTGATCTTTCTGTGATGAGCAGGAGAAAGAGAAGACTAACATTAAAGAACTATTGGATTCAATAACCATTGATCCAAATGAGAAAGGCAGATTAAGGTGGAAGCTTGGTAAAACTGTATCTGAGGATGAATACAAAATATTTGAAGTCTGTCACGTTAGAGCTACTATATACAAAAACCGCACACTCAGGCTTAAGATAAGGGAGACTGATAGATTCAATGAGAGGAGTGGAACTGGGGAAATCAACAGGGGGGTGACTCTGATACTTGAAAACGTGGACTCTAAGTTACAGGTAACATTATTGTGCTTTTGCATCTTTGAAACTCAATTGTATCTTGTGAGGCTTATAGTGATCACACTTGTTCTCTGCAGGAGAAGAAGGACATTAAGCAGGGTTGTGTTATGGAAATGCTTCGAGATGCTCTTGGAACCATATGGGACTTCTTGTATTGCGATGCCTACCTTACGTAGTAAAGAACCATATGATGTTGTTGACTTGCTTGTGGCTGTTTGGTTTCTCATTTTATTTTTTTGTGAAGGATTGGAATTGTGTGTTGTTCAGTGTATACTGTGTATTATGTTTTGTATCTACATATGTTAATCAGGCTAGGTCCGGCTTGTCTAGCTTGAAACCCACATAACTCGGCATGTTTTTTATCTGCTCCGGCCAGATTTATTTCGGTTTATATTTTACTAATAGGCCATGTCTAGATTTTAAGATCATGTATAGACCGGTCTTAAAATCCAGTAAATAAATTCCGGTTAGACCAAATTTACAAAAACGCTATATTCGACGACTTCTCCCACACTAGATCGTGGGCCCGCCTAAAAAGAAAAGGAAAAGAAAAAAGTTGATTTTAAAACCAAACACAATTATTACAGTTTTGAAGAAACCGATGAGTCGTCGTCAATTGAAAGTATCAAAAGGGAACGAAGAGTCTCTTGGAGTTTAACTATCGATTCGTCTTCTCCCTTCTCACACCTTGAAATTTTCTTTCTATATATACTTCGGAGCTTATAGTTCCTTTGAATATAAGTATTCTGTAATCTCTGAAAATTCTATCTTCGTTTTCTTACAGTTTCAGGTTCAAACATGTCATACATTCCACCACATAAGCGACACTCAAAAGGATCTGGCAAAACCTTCCCCTGTTCCAGATTCTCTTGTTACCAAATTCAAGAAAAAACTCGACTCATGTAAACTTAATAAAGGCGACCGTATTATATATTCAGGAGATTCAATTTCCACATGGTTTATTATTGGTTCAAATGGGATCAAAGATGAGGTTCCTTCATATGTCAAGCTTACGCCCTTAACCTCTGATTCTGTCGAACGCAGAAATGGAGAGAAGCCTTTAGTACTGATGAAAAGTAATGCCCAAAGCGGTAAGAGACTAACTTTTACGTTGATGCTGAAATATACAACACTAGTGACTGTTTTGTTATTGATATGATCAGTGAATATGAATACTGGAGAGAGCGAAGAAGAGAGAACTAAGTGGCTGTTAGTAGCAGAGAAGGTGGAGAAGGATCTTGTGTTGGCATACGAGCGAGCAAAGAAAGAAATGGAGGGTCATCATCATGTATTGAGATTAGCTGCTAGTTTTGGTAAATATTTCTTCTTTAGGTAAGCTGAATTCAGTGTTTGTGTGTTGATACCTTGTTGTTTACGTAAACTCTTTGTATTTCTTTTTATAACATTTTACTACATAAAACCAGGGGTCAAGGCTGTCCTGTGGATGAATGTTCGCCAAAAAACTCGAAAAAGGTGTTCTCTCCAGATTTTCCCACTTCATACTTACAACACATCAAATCTAAGATTGTACCAAGCCATGGTTTCTGTCTTGATTTGTAAAAAGAAAGATACCTTGTGAAGGTACTTGTTTTGTTTTTTTTTTAGAATTATGAATTATCTTCTAATGTCATTTGAAGATGCTTAGTTGTGTTTCGCTTCTATTTTAGGTATCAGATTATACTCGTCCCAACGTAACCATCAGCTGTAAATGTACTCTTAAAGAAGATGGACGGCTCAGTATGTATAAGGCGAGTCTCGAGTTCTTTGTGTGTTTGTGAGAAATAATGTTCTGAGAACATACATATGATTAGTCTTATCATTGACATAAACACCTTTACATTCCACATTTTGTAGTTGGTTTTTTCTTATAACATCTTTGGTTTTTTTATTTTGCAACAGGCTGACATTAATCCTGTAAGGCATTTGGTTGTTGATGTGTCCTGCATTGACAAGAATCTCGACATGAGACTGATGCTTATGGCCAAGAGAAAATTGATGGATCTCAGTGTGAGTTGACTATTATACATATATTTCTGGATAAATAGTTATGCCTGGCTTAAAAAAACTTTTTCTGTTGGGCAGGAGAAAGAGATCAGTAACATCAAAGCACTTTTGGATTCAGCGACCGTTGATCCAAATGTGAAAGGCGGTTTAAGATGGCCGTTTGGTAAAGCTTCATCTGAGGATGGATACAGAGTATTTGAAGTTTGTCATGTGAGAGCTACCATCTACAAAAACCAAAGTACAAGGCTTAGGGTTAGAGAGACTGATAGATTCAATGAAAGAATTGGAACAGGGGTTATCCATAGGGAGGTTATGCTGATGCTTAAAGACATGAACACTAAGTTACAGGTAAATTATTTTTTGCTCTTTTATCTTAAAAAGTCTATTGGAAGTGATGCTTATAATGATTTATTTCACTTGTGGTCTCCAGGAGCAGAACATTGAAAAGGATTGTGTTTTGAAAATGCTTCGAGAGACTCTTGGAACCATATGGGACTTCTTGCATTGCGATGCCTATCTTTCCTAGTGAAGAACCATATGATGTTGATGACTCGCGGGTGCTGTTGGGTTTCTCAGTTTGGTGGTGAAGGATAGGAATTGTGTGTTGGCCAGAAAAGAACTTGTGTTTTGTATCCATGTCAAAAGAACTCGCATGTTTTTTATCGGTTTTTGTCTTATTTTTTGTGGTTTATATTTTAAATGGGGTATGGACTCGAATCCATTAGTATGGAACATTGGTTAACCAATATGTTTTATTTCTTCCAAAAATCCCAACTAATCTAAATTACAAAAGTAAATAGTAAACACCTCTTACTGCAATTATAAAAAAGGATAATTTAGTACAAGTAAAACATAAATATTTTGTAGAAAATGTAGAACCATATACAACTTCAATTGATAATATTAGCGTGTTTTTATACAATTTGAAAAGTATTGCAAAAAGATACAAGTAATCAATCAAATGGTTATAATATATTTCTACAACTTGAAAAGGGAGCGAAGTGTCTCTTGCAAGACTCTCACGTCTCATTTTTCTGAAGAAACATCGGAAGACGTTGACTTGACAAAAGGTACGACGACTAGCCTTCTCCATCCTTCCCACCTTGAAATTCTCTTTCTTTATGTAAACTCTTAAGCTCGTCGCTCCTTTTGGACATATTCTGTTATCCCTGAAAATAAAGTATTTCCTCTCCGATCTCCAAGTTCAAGCCTGAAATAGAACCGACCAATATTTTTTTGTTTATGTTTTTGGTGAGTTTCAGGTTCAGACATGTCTTACATTCCTCCACATAAGCGACATTCGAAGGATCCAGCCAAACCTTCCCCTGTTCCAGATTCTCTTATTACAAACTTCCAGAAAAAAATCGACTTTAGGAGTACAAGTGATAAATGCGACCGTGTTATATATTCAGGAGATTCCATTTCCAAATGGTTTATTTTTGGTTCAAATGGGATCGAAGATGAGGTTCCTTCATATGTCAAGCTTGTCCCCTTAACCTCTGATTCTGTGGAACGCAGAAATGGAGAAAAGCCTTTGGTACTAATGAACAAAAATGTTCAAAGTGGTAAGAGACTCTGTTTGTTAGTATTGCAATCGTTCTTTCCTATGTAAAAGGTTGAAGCTTTATGCAGATCGTTTGTGTCTTAACGCTTCTTCTTGGCTTTGACTATGTGTTCTAATCTTGTTGTTTGTGTCTCAACGCATAATCAGGACTTTTGCTATGTGTTTTGAAAAAATAAACATCGTATATTATGCTGGAAATAAACAGCACTGGTGACTATTTTGTTAGTGATATGATCGTTATTGCCAAAAGAAGATCCGTTGTGTTGTTTTTCACACGTTTATGTTTCAGTGAATATGAATATTGGAGAGAACGAAGAAGAGAGAACTAAGTGGCTGCTAGTAGCAGAGAAGGTAGTGGAGGATCTTGTGTTGGCATACGAGCGAGCTAAGACAGAAATGGAGGGTCATCATCATGTTTTAAGATTATCTGCTAGTTTTGGTAAAAATCTATTCTATAGGTAAGCAATTCTGTGTTTCTTGATATCTTGTTGTTTACTGAAACTCTTTGTATTTATTTTTCTAACATTTACTACATAAAACCAGGCGTCAAGGTCGTCCTGATGATGAATGTTCACCAAAAAACTCGAAGAAGGTGTTCTCTCCAGATGTACCAACTTCATACTTTCAAGACGTCATATCTAATGTTGCACCAAGCCATGGATTCTGTATTGATTTGGAAAAGGAAAGATACCTTGTGAAGGTATACTTTGTTTTTTTGTTTTTTTTGAGAATTATGAATTATCCTTCTAATGTCATTGAATAATGCTTAGTTGTGTCTGACTTCTAATTTAGGTATCAAATGATACTCGCCCCAACATAACCATCAGCTGTAATTGTATTCTTAAGGAAGATGGACGGCTCAGTATGTATAAGGCAAGTCTCGAGTTCTTTGTGTGTTTGTGAGAAATAATGTTCTGAGAACATATGTTTAGTCTCATCACTGATATAAACACCATTACATTCCACATTTTTTACTTGGTTTTTTCTTATAATATTTTACATTGAAGCTTGGGTTTTGCTTTGGCAACAGGCCGACACTAATTCTCTAAGGCATTTGGTTGTTGATGTGTCGTGCATTGACAAGAATGTCGACATGAGACTGATCCTTCTGGCCAAGAGAAAATTGATGGATCTCAGTGTGAGTTGAATTTTTGATACATATTTATGCATGTAAACTTAGGTTGGCTGATTTATTTTTTTGATGGGCAGGAGAACGAGATCAGTAACATCAAAGCACTGTTGGATTCAGCGACTGTTGATCCAAATGTGAAAGGCGGTTTAAGGTGGCCCTTTGGTAAAAATTCATCTGAGTCTGGATACAGAGTAATTGATGTTTGTCATGTTAGAGCTACCATCTACAAAAACCAAACTATAAGGCTTAGGGTTAGAGAGACTGATAGATTCAATGAAAGGACTGGAACAGGGATAATCCAGAGGGAGGTGATACTGATACTTGAAGACATGAACACTAAGTTACAGGTAATTTATTTGTGCTCTTGTCTCTTAGAAAAGTCTATTGGAAGTGATGCCTTATACTGAATTATTTCATTTGTAATGCAGGAGCAGAACATTGAAAGGGATTGTGTTTTGAAAATGCTTCGAGATACTCTTGGAACCATATGGGACTTCTTGCATTGTGATGCCCATCTTACTTAATGATGTTGCTGTTTCTATTGGGGTTTTTTTTTTTTTTTTTTAACTTTCTGATGTGTTTTCGACTTTTCGTACAATAATGCTTTTTGGGTTTTGAAAAATTGAACTTGTGTGTGACAAAAAAAAAAGACAGAATGTGTTTCTTAAATTTTTTAAATATCTCTATAAAAGATTTCATCATAGTTAATATTTTTATTTATAGGTTGTGTTTTTAAATTGTTAATTAAAAACATTAAATTTAACTTAATGTTTCAAAATTAGTAATCTACAAAATCAGCCAAAATCATTGATAGAACAACATGTTGCTTCCAGATAGAAATGAAGTGTCACAAATCACTAAATCCCTCTCATTCAAAATAAATCACGTTTTAGTCCAACATTTTTCGTGTGAGTTAGTAGCCATGTCCAAGCCAAACTAGATTTTAAAATCGTCTATAGACCGGTCATTAAATCCCCACACTAGAACGTGGGATATGAGTCATATGACTTACCGTAAGTGGGACCCGCCCAAAAAAAAACCAAACACAGTTATTAAAGTTTTTTTCTTTTTCTTTTTTGTTAAAGAAACCGATGAGACAACTGAAAATACAAAAAGGGAGCGACGAGTCTCTTGGAAGCCGTTGAGTTGACAAAAGATACTTCTTAGCTCATCGCTTCTTTGGATCTATTCTGCAATTCCTGTAAGATGTGTGATTTCTCCTTAATCGTTCTAAAGCTGTTCCTCTCTGTTCTCCAAGTTCAAGCCTGAAAAGTACAGACTAAAAGTTTTGTTTCAGGTTCAAACATGTCTTATATTCCACCACATAAACGACACTCAAAGGATCCGGCAAAACCTACCCCTGTTCCAGATTCTCTTGTTACCAAATTCAAGAAAAAACCCGACTTTACGAGTACAAGTGATAAATGCGACCGTATTTACAAATGGTTTACTTTTGGTTCAAATGGGATTGAAGATGAGGTTCCTTCATATGTCAAGCTTGTCCCCTTAACCTCTGATTCTGTCGAACGCAGAAATGGAGAAAAGCCTTTCGTACTGATGAACAACAATGTCCAAAGAGGTAAGAGACTCTATTTGTTAGTATTGCAATCGTTCTTGCCTATGTAAAAGGTTTAAGCTTTATGCAGATCGTTTGTGTCTTAAAGTCTTAAGACTTCATCTCGTCTTTAACTATGTGTTGTAATCTTGTTTTTTTGTTGTTGTTGTTGTTGTTGTTGTTGTTGTAATCAATGCAGGATCAGGACTTTGGCTATGTGTTTTGGAAAATGAACATCATATAGATGCTGAAATAAACAACACTTGTGACTATTTTTGTTAGTAATAGAATCGTTCTTGCCTAAAGAAGATACGTTGTGTTCTTTTGAGTGTTGTTTTATATATGTTTATGTTCAGTGAATATGAATATTGGAGAGAGCGAAGAAGAGAAAAGAACTAAGTGGCTGTTAGTAGCTGAGAAGGTTGAGGAAGATCTTATGTTGGCATACGAGCGAGCTAAGACAGAAATGGAGGGTCATCATCTTGTATTTAGATTAACTGCTAGTTTTGGTAGAAATTTCTTCTATAGGTAAATGATTCAGTGTTTGTTGATGTTTTGTTGTTTACAGAAACTCTTTTGTATTTATTTTTCTAACATTTTACAACATAAAACCAGGCGTCAAGGTTATTATGTGGATGAATGTTTGCCAAAAAACTTGAATAAGATGTTCTCTTCAGATGTCCCAACTTCTTTCTTACAACACATCAAATCTAAGGTTGTACCAAGCCATGGTTTCTGTATTGATTCGGAAAAAGAAAGATACATTGTGAAGGTAATACTTGTTTTGTTTTCTTAAAATTATGAATTATCCTTTTAATGTCATTTGAATTATATGCTTAGTTGTGTCTGGCTTCTATTTTAGGTATCACATGATACTCGTCCCGGAACCATCTGCTGTAAATGTATTCTTAATGAAGATGGACGGCTCAGTATGTATAAGGCAAGTCTTGAGTTCTTTGTGTGTTTGTGTCTGAGAACATATGATTAGTCTCATCAACACCATTACATTCCACATTTTGACTTGGTTTGTCTTACAACAATCTTACATTGATGCTTGGGTTTTGCTTTCGCAACAGCGTGATCTTTGTATTGAAAGGCATTTGGTTGTTGATGTGTCTTGCATTGACAAGAATCTCGACATGAGACTGTTGCTCGGCTCCAAGATAAAACTGAGGGATCTCAGTGTGAGTTGAATTTGATATATGTATATGCTTTTATTGATAAAGAGTTATGCCTCTCTTGGACTTAGTTTGGCTGATCTTTCTTTTGATGGGCAGGAGAAAGAGATAAGTAACATGAAAGCATTACTTGATTCAGCGACTGTTGATCCAAATGTGAAAGGCGGTTTAAGGTGGCCGCTTGGTAAAGCTTTATCTGTGGATGGATACAGAGTATTTGAAGTTGGCCATGTTAGATCTACCATCTACAAAAACCAAACTATAAGGCTTAGGGTTAGAGATACTGATAGATTCAATGAAAACATTGGAACAGGGGTTATCCATAGGGAGGTGATGCTGATGCTTAAAGACTTGAACACTAAGTTACAGGTAATTATTTGTGCTTTTGCATCTTAGAAAGTCCATTAAAAGTGAGGCTTATAGTGATTTCACTTGTGGTTCTGTAGGAGCAGAACATTGAAAGGGATCGTGTTTTGGAAATGCTTCGAGATACTCTTGGAACATTATGGGACTTCTTGCATTATGATGCCTATCTTACTTAATGATGTTGCTGTTTTTATTGGGTTTCTTTTTTACTTTCTGCTGTGTTTTCGAACAATAATGTCCTTTGGGTTTTGAACTTTGAAGTATTGAACTTGTGTGACAAAAAAAAAAAATCAGAAGTTGTGCGTTACCAGCCATTTTATGAATGTGAACTGAAGTTTTCTCATACTCAAAGGTCTAATTCCTAATTAACAGTCAAGTTTGATGGATGTGTTAACCTTGTTTATACTAAGGATAAAGATAAGTTTGAAGAACGACCAAATCAATGTGGAATAAACAGAGCAAATGTAGTTCTAATAGTTAACAAAGCCTGAAATAAATACATTTGTAAGATTTATCTTTTACTTAGAACATATAGAAAATCACTACTCAAAATCTTGCACAAAAAAACTTAACTATTATCTATAAGACCAAATACATCAATTTTACAACTACTTAGAGCTTGCCCACATCGCTTAAACCAAGTATGCCAAAAGCTCGACTGCTTTATCCATCATATCTTTCTCACATAACCTGCTAATCACTTCCTCAGTTCTTGACCTCTTAACAAACAAATTCATCTCAAAAGCTTCTTCCAATAAACCATGAGCAGAAACAACCTCATCTACTTCAACAAACGCATTAATCATAATATCATATGTATGGCTGTTCCGGTTAACCCCATTCTTCTCCATCTCTTCCCATAAACCCTTAGCTCGATTCAAATCCCCGGCCTTAACCAATGCCTTAATCAATATATTGTATGTAACCACATTAGCCTCAGAACCTAGCTTTTTCATAGAAGACACCATCTTTATGCCCCCTTCGATATCATTCTGCTTACATAAGCCATTGATATACACATTATAAGTATAAACATCAGGATCCAAACCTAACAAAAGCAGCTCATCAAAAAACTTCTCCGCTTTCGAGTAATCCTCATCCGCAATCACACCTTGCAACACGACTGTATAACAAACAATATCAAGCTCTATTCTATCACATTTCATCTGATTCAGCACACTTACAACTTCTTTCCCTCTTCCTCCTTCGACCAAGAACCTCATCACAGCTGTATAATCCCTCAAACCTGGCGAAAACCGAGTCTTTCGCAGATCTTCTAAGTATCCAATCATATCGAAACATGAAGAGTCCTTGTGTTTACATACAGAACTCAACAGCCTAGAGTATAATCTTGGATCAACAATAACACAATCATCACTCATATAGTTTACTAACTCCGTAGCAGAATCAACCTCACCGATTCCACAAAGAGCATCAACCAAAATCACAAACGTAGATTCCTCTAACCTAACACCCAATCTACTAGCTTTCAACAAAATCTCAGGTACCAATTCAAGACTCGTTTTTTTCCTCACGAGAACTAAGAGCAAAGCGTTGAGCGTGTAAGCAGAAGGCACACACCTGAAATTAGGGATTTTGAAGAAAACATCAATCGCTTCGTCGATTCTGCCGGAGAAACCATAAGCTGCGATTACGTCTCTGAAAATTGATTCCGGTGTATCGAATTTCTCGAATTCTTCAAGGTGGTTGAGAACAGATGAGATGTTTTCAATCTGAGAGGATTTAGCTAGGGTTTTGATAACGAATCTGTAAGCTTGAGGCGTTGGCTCACAGTTATGGAGTCGGAACGAGCTTGTTAGTGTTCGTATAGCACCACCATTCTCTGAATCTGCGGCGACAAGACTGTTTCTTAGCTCATCCATGGCGTATTTCTGCTTGAGATTTTCGTTCCATTTGGTTTTGAAGGAAGATTGAGGAATTTTTCGGTATTTTCTGAAGAAATTTGACATTCGATGCCATGACGAAGATCTTCCCATTTTTTCAATTCCGATCGGGTGAATTTCCTACCGTCAAGACATTTCATATGTATTGTGTGACATCATTTAAAAAGCCCGGTTAGATTCTGAGGCCCATGACTGGCCCAACTTTATTTAGTTTTCTTTGTCATGTGTGTATGTATATTACTTTTCTTTCCTCGCAAGAAATCAGAGAGTAAAGGGGAAACGATTTGAAACAACGACGGCGATGATGATTATGGATGTTCCAGAGGATTTGATAGAGCAGATTATTTCTAGGGTTCCTTTGAAATCTATAAAAACAGTGAGATTAACTTGCAAAACTTGGAACAATTATTTATCCAAAAGTGAGGGTTTTGCGAAGATGCACATTGGTAACGTAACAAACGAAGGGGAGAATATGATGATCATGATAAGGAATGGCGATTTTTACTTAATAAACGTCGTTGTTGACGACGTTGATCCATATATAGAGATCAAAGGTCAAGCCAGTTTCCGTAAATGCTGGCTAGAATTTCTCGGACACTATGAAGGTTTATTGTTATTCTTGAAAGACGATACTAGGAGGATATGGATTGTTGTAGTATGGAATCCGTATTTGGGCCAAACAAGGTGGATCAAACTCCGACATTACCACCTTATATGGACTGTTTATGCTATTGGATACGAGGATAAGAAATCTTGTCGTAATGTTAAACTCTTGAGATTTATAGATTACTTTAACAGACGCCCTCAGTTTTATTGGTACGAAATATACGATTTCGACACTGGTTTATGGAAAACTCTTGATGTCACTCCATATTGGCGTATATATTCTTCTTTCCGGAGTGTTACTATAAAGGGAAACACTTACTGGTATGCTAAAGATAGGAGCCCATGCTTAAAACATGGCATAATATGTTTTGATTTTACAAGAGAGAGATTTGGGCCGCTTTTGGATCTGCCGGCTAGCGTTATGGATCTTGAATATGGTCCATTTGTGACTTTATCTTGTTTTAGAGAAGAGAATCTTGCAGCTTTATTTCAGCAGCGCAGATCACATATACTTGAGATATGGATCACTACTAAGATTGATTTTGAAACGGTGTCGTGGAGCAAGGTCTTGAGAATGGATACTGGACCTGAGGTAATGTATCCAAAGAGTTACCGCATTGACGAGGAGAAGAAAGTCTTCATGGATTTTCATAAATACTATTCCTCTAGATATTACCAATTATCTAGTAACATCATTGGAGAGGCTGGATACGTATAAAAAAAAAGGTTTTTGGAGTATCTCTAGATCGTGTGTGCTCTTATGTTTCAGGTTGGGTCCAAATCAAGAAACATGTACGAGGCAAAAGGATAAAACAAAGTCGTTTAGAAGTCTATTTGATAAAAAAAATTGGGAGTTGAGGCAATTGGATATCCAACAAGTAATAGATGCAGTTTGAAGCAGAGGTAGTTCGGGATGATTTGATTCAAGTTTTTATTTTAAAGCATAGTTTCTTATGTTATAAAACTTGTATTTCTTTTCTCCTATACGTCAAGAAATTTGTAACAGAATCTGCTTTTCAATAACTTGTGTTTCTTAACAAATATTCCATTTTTCAGAATTATCAAGATTTGTTACCTTGTTTAATGATTACTATAAGAAACATGGGTTTAAATTCAAGCTGTTATATTACCTATGATAATAAACTCACAACAAAACTCTGGTTCAGTCCATGTTACAGGACACTAAGAACTTAGAACCCAAAACAGTGGTATGTCAATGGGAGTTTAAACCTAGCAAGAGCTTAGGGGAACTAACTCTGAGCCAAATTCAAGAGGATTTGGTGCATACAAGATGGTGATAGAAGAATAAGAAAAACAAGAACAAGAGATTTGTCTCTCTTATAACACAATTTCTTAGGTTCAATATTAATTCATATTTGTTATTTGGAGGTTCACTTTCGGTTTTTCGTTTTTTAGTCCCGACTATATTCTAAGGCCCAAGATTGGCCCAATTTTATTTAGGTTTTTGTGTATCTTCTTCAATTGGTGTGTGTATATATATATATATACACTTTTCCTTCATCGCAAGAAATCAGCTTTGATAGAGCAGATTTTGTTTAAACACGATCTGAAACAATATGACGACCATGATCTCCAATATTCCAAGAGATTTGATAGAGCAGATTTTATCTAGGGCTCCCATAGAATCTATGAAAGCAGTGCGCTTAACTTGCAAAACTTGGAACACTTTATCCAAAAGTGAGGCTTTTGGATAAAGCAACAAGAACAACAAGAGAAGGGGAGAATATGATGATCGCGGTAAGGAGTCACAAACTTGATTTACTAAGCGTTGTTTTCAACAACGTTGATCCATCTATAGAGGTTAAAGGTCAAGTTAGTTTTATTTCCGATAAACTCCGGATGACTCAAGTCGTAAACTATGAGGGTTTATTGTTATTCATAAAAGGCCTTACTAGGATTGTAGTTTGGAATCCGTATTTGGGCCAAACAAGGTGGATCAAACTCCGATATCCTCATCGTTTCTGGTCCATGTATGCTCTCGGATACGAGGATAAGAAATCTTGTCGTAGTGTTAAACTCTTGAGATTTATCGATTACTTTAACAGACCCCCACAGTTTTATTGGTATGAAATTTACGATTTCGATACTGGTTTATGGAAAACTCTTGATGTTACTCCACATTGGCGTATATATTGTTCTTCATGCAGTGTTACTCTCAAGGGAAACACTTATTGGTGTGCTAAAGAAAGGAACTCAGAAAATGGTTTCAAAAGTCACATAATATGTTTTGATTTTACGAAAGAGAGGTTTGGGCAGCTTTTACCTCTGCCGGCTAGCATCAAGAGTAAATATCCATATGTGGATTTATATTGTGTTAGAGAAGAGAAGCTTGCGGCTTTATTTCAACACCACTACGAATCTGACCTTGAGATATGGATTACGACTAAGATTGATTTTGAAATGGTGTCGTGGAGCAAGTTCTTGAGAATGGATATGGGACCTAAGATAGGGGTTCAAATGAGGAAATGCATTGACGAGGAGAAAAAAGTCTTTATGGGTTTTGAGAGAGATGATACCGAAATATTTATTAACATCATTGGAGAGGCTGGATACTTGAAGAAAATGGATCTCGAAGTACTTGAAGGCGGCAATTTCAATATGCCATATGTCATCTCTTATGTTCCAAGTTTGGTCCAAATCAAGAAACAACATGCACGAGTCAAAAGGATAAAACAAAGTCCTTTAGAAAAGTGTCGAATTGATCAAAACAAATCGAGACTTGACGCAGTGGAAAAGCTACTCTGGTGATCGGTCAATGATGGATAAGAACTCAGAGCCCAAAACAGTGGTGTGTCCATGGGAGTTTAAACCTAGCAAGAGGTCTGCATGTTCTAAGCTCAGGAGAACTAACTTAGAGTCACTTTCAAGAGGATCTGATCCATACAACAAGAGAAAAATGGTGATAGAAAGAAGAAGAAAAACAAGAACAAGAGATTTCTCTCCATGTACGTACCTAAAAGAAGAGACTTCAAAATTAATATTAGTTCAACTTTAAAACACGTCTTTTTTTGTTTTTGTTGTTTCATTGTTTTTTTCGAGCTGTTTGTTCGCTAGGCTAAAATCGATGGTATAAATTCTGAGTACTGTTTTTTTGGGTTGTCAAGGATTGAACTTTTGTCCCAACTTTATTCTGGTTCTCTCTCAGCTAATGTGTTTCATTTATTTTTATTTAATTTTTTTTTTTTGGTTATTTATGCTAAGGGTGGCTTTACAAAAGATAAGATTTCGTTTATTGAGCTTAGAAATGGGAAAAAAAAACAGAGTACAAATCCTGTAAATATAAGATGTTTCACAATTCAAATAAGTTTCGGCAAAAAACATATTAATATCAATATGAATATCATATTCATAATATGTCTATAAGCGATGATATATATTAGACGGAAAAAAAAAAAAAGCGATATATATTCGAGAAGTTAGACAAAAACAAAAACGGTAAAATCTCTTTATCTGACCATTTTCTTAGGCAAATTCGTCTAGATGTTCATTCAGCTTGACCAGAATAAGGATGGTGATGGTAATTGAAAAGAAAAGCGGAAGAAGGAAAATAATTATTTAAATTTAATTGACATATTATATATGACTAATGATTTATTTCTAATATCATTTTCTGTGATATTTCACGTAAATAAAAGATTATTTTGTTTTTAAGATTACTGAAATAATAGTATAGAGATTACATTATTTAGAGTATATCTACAATCCACATCACGTAAACAAAAACAAAAAAAGTGTGATTCTGAAGCCTACGATTGGCCCAACCTTTTTTAGGGTTTTTATGTATCTTCAATTGGTGTGTTAATATTCATATATATAATATTTGCCGCAAAAAATCAGAGGAAAGAAAGAAAGAAAAAAAAACAATTCCCTTTTTTCGATTTGAAACGATGACGACGATAATCTCCAATCTTCCAAGAGATTTGGTAGAGTAGATTTTGTCTAGGGTTCCCTTCCAATCAACGAAAGCAGTGCGATTAACTTGTAAAACTTGGAACACTTTATCCAAAACTGAAAGTTTTGGGAAGATGCACATCGGTAAAGCAAGAGAAGGGGAGACTATGATGATTGCGTTGATGAAAAATATTTATTTAATGAGTGTCGTCGTCGACGTGGATCCATTTATAGAGCCAAAAGGTAAACTTAGTTTCCTTTACGATCAAGTCGGGATAACTAACGTAAAGCACTATGAGGGTTTATTGTTATTCATCTTGAAAGACAGTCCTAGGGTTTTGGTTTGGAATCCGTTTTGGGGTCAAACAAGGTGGATCAAACTCAGATATTATTACCATTCACGTGGATATGACTCGTTCAATTATACTCTCGGATACGAGGATAAAGAATCTTGTCGTAACTCTAAATTGTTGAGGTTCGTAACCTGTTTCAAAGAAGTACCCGAGTTTTTTTGGTATGAAATCTACGATTTTGACACTGGTTTATGGACAACTCTTGATGTATATTGGCGTATGTCTTGTGGTGACGATAGTGTTTCTCTTAAGGGAAACGCTTACTGGAGTGCTAAAGACATGAACTCAAAACCCGGTTTCCTTGATTGCATAATATGTTTTTAATTTACAAGAGAGAGATTTGGGCCGCTTCTGCCTCTGCTGTCTAGTGTTATGGATCTTGAGTATAGATATGCGTATGTGACTTTATCTTGTATTAGAGAAGAGAACCTTGCAGCTTTATTTCAGCGCCACGAATCATATTTACCTGAGCTTGAGATATGGATTACTACAAAGATTGATTTTGAAACGGTGTCGTGGAGCAAGTTCTTGAGAATGGATGATGGACCTAAGATAATGATGCAAATGAGTTGCTGCATTGACGAGGAGAAGAAAGTCTTCATGGGTTTTGAGAGAGACTTGGCTTTTGAGAGAGATGGTAACAAAACATTTGTTAACATCATTGGAGAGGCTGGATACGTAATAAAATGGATCTAGGACTAGGAGTACCTGAAGGCTGCAAGAGCTGTTGGCCACATGTGTGCTCTTATGTGCCAAGTTTGGTCCAAATCAAGAAACCTGCACGAGACAAAAGGGTAAAACAAAGCCGTTTAGAAAAGTGTCGATTTGATCAAATGAAGTTGAGACTTGACGCAATTATAAAAGGTAGGCAATATGAAAACTAGGCAGGAGAGGATTAATTCTCTCTCTTTTGATAAAACCTAATTTCTTCTTTTGTTATAAAACTTGTATTCTTTCCTCTTATATACTTTATTTTGGCATGTACGTCAAGCAATGTGTAACAGAATCTGCTTTCAATCATTGTGTTGCTTCTTCACAAATCTTTTCATTTTTTCCAAATTTTCAGGATTACTTAAGAAACCTGGTTTTTCAAACTGCTATATTATTATGGTTGAGAGAAAAGAAGTTTTTTATGAAAGGTTTTAGATGTTTATTAGTTAATTGAGCTTACAGTTACAGGTTTGATCAATTTGTCCAGAAGCTGGAGTTGTTTCCAAGTAACCAACGAAGCAAAGCCTTTAACTCTTTGGGAAGACAGTTTTGGTATCTGATTCAAACATCTGCTCTTCTCTAACAACTTCAACTTATTGTAACTCCACGGAAACCCTCACCATCCAAGACATTACCTATATAATAAGAAACTCACAACAAGTCGCTCTTTAGCTACAAGTTTCAAACTCTGGTTCAGTCAATGGGAGTTTAAACCTAGCTAGAGGTCTGCATTTACTAAGCTTAGGGGAACTAACTCTGAGCCAAATTCAAGAGGATTTGTTCCATACAAAGATGGTGATAGAAGAAGAAGAAAAACAAGAACAAGAGATTTGTCTCTACTTATAACACATTTTCTTAGGTAAACAAACGTCCCTAAAAGAAAGAGAAGACTTCAAATTCAATATTAATTCAACTTTGTTGTTTGGAAGGTTCACTTTCGGTTTTCGTTTTTTATCCCGACTATATTCTGAGGCCCAAGATTGGCCCAACTTTATTTAGGTTTTTGTGTATCTTCATCTTCAATTGGTGTGTGTATATAATACTTTTCCTTCATCGCAAGAAATCAGTTTTTGATAGAGCAGATTTTGTCTAAACACTTTTGTTGCGATCTGAAACAATATGACGACGATGATCTCCAATATTCCAAGAGATTTGATAGAGCAGATTATTTTTAGGGCTCCCATAGAATCTATGAAAGCAATACCATAGAAATGAAAAAAAAGAAACAGAGTACAAATCCTGTAAATATAAGATGTTTCACAATTCAAATAAGTTTCGGCAAAAAACATATTAATATCAATATGAATATCATATTCAGGATATGTATTCGGGATATGCCCTCATTTAATTGTCATTATTTATTTGATATTGACTAAAATTGAAAGATTTTTAAGTTTTAATAGAGGCTAAACTAGAATTTTTGTTAAAATTTCCATTGGAAATATAAAATGATATTTAAGTAAAATTGAACATAAAAGTATTATATACTATAATTATTCAAGAGAAAGAAATTTGGATATAACAAATGAAATACACTTATCTAAAGTTATAAGAAAATTATTTTAAATGATCCCAGAAAATTAAATAAAGAAAGAAACAACAAACATAAAAATCATTTTCATCTTTTTCTAGAAGCACCAATCAAAATCTACGTGTCATCAATTAAGTATAGATAAAATGTTTTCGAACTTTATTTTATACACTTTAAAAACTTTAATAATACACTTTCTTGGATGGTTATCATCCAACACGTAATCGTATAGATATAGTATTAAATCCCATCTGTCAAACAAAATAACATCATTAAAAAGGAATTATCCACCTAGAAATTAATATAATTTATAGTATTTAACGTTGACCACATTGTAAAAAGCGCGTGGAGTCACGCACTAAAGAAAGAGCGTGGAGCGGGAAACTGAAATTGCCGTCCTTAAAAAACTGAGAAAGAGAACATATCAGAATAAATTAAAAAAGGAAAAAAAAAGGATTATTTTCTTTTTTCTTCATCTTCTTCGTGGAGATTTGAAAAGGAAATTTACAAAAGCAGCACAAAAGCAAAGATTCTCCGCTGACTCCGTCTCTCTTTGCGCTGGTGAAGATTTTCTAGGGTTTTTATTTTTATTTTAGCCAGCCGGAAATTTTAGTTTTGTTTTGAGCTCTCGATCGGCAAAGCTATGTCGTCTTCTTCAGCTTCGGCTACGGTTGCGGTTGATAAAGCAACAAGCGATCTTCTTCTAGGTCCTGATTGGACTACCAACATGGAAATCTGCGATTCTGTCAATTCTCTTCACTGGTAATTTTGAATTTTCTGAATCATCCGCTTTCGATTTGGTGTTTGGAATTCTGGATTGTAATTCCTCTGTTTGATTTCCTTAGAATTGTTGATTTTAGATTATTTAGGATTGGATACATAAACATAATTAAGAAAAGGTTACAACACATGCAATAATTGGGATTTGGTTGATGGTGAAATTGTTGATTTGGAGTAGAAACGTGTTAGATGTTGCATCTGCGTTAACGTTTTTGTATTGCTTATTGACTTGCTCAGGCAGGCGAAGGATGTTGTTAAAGCTGTGAAAAAGAGGCTGCAACATAAGAGCCCTAGAGTTCAATTACTTGCTCTTACGGTAATTATGTTTATAGTGAATATTGTGGATCTTGTTCCCTAGCTAATTATTCTTTCAACTCTTTTTAACCCTTTTATGTATTGTTCTGTCCTAGCTTTTGGAGACGTTGGTAAAGAACTGTGGAGATTATTTGCACCATCAAGTTGCAGAGAAAAATTTATTAGGGGAAATGGTTAAAATTGTGAAAAAGAAGGTAGTCATTGTTCAGGGTTCTATGTATGTGTTTCGATAGTGGTGATTATTTCATTATAGCTGATGATCCGTTGGAATTTATAGGCAGATATGCAAGTAAGGGATAAAATATTGGTCATGGTGGATTCTTGGCAGCAGGCTTTTGGCGGTCCTGAGGGAAGATATCCGCAGTATTATTGGGCATATGATGAGTTAAAGGTGAGTATCTCGCTTGAACAGTAATTTTTATAGATAAATATGTTTTGGTCACCTTTGGTGGACTTGCTTGTGATATTTTGTTCTAAATTACAAAGTATTGTGTATTGTTAGCGAGTGTTTGTTGCTATAGCTCTTCCCGGTTGTTGCTCTGTGTTAAATGTAGAGGTTGAGGGTTTATAGTTGTGGAGTCATGTTACTTTGTGCTTTTTATCTACGTCAGATTTCTATACATATGCCATTTGCGTTGCGTTTTATGCAGATGTTCATTTGCTTGATATTCTTATTCTCAAGGTTGCTGTTACATGTTGCAGCGTTCTGGAGTCGAGTTCCCTCGGCGTTCACCTGATGCATCCCCTATACTAACACCACCAGTGAGTCATCCACCCTTAAGACCCCCTCAGGGGGGTTATGGAGTACCTCAAGCTGGTTATGGAATGCCTCAAGGTGGTTATGGAGTACCTCAAGCGGGTTATGGAGTACCTCAAGCAGGTTATGGAGTACCTCAAGCGGGTTATGGAATACCTCAAGTGGGTTATGGAATGCCCAGCGGTTCGTCTAGAAGGCTTGATGAAGCCATGGCAACAGAGGTTGAGGGTTTAAGGTAAGTGGATGTGCATTGGAAGTTTTAGATTTTGTACAATTTTTTTTACGATCTCAAAATTTTGTTCTTGGTTAAATTGTAGCATGTCAAGTATTGAGTCCATGAGGGATGTGATGGATCTCTTGGGCGACATGCTGCAAGCTGTGGATCCCAGTGACCGTGAGGTATTAGAATCTGATATACAGCTATATTGCGGTTTTGGGAATTGGGATTGAAATCAATTGCTTTAACCATTGTTTCCCTATTACGTAGGCTGTGAAGGATGAAGTCATTGTTGACTTGGTCGAGCGTTGTCGTTCCAATCAGAAAAAGCTGATGCAGATGCTAACCTCAACTGGGTCAGTCATCTGTTTTCAGGAATCACTTTGTATTTAAATGTGTTAGTAGAATGTGTAATGATCAATGGTATGGTTGACTTGAGAGGGTTCAACGTTTTGCTTAACTGTTTTTTTTAATGTGGCAGGGATGATGAACTTTTAGGCCGGGGACTCGATCTAAATGACAGTCTTCAAATTATTCTGGCTAAACATGATGCAATAGCTTCTGGTTCTCCTCTTCCAGCTCTGGCTTTGAAACCCGCTGAATCAAGCCCCAAATCTTCTGAAGCTAAAGATTCTAGTTCCGTAGCTGGTTCTAGCTCCCCATTACCAGCCACCGTTTCTACGGGGAAAAGCCCTATTGATGAGGAGTACGAAGAGGAAGATGAGTTTGCACAATTAGCTCGAAGGTATGTTTTATAAATGGATTCAAGGAACAGTACATATCATAAACTTAGATTTGACAAATCATGCTTTGTTATTTCAGGCATTCCAAACCTTCAGCCTCTGTGACTAAAGACCCTACCAGTTCAGAGTCTCATATTGCTGAAAACAATGCTCTTGCTCTTGCTCTACCGGACCCGCCTCCTCCAGTGAACACCACAAAGGAACAAGACATGATTGACTTATTGAGTATCACACTGTCTACACCTTCAACTCCACCGCCTCCATCCTCTCAACCTTCTCCTCCTCCTCCCGCTGTCTCAGATCAAAACACCCATAACTATCCACAACCCTCTCCACAGTTTGCTGGCTATGTCGCTCCATGGGCACAACCCCCGCAACAGCAAACACAACAAGGCTATTCTCAAACACAACAGGGCTATCCTCAACCGCAGCAGCCTCAAACACAGCAGAGCTATTCTCAACCGCAACAGCCTCAAACTCAACAGGGCTATTCTCATCCTCAACAGGGCTATTCTCATCCGCAACAGCAAGCGCAGTTCCAGATGCAACAGCAAATTAGACCTCAGAACCCATATGAATATCCACCTCCACCATGGGCTTCAACATCAGCGAATGCATACTATACTCCAAGGGCTAATGCAAGTGCGTCATACACAGACACATCAGTCCTAGCGGGAAGATCACTGCAGCAATCCAACTCATTCCCCACAAGAGCCGGAGATCCCCAAGCTACTTCAACTGCAAGCAATCCAGCTGTATCCGTAGGACAGAAGCCATTTGTTCCATCGTATAGATTGTTCGAAGATCTGGATGTGTTTGGAAGCTCAGACGGGAAGCATAATAAATCTACAACAAACAGTAGCAGTAGTGGTGCTCAAGGCTTGTCTGGATCTCAGGCGCAACAGAGTATGATAGGAGGGAGGAAAATGATTTAACAAAATTGGGTGTTTGGTATTTTCCCATTGTGAATATAATGGTGTACATTTATTTTTTCTCTTGTTTGATTTTTAGGTTTTGGTATGTCATACTGAGACGCTTTTATGAGACCAGGAGATTGTTTTTTTTATTCTTTCTTTCTTTTAACTTTGTGTTCTGTTTTAGTAACCCTTTTGTGGAGTTGTGTTGTGTGAACTATTGGTTTGGGAAGAGAGTTCCAACAGGTGGAAGTGGGAACAAACAATTCATGGAACTTTAAAAGTGAGAAATAAGAAATTAGTCAGTTACTAGTTTGATAATTGGATTCTTTGGTTCCTTTTAACTCAAACTCCCAGACTTTGACTCGACTAAGATGGTTTTACTTAATATTATAAGCAGTGTTACTGCTATGGTAAACCAACATTTTATAAAAAAACGCATTTATTACAAGTTATCATTATAAATGTATGTAGTTCACAATGATATAAAGTTTTACTCCTCTATCAAGTTTCCGTTCATAACCACAACTCAAAAGAAAAATAACAGAGATAGCTATTGAGATAAATAAGATTGATATGACCTTGGATGAATTTTCGAAATATCAAAATGAGATAAAACCCAAATCTCAAATAAAATGTGTGTAATGGTTGAATTTATTTTGAGCAAAAAGGAAACAAGGTTGAACATTATGAAAACATAGTGATTAAGAAGCAACGAGGTGTTGGCTCATCAATCATTTGGTCATTCGAAGTATAGTTACAACCATCATTCACCACAACTTACTAAACCATCATCATGTTTCATCATTCCCATCTATCATTTTCCATTTCTTCACATCTTCGACATTGAGTAATCCATAGCTTCCACAAGATAATCTACAAAAGAGAAATTTCATTTACTTTTAACATTTTGTTCATATTTCAAAATTCCTTTTGTATATCAAAGAAATGATGTAACTACACAAACCTGCATCTTCCTTAGTGAAACAGAGAGGTGGAGTGATTCTGAAGACATTTCCAAAGTAGCCTCCTTTGCCAACCAACACACCCAATTCTGTAAAAACATATTCATCATACACAAAATTAATTCACATCTTTAATACAAAGTTTCACCAGAGACAAGTACTGTTACAAAAAACAAACCTTTCAAATTATCCATAATGTGTAGAGTCTCAGCAGTTGCAGGAGTCTTAAGCTTGCGATCACTCACCAGCTCTACTCCAAGCATCAGTCCTCTTCCACGTACATCCCCAATAACTACAATATATAAACCATAAAATTAACAAACTTCAAGAACAAAGCTATTTATATGAAGAGAGAAAGAAAGAAAGAAAGAGGTTTTACTTTCATGCTTCTCTTTAAGCTGAGTGAGTTTATCTTTCATATAAGATCCAACCATTGATGCATTTTCCTTAAGCTTCTCCTTCTCAATCACATTCAAAACAGCAAGACCAGCTGTAGTAGCCACAGAATTCCCACCAAATGTATTGAAATAACATCGACGTGTCAACACTCCTGCTATCTCTGGAGTTGTCACAACCGCTCCCAATGGAAACCCATTCCCAATTCCCTATTTTTTCAAAACACCATAAAAAACATTAGCCAAAAGATTTCAATAAAAGTTAACTTAGATAATAAGCTTGATACAACTCTAACCTTTGCCATTGTTACTATGTCAGGGACAACATTATGTGCCTCAAACCCCCAGAAGTTACCAGTCCTAGCGAAACCAGACTGAACTTCATCAGCAATAAACAATCCTCCAGCTTTCTTGACAATGTCATAAGCCGCTGACAAATATCCCGGAGCTAGCTCCACGATCCCTCCAACTCCCTATACACAAACATACACTGATTTAGTAACAACTTTATGTATAGTTTCCAATATTAGTCAAACCTCTATAAATTAATACTTACATTGGTCCTAATATTATTAATTTATAGAAGTTTTACTGTACCTGAATAGCTTCGCAAATAAAGCCAGCAATGTGACCAGTAGTACCATACTGAATGAGATCTTGCAAATCTTTAGCATACTTCACACCATCAGAACCAAACACACCTCTATAAGGATCAGGGTTAATAGCATGATGAACACTATTCTGAACAACATTAAACTTCCACAAGCTTTGAGCAGTAGCACCCATTGTTGCAGCTGCATTGCCATGGTATCCGTTTCGAATCGAGACAATGTCTTGACAACCAGTGTACAACTTAGCCATCATGAGTGCTAATTCATTGGCCTCGGTTCCAGAGTTTGTGAAAAACACAACCTTTAGATCACCAGGGAGTTTAGAAGCTAGAGCCTCAGAGAAATCAGCAATGGCATGGTTCAGGTAAAGAACAGTAGGGTGCTGAAGTCTTTTGATTTGGTTGATCACTGGCTCAACCACATCTGGATGACAATGTCCACAGTTCACTACTGCAATCCCAGCAAATGCATCCAAGTATCTACGACCACTCTCGTCGAATAGATACTGCATCTTCCCATCCACTATGTTCAACTGCAATAACAACAATATTTGTAAGCTTTTCAATTTCCAACGCCTTCACATGATATTGATAATATAAAAGATTCAATTTATTTTTATTAATTTAATAGATTCCATTCAATTGGTCAAGAATATTCGGATAAGAACATCGTAATCTGAGCCATGTTTTTAATATTATAAAGTTTTTTTGCTGTTTTCCGATGAGCCATAAATTTTTCAAGCTAAAATCCAAATAAAAAAATAAAACAAAATTCAGGCTTTTTTTTGTTTTTATGTAATTCAAGCTTTTCATAATTATCATCAATCACATATCGGAGATTTGATATAAAGAAATCAAATAGATGATCTGAACAATATTCGAGAAATATGATAATGATTTGAAAACGTTACCGGTTTACGATAGAGGCACCCAATGGAAGGACTGAGAAACTCTTTTCTTTTGTTAAGAACCTCATCAGCGGAAGGGCCTGTGTACGGCGGCGGTGTGTAATCAAACGCCGGTAGTCTCGCCTGAAACACGTCAGAATCCTTCACGGAAGCAGCCGCCGTAGCCTGAGACGATGATGAGATACATCTCCTCCAAAGGGAAACGGAAATGTTCTGGACCGATTTTTTCGCCGTGAATCTCTGCATGATTGATTTCTCGAGAGGATGAAATTAGCAGAGATCACGACAAGACTGCTGTTTTCGATGGTTGGGAAGAGAGGAGATCAATACGTTACGTTTATTTATAAAGAGAGACAGAACAGAACAGAGATGCTTCGGGTTTCATTGGATCAATGCTGACGTGGCGTCGGTATATACATTGCCTAATGCCTACCCAGCTTGATTTTTACAAGATGGTCCTTTGATGTCTGTTTATTTACCTATTTGTCTCATGTTCCCATGATTTTTTTTTTAATTGAAATGTGGTTTAAAACTATAAAAAGAAATATTGTTGACAAAAAAAAAACTATAAAAAGAAATATTAACAAAATATTATATTCTTATTTAATATATTAAACGTTCAATGTATTGTCTTAATTGAGATTTTTAAAAAAAGATTTGTTTCCTTATTATTATTCCTAAAGTTATTTCCGCAAGTTGATGAATAAAAACCGGGAAAATATCTTTAAATTACATTGTTACTGATTTTTCTCCTAACGAATGTTGACTGACATGAATGACAGCCTCGAGAATTAAACATGGAGAGATATATTACCAAAAGAGGATGAATACCAAACAAAACTTTGATTTTTTTATATCACATAATTCGCATACCATGTTTGGAGGATTTGTTTTTAAAATACCATGAACCTAACCATTTTTTCCAACATTTTAATTCATTTGTTTTTGTTTCCAAACTAATCATTTTTATATCAGCTATATATTTATTTAGGTATTTTACGATTATTAGTTTTTTAAATGAACTTTTTATTTTTTTTATAAACTAATTATGAGCATAAGTTGGTTAATAAGCAAGGAGAGGTGGTAATTTTGAAAGTATGGAATTAGTGAAATTTTTATAAGTTGTAAAAGAATTCACTACGGTTAACTAAAAAAACCACTAACAAAAATTCTGCTATGCATTTTTTTTTTGTAGAAATATTTGATATAAAAATGTACCATCGCAATTCTACAAATTGTAGACCCAAAAATAATGTTCATCCATATACATGATAAGATAATATATATTTTTAAGTAAAAATACAGGGGAATCCAATTGGAAACGATACAACCACAAGAGATAAAAAGATAACTTGGTAAGATAATATTTCTAGCAGTTATAGACAAATTAACGCCATTTTCATAGAGATTGTGTATCCACAAATTCTATCCAAACTCTATAAGTTAAAAAAAAACTTTTTTTTGGAGCTCAATTCTCGGTGATGATTTATAGAGTTTTCATATTTACGTCCAACAATCAATTGTGATTTGTGACCCCTACTACTTGCACTTTCCTTTTATCAAATAGTTTGACTGTTTTAGTTATTTTACCACGTAATAATGTAAAAAAGATATAGGAAAAGAGCTTACGTTTCTGGTTTCTTTTTGGTTTTACGTTCCTTTCTTTGTTTTGTTAGAGTAAAAAAGCTTACGTTTTGGTGTTCCTCAAACATCTTTTTGCTTTTAGAAATGCTAAAGCTTTTTAATCCATTTTTCGATTACAAATTTCACATATACTAAAAGTCTAAAAGAGAACTACCAAAATATCAAACTCATTTTCCTCACCGCTCACGATAAGATAAATGTAAGTGTATAATATATGCATACTACAAGTTGTTTCGTATTCAGATTTATATCAAGTTGTGTATAATTAAATTACAAATCATTGCTACATTTGGTAGTGTATTTGGTATTGTACCGAAACAAGAAATGCATTTGGTAAATGGAATGGGTGTAATGAGAATGATCACCTACGTCCTACAACACTATTAAAATTTGTTTCTCATGATAACTACAGAATTTAAATCATATATCTCAAAGATCGAACAGATCATTTTGTTTTTCCGTGTTTTTTATTTCGTTATCATCTATCGATCCCAGAGATTGGGCCCATAATTTGTCTTTCCTTTTTTTTTTTTTTTTTTTTTCTTGTAACGCGTTGCTTTACAAAATCCCAAAATCGTGGCATAAAATTATATAAATACAAAGTATGGACTATGGAGGGTCCATATGTGTATGGGGCACGTGCTTCCAAGTGAAAGATATACAAATAAAATGTTTAATATTGTGTGTCCTAGTGAAACCCACTATTTTTTTTTATATAGATAATTCATGTATATACTCCGGATCTTTGGCCCTAAACAGTCATGTGATGTGTGATGATATAGTTCATTGGGTACTCTCTAGTCTCTATCGTATAGTAAAGCATATGGGGTTAACCTCAAAAGTTAAATAACCCAGTAGGTGTGTTTAAAGTTTCCAATAGATATATCAAATTCAAAGGCAACTAATTACCGAATCTCGACCCCATATTTCCGGCCACTAGACAACAGCTACTGGGTTAGTGAAACCCACACTATTATAATCAGTGCGGCTAATTTTATGTTTCCTCAATAAACAATGCGTCTAATTATTAGGTTTTCTCCGGCGTGGGTCTAAATTTTAATTGTTTTCTGTTTGCCGTGAGCCAAGGCACTTGACTTATGGCATCATAATTATGGATCGTGTGTCCCTCTTATCTCTTCATCTTTATAATGTCTTTTGATAAGGATTGAATTATAGACTTAAAAATAATTAAATAGATGAGTAGTGATGCAACAACAGTAACACAAACTATTGGACTAGATTTGATAGCAAACTATTGTACTAGATTTGATAGCATCTTGGTTTTATTTTTTAAAATAAAAAATTATGTTTGACTAATTAATGCATTAAATATCTTAAATATATAGATATATAAATTATTAAATTGTTTCTGTATAATTTTGAGCATTTCAGTTGTGATTGCATAACAAACGAACAAGAAGAGATAAATTAGTCATTTTGAATGTTGAATTAATACGTGTGTAAAACATCTACTTCGATGAAAAAGAGGAGATATATTTTCTTTGGAACGATAAGAGATGACGGGGAGCTGATGATGTAGCAACCAAATCTGCTTACATCTACTCTAAATTGGGCTTTTAACGTTTGGGCTTTTGTTTGTTTACAATAATTAAACTGTTGTACTTTACTTCTTCTCATAATGTTTGAGACTACTGTTATAGTTTCATAACTCATAACTCATAACTCATAAGTTGAATCATTAATTCTTTGTCAACCCGTTAACCGATAAATCACTTCACAGAAATAACAATAACAATCAGTACATGTTCGAGTTATATCATTAAATAATATTAAATTCTCCAATAACAGGACCTAACGTACAAAAATGTAAGAGAATTACTCTTCTTTTTAACGTTGGTCTTCTCTTTCGGATGTTTGTTCATTACTAGGAAATGATATCATTTCAACAAAAAATATACATATATACTTCCACGAAGCAACCACATAGACTCAAGATTTTATTCCAACTTTTTGTTAGACAGTAAGAGTATCAATTTGATATAATATTAACTCTAAAGTTATTTTAAATCAATACATGTCAGGAATTGATGTGACATTGCATAATGAAATTTATCCAATAATTCAGTATCAGAAAATGGAATCAAATAAGAACCAAAAGTGTTATTTAAAACCAAATTTCACAGTAATTTCACAACTCGTTAGAACTTTTATTTAGTCGACATGTTCCCACACATTTTATGATTTGTTACATAAATATATATATTCATATACATCCCACAACATATAATCAAGCAGAACTCACAAGTACTCCATCGTCGTTCTCCATACCCTTAATTCGCGAATTCACAACTCTACAATTCTGTCTTATCTCGCCTTGAGTTCCAGTCAAAGGTTGAATATTTCCCATCCTAATGATTGCTTCAACGAATGCTCCAAAGAACGCAAACGTGTTCTTGCTGTATAGGTTTACTAGTGGGATCGTGTCGGCTCCTGGAGTGGAGAAGAGCTCTTGGTCACTCATAATCAGACCTTTTCCATTTCGAAGATTGGTAAAGTATTGACTATCAAATTTATTTGGAGTCACGAGATCAAAGTTGAGCAGAACAGTGCCGTTTCCGTTTTCAGGGCACAATCGACGGAGTTCGACGAGGTAAGCTGGGTTCAGAGTTGGATCTGGTTTATTGCTACCGTTGAAGTTGTAGAGACGAGGAGTCACAAGTAGACATTGTGCTCTTCCAAATGTGTGAGCACCTACCATTTTGACCCAAAAAAAAAGCTTTAGAAACATTATTGTATGTTTAATATTATAGTCCATAGATGAGTCATGTCATGTGGTTTTACTAATTCAACTTAAAATTCCAATCACGTGCTAGAAATATTTGTTCGACATGTTATAGTCTATACTCTTTTTTTTCTCCGTTCATACTCGGTCATGTATTTGAAAGCAAATGGGGTTCCTTCATGTTAACTACTTCATAGGCCTAAAAATACCTTTTAAGTAGTAAATATCTTGTGCTACGATTTGAACTGACTATTTTTTCGAGAACTATAACTTTTCTTGTGTTGACTCTGTAAGTTTTATCGTATAAATTACTAAGTCAATTCCAGACTTAGTCGATGAATGCATCTACCTAGTTATCGAGATATAAAATGAATCGTATCTAGTAAGATTAAAAAGTATACATAGATTAGATTATATAGATTGAAACATTAATATGGTTGACCAAAACAAGAAAGATTGTAAAAAGTAAAAATATTACCGGAAAGAGCAACTAGATCGGAGGCACGCTTTAGGCCAGCGTCAGCAAATTTTTCTTTGAGTTCAGAAAGAGGAGCAAATGGAGAGGGAAGAGCTGTATTAGACAAATCGAAGAAAGCTTCTACGCCGTCTCTTCTCCCCAACAAAACCGGCCACCATGGGCCTCCTGACTAATATATATATAACATAACGTCACATTTCATAGCATATTTTGATATATTTCACCCTATATAAGTCATTAGTCATGTAGGTATATATATGCACATACCAAAAGCACTGATATTTGAGCGGAGATGGCAAGAACATCAGCACAAGACACTGTTTTAGGACAAGCTTTCTCAAGGGCTACTTTCATTCTATCTACGACGTTGAATCCTCGAGCCGAGTTTGCGTTTGGAGCAGCATCTTTCTCGGACCTAAATGTTGTGGAATTGTCGAGCAAGACCGATGCATCACAACCCTACAAAAACCACATGGAGATTGTATTTATTTATTTATTATAAATTGCTTTTAGCCTCTACTTCGGTATTTAAAATGTCGTTTTGTTTATTGAACACGTCATGTTTGTTTTTTTGGGGACAAAAATATAAGTTGAGTAAGTACTTACACGAACAAAACAGTCATGAAAGTGAAGGCGAAGGAGGCTAGCGGCAATACGAGGATCACTCCTCAGTTCATCGACGATGACATCCCCAATGATATGGAAAACTGATGGGCATGTCTTGAAGTAGAAGTCAGGCCTCAACTTAGCACTAGAGTTTGTTGCTTGAAGCAGAAGGCAACCCAATATTAGGGCTCCCATAGCACTGCAAGAAAATGAAGGAGAAAACCCCATTTTTTCTTTTTTCAAAGACGTATGATTTGAATCGTGAGTTTTGTTGATGGTGAATTAGCTAAGAAGTACAAGGAACAATATATAGAAAAGCTTGAGTATTTTCTTCTATGGTATTTTTTTGACTATAAGGTATTATTGCTTTTCTTTTTAGCCAATAGACTATTCTGTATTTTTTATAAGGCCACTTGTTAATCTATTTAATGGTTGAAGGAGATTTTAAATTATTTGTTGACGGAAATTCACTGGCTCTTTTGAAGATGCTTAGATTCTTTGCACAGAAATTAATTTATTAGTCTCTCGTTGCATTTTCCGTTTTGATTAATCAACCCTAAGAATGATCGTTTTAAACTAACTCCATACATTTTCTATTGCAATTTGTAGCTGTGGAAATACAATTGCTACAAATTTTGTATCGACTTGTAGTTCTATGAAGAGATGCAATTCTGGATTTATTTCAAGACCTACACATGATTCCTTCTAAGAATTGAGTTCGCATTGATGGGGTTTGATATTTAATTTATAAACGATGATGGGGTTTGATATTTGATTTATAAACGACACAATTTCAACAGTGGTAAGAGAAATAAATGGTACGATATTAATATCAAATTTAGATTCGTGTAGGCTCGAGAAAAAAATGGCTGTTGGTTCATATTAGATGTAAGTTATATGTATGTAGAAGTTATAATATGATCGTGTTGTGATAAAAATATCATCATGTTTGGATAAACATGTATTTATCTATAACGTGTTCTTGTTGATTTCTCAATTTGTAAAAAGGTCGAAAACAACTTTGTATTAAAAAAATAAATGATATATAAATCAGCGACTGCCAATTTTGACTTATTTTTTAATGGATCATTAGAGTCTTGATATCATATATGTGATTACAAAGTTTGTTAAAAGTCCTAAAAATTTGATGAGAACCAACGGGGAATAAACCCGCGCGCGACTAGCTCGAAGATAGAAGATGAAATGTGACTTTATTGTTTATTTGTTTTTCCTAAATTAATGAACTAATGATGACAAAAAATGAGAAGAAGGCAGTTCTCATATTTGATTAGTCTATGTCAGATTTTTTTTTACATTTTTTCAAAGTAAATGTCAGAATTTGATGTGCCATTAAATTATGAAAATCACCCAGTTTTTAAGTATAAAAAAATTAAATCAAATAAAAATCAAAAATGTTAATTCAGAACAAATTTCATAGAAATATTATCAGGACTCGTGAAAACTTTTATTTAGTCGAAATGTTCTCACGCATTTTATGATTTTTTACATAATCCACATATATCTCAGACATAATCAAATGGAACTCAAGACGATATATCTGATATAATCAAATGGAACTCACAACGTCATCGTCCTTCTCCACACCCCTAATTCGTGAATTCACAACCCTACAATTCTGTCTTATCTCGCCTTGAGTTCCAGTCAAAGGTCTAAGATTCCCCATCCTAATCATTGCGTCACCGAATGCTCGAAAGAATTCGGTCATATTGCTGCTGTATAAGTTGACTAGTGGGATTGTATCGGCTCCTGAAGTCGAAAAGAGTTCTTGGTCACTCTGAATCAGACCTTTCCCATTACGAAGATTGGTGTAGTATTGACTATCGAAAGCATTCGGAGTTGTGACATCAAAGTTGACAAGAACGGTACCGTTTCCATTTTGTGGGCACAATGCACGGAGTTGGACGAGGTAAGTTGGGTTCAGAGTTGGGTCTGGTCTGTTTGTACCCTGGAAGTTGTAGAGACGTGATGTCACAAATAGACATCGTGCTCTTCCAAATGTGTGACCACCTACCATTTTGATAATAATTAAGGATTAGATACATTGTATTATGAAAATATAAGTAATTTTTTGTCAATTTGACAAAAGAAAAGAAAAGAGAGTCATGTTTTGTCGTTTTACCAAGTCATCTTATAATTCAAAATCACGTGCTAGATGATCATGTATTCCATGACCATCTATTATCCTTTTTTTTTTTTTTTTCAGGCAAGTGGGTTTACTTAAGTCTTCTTAACTAATTCAGATGGCTAAAAACACTTTTCAAATACTAAATATCGTGTGCTAAGATTCGATTTAGTTTGTTTTAACAAATATTGTTAAAAAATTGAAGCCAAAAGCAAATCATGTCTAAGAAATTACAAAATAAATATGAATTATAATAGTAGATCATGTTAATAAAATACAAAAATAATATATATTTGTAATTCTATAACTTATAAATTACTATGTAAATTCCAGACTTAGTCTCGATCGAGTGCTTGTAATTAGATTGCATAAATCTAGCTAGATCGATAAAAAAAACACTAAATTTTGAATATTTTACCAGAAAGAGCGACAAGATCTGAGGGACGGTTTAGGCCAACGTCAGCGAAAGCTTGTTTAAGTTGTGAAAGAGTGAAAGATGGACCGGGAAGAGCTGTGTTAGCCAAACTGAAGAAAGCTTGGACGCTGTCTCTCCTCCCCAACGGAACCGGCCAGCTTGGACCTCCCGACTATAATATATATATATATATATATATATAAATATTTGGCATCAAATTCATAACATTTAGGATTAATTTCATCCGTTTTAAACCATGTAAATATTTGAATCATGATATTTACATGTACATACCAAAATCACTGATATTTGAGTGGCGATGGTGAGAACATCAGCACAAGACACTGTTCTTGGGCAAGCTCTCTCAACGGCTACTTTCATTCTATCAATGACACCAAACCCTCTAGCTGAATTTACGTTTGGACCAGCATCTTTTTCACTTCTGAACGATGAGGAAGTGTCAAGCAGGATCGATGCATCACAACCCTACAAAAACCATATATATGACGATTGTATTTGTTGAGTCAAATATGGCTTTTGGCCTCTATTCTATATCTAAATTAAATGGTATGTAAAAGTAGTTACGTCCAATGAACACGTCATGGTTTAATTACATATATATAATAAGGTTAGGAAATCCTTACACGAACAAAGCAGTCATGGAAGTGAAGGCGAAGGATGCTAGCGGCAATACGAGGATCAGTCTTCAGTTCCTCGACAATGATATCCCCAATAATCTTGAAAACAGTTGGGCAAGTCCTAGAGTAGAAGTCAGGCCTCAACTGCGCATTAGAGCTTGATGCTTGAAGGAGAAGGCAACCCAATATTAGGGCTCCCATAGCACTGCAAGAAAAGAAAGGAGAAGATCCCATTTTTCTTTTTTCAAGAGGAAGATAAACTATGCTTTGAGTCGTGGGTTTTCCTGATGGTGAATTAGCTAAGGCATAGAAGGAACATTATATAGAAAAAAGCTTAAGTATTTTATTCTATGGTATTTTTTTGATTAAAAAGTATTGTTTATTTTTTTTGTCAACATGTATTTAGGTATTGTTTTAAAAAGGCCACTTTGTTTTTATTTATTTTTTGTTAAAATACTTAAAAGGCCACTTGTTAATCTAGTTAATAGATGTTGAAGGAGATTTAATTAAAATTATTTGTTGAAAAAAGGTCACTGGTTCTTTTGAGGATGCTCAGATTCTTTGCACATAAATTAATCTATTAGTTTCTCGTTGCGTTTTTCACTTTGATTAATTAACCCTAAGATTGATCGGTTTTAACTAACTCCATATGCTATCTGCAGCTGTGGAAATACTTGCTAATCGACGTATAGTTTTATAAAGAGATCGTGGTTCTTAGTTCTGCCAACATTCTTTTTTCTGTATTTATTATTTCAAGACTTATACTTCTAAGAATTGAATTTACATTATTAGGTTTGATATTGAATATATAAATAAACGACACAAATTTCATCACTGGTATATATGAGAAATGATGAATTTCTACGATTTTGATAAAAAAAATTTGGATTCGTGTGTAGGGTCGCGAAAAAAAATGGTTGTTGATTCGTGTTAAATATAACTTATATGGATGTAGAAATTAAATTAGCATTATGTAGTGATAAAAATATCATCATGTTTGGATAAACATGTATTTATCAGTAACGTGCTCCTGATGATTTCTCAATTTTTGAGAGGATAATTCGTATCGCTGAAATTTTTTGAAAACAATTTTAACAAAATTAAAAAATAAATTACATATAAATCAGCGAATGCTAATTTTTGACTTCTTCCTTTTTAAAGGAGCGCTAAAGTCTTGATATCATAAAATTTGTTGACTACAAAGTTTCTAAGTCTTTTATAAATTGATGATAACCAACCCGGGGGAGGGGAAGAATAAACCCACGACTAGTTCGAAGATGAAGATGAAATGTGATTTTATTGTGTTTAATGAACTGTATTTCCTAAAATACAGAGATGACCCAAAAAAAATAGACAGCTGTCATGTGTGGGTTGCAGAAAAATAAATAGACAGATTTTAACTTTAATTGTTTACAGTATATAAACGGATTTTCTCACACTTCGGCTGCAAATGGTAGTAACAAAATAAATGAATTGAAAAAAATAATTGAAAACTTTTTGATTTGAATCACATTCAACTTTTTTAACTCCAAAATAGTAGATGAATGAGTTGAACATTTTTACTTTGTAATTTGTGTATTTGTTCAATTTTTTTAACTGAACAAGTTGAACAATCTTTTCAACTTATTTATCTCAAATGGTAAAATATTAAATGAATGTTTATTCAACTCTTTTAACTTATTAATTTAAGTACACCAGTTGCAGTCTTCATTCTCTTAAATAAAATTTTTTTTTATTGTTTGACATCTAATCATTATTTTAAAATTAATTAATTTAAAAATCATAAACATATATACATTGAAGTCAGTTAAATTTGCAGTTAATTCTAAAACTAAAAGATATATACATAAAACTAAAACAGTTATTACATCTAATTGAATTTTTAAACTAATTTCATTACGATGAATTTGAATGGGAAATTCAGTGGCAAAAACTGTGCGATATCGATCTTCTCTTTATGGCTTTGGTTCCTCTACATGATTTTGTGTTTACCTAATATATGATTAATAATTTTTGTTATTTTAAAAAGTAAATTAACAAAATATAAATATAAGCAAAATATAAAATATAGTTCAGTAGTTTTCATGTATGTTTATTATATAATAATAAATTATTCATTTTTAGTTTATCAAATATTAATAGAAGTAATATAAATAGTTAAAACCATACAACAACACTATAGATGCAAAATTCCTGCACGTATAAGTCTTGTTAAGATAAAGAATAAACAAATATATAAAGATGTGGAAATTTTTTTCTATTTAAAACTAATTAGAATTTTTATTTTATTTTTTTCTTTTTTCTATTTTGGCGTTTACTCTTCTCTTTTTTTGTTTTGTTTAGGAGTCCCAAGCTTTCGGAACTTATCCCTTATTAGTGGGATTGTATTGGCTCCTGAAGTCGAGAAGAGATCTTGGTCACTTAATCTGAATCAGACCTTTTCCATGTGGAAGACTGGTGTAGTATTGACTGTCGAAAGCATTTGGAATTACAATATTAAAGTTTACCAGAACGGTAATGTTTCCGTTTTGAGAGCACAATTGACAGAGTTCGACGAGGTAAGTTGTGTATTTTTACCGTTGAATTTGTAGAGACAAGGTGTTACAAATTGACATTATGCTCTTCCAAATGTGTGACCACCTACCATTTTGATAATAATTAAGGTTTAGATATATTGTATATAAATAAATTAAATATATATATATATATATATATATTTTTTTTTTTTGACGACAACATCGTAGAAATTATATATATATATATATATATATATATATATATATATATATATATTGTGTGAAAATATAAGTAAATGTTTGGTCAATTTGTCAAAGTCATGTTATGTCATTTACCAATTCATCTTATTATTCAAAATCAAGACTTGCTATAAGATATTTTGTCTGAGATGGTATTATATTACTTAAGTCTTCTTAACTAATTCATATATGTACCTAAAAAACTTTTTAAATACTAAATATCCTGTGCTAAGATTCACACTTAAACAAATTCATATGATAATTTATTTTGTTTTATTTGATCATATAATTAATTCGATTAAGTTTATTTTAACAAATATTGTTGAAAACAATTCGTAGCCAAAAGCATATTATTTCTAAGAAATTACAAAATCAATATGAATTATAATAGTAGATCATATTAATAAAAAAAAATTAAATTGTAATTTATAACTTATAAAATACTATTTAAATTCTAGACTTAGTCTCGAGGAGTGCTTGTAGTTAGCTGTCATTATATAATATGAATTGCATATATCTAGATCCAAAACACATATATTAGAAACAATTTGAATATTTTACAAGAAAGAGCGACTAGATAGGAGTGGACACGAGTCAAATACTTGTTAATTTTAAAATATTTGCGACTCGATTTGGTTTATATAAGTAATTAATTTTTCGGTTTGTTACTTGACTTGTTTAAAACAAGTACTAGTTTGAATAAGTACTTGCTTAAAATTTGGCGACGTGCAAGCTACTTGGCCCGCTTTGTTATTTGTCAAGATTTGGAAAAAAAAAAGTTATTTATCTAAAATTAATGAGTTTTATCGCAACGATAAATTTTCGGTTTTGTAATATACTAAGAAATTTATTAAAAGTTGATTATAAATGCATCATTTTTATAAATAACAATTTTCTATAATCCTAAACCAATAGTATTTAACTATTTTTCTTTGAAATTTTTTAGTTCATCACTAATAACTAATCAAACATGCATACAAAACCTAAAATTATAATTTTTTGAAACAAATTATTTTCTATAAATAGGATCAATTTGAAACGGAGTGAGTATTAAGTAACATGTAACAAGTAACGTGTAACAAGTAACGAGACAAACGAGGTAAATAGTATGGTTTTTTTATTGGCTTGGTATTTGACTTGGACTTGCAAATAATTTAATTTATCGATTTGTTACTTAACTTGCCGAAAGCAAATACTTGCTTCAAACTGAATACGAAATAAGTAGCGAATACAAAATAAGTAACGAGTACTTGTGTCCAGCCCTACGACTAGATCTAAGGAATGGGTTAGCCGGTTAGGCCAGCAAAAGCTTCTTTAGGTTGAGAAAGAATGAAAGATGAACAGAGCTCTATTACCGACGTGTATTTGTGACCAAAAAGATAAAAAAAAATTATAGTCACGTATTTATGTGATTATAAGAGTTTTGTTACTTGTTAGTATTCCAACAATATTTTACGTGCTAAAATTGTTGTTTCGCTATATCTTATCTCCATTTATTTAGAAGGAATGTTTTTAGACACAGGGTTACAATAACGTATATACAAGAATACAAGACAAGTTGACAACTATACTTTTTCTCTAAGAACCATCCTAAGAACTAAGAATGATATATATATTTTCCTAATTAACAAAGATTTTCAAAGTATTTTTCTTAATATGCAAAGAGAAATAGAAATCACTTGTTTTTTTTTTGTCTTTGCCTTTCCCGTGAATAACGCGAATGTAGCCTCAGAAGCCACCTTCATAAATCGACAGATTATACAGAATTACAGATCATGCACAAAATAATTTAATCTGAAATAAGAAAGTTTCCTAATACATATTTCAATACGTCAATTTCATACGAGTCTATGTATATATGTATATTTATATATATGCTAGACTTTATGCCTAACCTAATCTAAATACTTTAGCTCTTTGTCTTTTTCTTCTCATTGATAACCAAGAATTCAAAGTGGATAAGAATGACTAAAACTATGTTTACCAAAAGGAAAGAAATAACTTTTGGTATGCTCAATCTCTAGCTGATTATATGCTTTAGCATTTCTCTCTCAAATTACTTTTGTGATCTCTATGACTTTTCATTGCAATTTAAATTGAAAGTCTTTTATCAAAAAAAAAAAAAAAAGAATGACTAAAATTATCATCGAAATAGAAAACTAATTGTTATATATAGTGGGAATTAATGCAAATATAGGAAACAGAACATTCTGCATTAGTCATTCCTGAAAACAAGATGAAAGCAAAGACTACAAAATGAAAACATTAGTTTAATGGTTGGATAAATAGAAGAAATATCAAACAGGAGATGGACATATAATTAACGTACACATAATAGATCACTTTATTACCAAGTTTTATTTGTATTCCCGCCAAGGATGATAAAAAGGTTTTGTTTTCTTGTTAAAGATTTAAGTTGCGTGCTTTGAATCCTTCTCCATTTTATTATTGGTAATTTTCAAAGACTGGTTTCCCGATTATCGGTTAAGCTAGAGCTCATCTTCCATGAAAGAAAACAAATTTGTGTCAAAATCGGTTTAAACTGATTAATCAAATCGTATAAACTAATAAACTGATTGACTAGTTGAATATTTGCTGACATTGTTTTAAACAACTTGATCAAAAATCGAATATCTTAACATAGTTTTGGTCGCATTAGACTACCAATTAGAAGATAGGTTATTTCCTTAGTTATCATCTATCCCATTCTATAAACGAGTAAACTAATGACTAAATGAGGATTAAGAGGCGGGGGCAAGACCCGAGAATTTTGGTCATTCCTAATTTAAATGGAGACAAAAAAAAAATTGAAAAAAAATGAGCACAACAAAAAAAAAAACATACACGATGCTGACCGTATCGTGCCGTTGCGACACGTCTTTGTCACATTCACACCAGTTTCAATTCACAAAATCAAAATAGTTTTTTTTTGGTTGTAACCTCATCTCACCCTCTCTATCCCACTTCACCCTCTTCTCCTCCTCATCCCCAAGACCTTATATATAGATTCTTTTGTTGCCGAGTTATATATTCCATCATATAAAGATTCAAATATAAAAATAAAACAAAAGTTTCACAAATCTAAAGACCCATGAATCTTAAAATCACATTTGAAGATAAATCCAGACCGCTAGTGACAACGTTCCTTACAACGTTGTTGACAATTTTTGTCTGTGCCACAAGGTCCAGAGCAAATATAATAACACCTCCTCGGGTTCAAGTACATTCCATTTGCCTCTGTAAAATACCATTAATCAGAAGTTATAAACACTGTAGAATCCACATGGTAAGTTTAGGTTTCAAAATTAGTATTTAACTTGAGATCCGATTGTAGGGGATTAGAGTTTTGCTTACTTGTATTGGAATACTGTGAAGGTGGAGGAGAAGCGCAGCTGGATACACAATTAATACAAAATCTGATTGCTTAACACGTCTCCACAAAAGTACTGACAATCCGTTTTTTGACACTCCGTCACAGTCTTTGCTCTCACGCCCATTATTACCAAAGCCAACATCATTGTTATCTTGTATATACCCAACATCCTCTTTGTTTTTGTTGTTGTTGTTTTTTTTGTGGGTGTGTGTTTCAGTGTTTGGAGGTTTATCAACTTTTGATTCAACATACTGTTATTATATAGATGTAAAATGCATCTCAGTACAGTTCGATAAAACCTAGACAAGTGTCAAAGACTCAAAATACATTTGAAGCCCAAATCTTTATATCCGTCAACAAATCTTTATATCTTTAAGGATTTGATATACTTTAACATTTTCAAACTAAAAAATATTTGTAACCATTTCTATCTTTCAAAAGTCCAATGTAAATATGATAATTTACGTAAAGCATAGAAATATGTAAAATTAAACCCACAAGGAAAATCTGAACGTATATATCAAATTGAGTAGGGCAATAATAAGTTGATTAAGGAGGAATTAAAATGTGCAAACGAATATTTGAAAATACAGTAGTAGCAAATATTTGTAAACTAAAAATACTAAAATAAAACATTTGTAGAGTTAATGTATAAAACTTGTTTGGGAACAAATCATCTAATATTAGATTGAAAATCGTAGCAAATATTTGTAAATCAAATGTTAACATAAAAACTTTGTAAAGTCTATATATATAAAGTTACATTTTTTTCTGTCTCCTTCCGCAATCTTATCATCCTAACGATTCTCAATATATAGTAATAATTATTAATTACAACTCAATCACGATTGGATCTCATCTTCCACTACAAATTGATTGATCTTTAATCAGAGAAACTAATAAACCGATTGATTATTTGAGTATCTGTTGTCATTTTTGAAACAGTTTGATCAAAATCGAATATCCTAGATAATTTTGGTCGCTAAGAGAAGACTACCAATTAAAATAAAAGTGAGTAATGAAAAATAAAATTGAAAAAAATGAGCACAAACGGATACATGACTTTTCAACGCTGTACACGAGGCTGACCGTAGCGTGCCGTTGCGACACGTCTTTGTCAAACCAGTTTCAATTCACAACTCGAGAGTTTTGGTTTTTGGTTACAAACTCATCTCACTCTATCTATTCCACTTCACTCTCAAAAAGACCCGTCGTCTTTCTGATTATCTTTCGTCTGTATCCTATGGCCGAATCCACACAATCGGACTCTGTGATAGAGCCGGGGAGCTCGAACCCTCACTCGGATCTCTCGTATACTGCAAATGGCCGAGCCGAAATCGACACTTCGGCTCCTTTCGAGTCAGTGAGAGAAGCTGCTACTCGGTTCGGCGGTTTTGGTTTCTGGAAACCTTCTTCTCACAATAAACTCCCAGAAGCTTCTCAGGTTTCACTCACTTGCACTCGTTAATTTGGGGTTTGTCTGAAATTTATGAATTTTAGGGTTTTAGCTGATTTGTCTGAAACTTAACCAACCTCATTATCAGGATTTGTTTCAATTTTTACAACCTGGTTATTAAGTAAATCCACTAAAATTCATCACATTGTTTATGAATTTGTGATCTGTTTTTATATTTTCGAAATTAAGAAAATTTCAAGTTATCACAGATTTGTTACAATTAGTATATGAAATGTTAAGGTTTCTGATATTGGTGGCAGGAAAAATTTGTTGAAGAAACTGATATAATGAAACTCAAAGCACAAGCTTCTGAGCTACAAAACGATCTAATTATGAAAGAATGCGAAACACTTGAGGTGTTAAAGGAGCTTGAAGCGACTAAAGCCACAGTTTTAGAGCTCAGCTCAAAGCTACAGCTAAAGAAGGAAGATTCTGATGAGGAGACATCAAGAGAAGAAGAAGAAGAAGTTCACAGTCATATCAAACCAGCAGGTCTTGTACTTAAGGATCTAAACCAAGCAAAGATGAATCTATGCAAGATTGCAAACATACGCGGATCCGTTGACCAGTTGAAGAACAAACTGAACGAGGAAAGATCCGCACTTGAGAAGACGCGCGAGAGACTTATGGAGAAATCTCTCAAAGTGATTTCTCTAGAGGAAGAAGAAGAAGAAGTGAGACTAAAGTGTGAAAGATTGAGTAGTGAAGCTCAAGAGGTGAAGAAGACAGGAGAGAATGCGGAGTTAGAAGTTGTGAAAGCAATGGCTGAGATTGAACGAACTAGAGATAAGATTCAAACGGCTAAGATGAGGTTGGTGGCTGCTAGGAAGATGAAAGAAGCGGCTAGAGCGGCTGAAGCGGTTGCGATTGCTGAGATTAAGGCTGTTAGTGGAAGTAAAGACGAGGCTGTGACCGTGACTATCTCTGCTGAAGAGTATGCTGAGCTTGCTCGTAGTGCTAGAGAAGCTGAGGAAGAAGCGAGAAAGCGAGTGGAAGATGCAATGTGTAGAGTTGAAGAAGCGAATGTTTCTAAGACGAATATTATGAAGAAAGCTAACGAAGCGGGTGAAGAAATTGAAAGTAGTAAGATGGCATTGGAAGAAGCTGTGGAGAGAGTTGATGTTGCAAATACTTCAAAACTAGAAGCAGAAGAGGCGTTACGAAACTGGCGGTCGGAGAATGGACAGAAGAGAAGAGTATCTTCTTCTTCAGTGAACAACACTTCTAAGTTCAAGAATAGAAGAGAGACAACAACAACAACGCGACTGATGGATGTAAACGGTTTGAATCTGACGTATGATGTTGTTCTTGAAGGTTCTTCATCATCGTCGTCTTCAGTACCTGTTTTAAAGCCAACGTTGTCAATAGGGCAAATACTTAGCAAGAAGCTGCTTCTTGGGGAGGATTCGGATATGAGTGTTGTTAGCGAGAGAAGGAAAATGTCGTTGGGTCAGATGCTGGCTAAGAATGGATATGGTGATAAAACTGTGAGCAAGAGGAGTGAAGGGAAAGAGAATGGGAAAAAGTCGACGACGACGACGAGAAAGAGAAAGAGTTTTGGTTTTGCGAAGATCTCTGTGTTGTTGAACAAAGAGAGCAAGAATAAGAAGAAGAAGAAAAAGATTGCTTTGAACTTAAGGTGATAAAAATGTTTTCAGTATTTTGACTTATTGTAGTTCCTGTTTTAGTATGTGAACAAATAACTTTAGAAAATGTGTATCAGGTGTTTTATTATAATGCTAATCCCAGCTATCTAATCTCAGTTCGACCATATTAGCTTTTGATAAACAAGATTTGTGGGAATTTTATAACCTGAGAGTTGTTAATATTGGATGCATAGAATAAATCTGTTAAGAGACTAACTAAATCATTTAACAAGGGAAGTAGCTAACCAACTCAGCAATATGGCCCAAATATGCTTATGAGGCCCATCATGCAATGAAACTTCGGAAATTATTAGGAAAAAATGGTTTTGTAATCACATCTCCTAGTTGATTCATTTCCTAATTCGTAGTGTTGATCTAATTAGCTTGGAATGGATTATTTTCTCTAACAATATGACTTTGGTGATTTATGAATCTGTGAACTGTTGGCATTGTGTATAGTTGCAGTAAAGGCACTTCATACAATCATACTTGGTCACTTGCAACTGTTTTAACATACTTACATGCCACACGATCTCACAAACTGCAATATATAATCAGTATTAAAAGGATTATGATATTGTCAATTACATTAACAGCTCTCATTAAGCCACAATTTAGACTGACAATTAAGTGATTTTCATCTAATGAAATCAAGGTTGTCTTCAGCTACGCATTGATCGATACAACTGAAACTTTCCAGATCTCTAGAACTTTAGACCAAACGTTCCACACATCTCTTCACATATGGAAACCAACAACGACACATGAAACATCTAAATTAACACGTGAAGTAATGTATGGATGTTATTCTGAACTCTGAAGCATTCTACTAAAAAATAGAGGCCTTAGAAAATGAAGAAACATATAGATTTATATATACTCTTTTATTTTGTATATGTCAAGAAAAAAAAAATCATCCTCAAATTTTTACCATAGTAGATTACACATCTCAATCTCATATCATAAATATTTTTTTAATAAACACATTCAATATATATCAATAACTAAAATAAGAAAAAATTTAAGATCCTTTAAAGATAAAGATTTATCATCATACACATTAACAAAAACAAAGGGGTTACCATCAAATTACTTAAAATGTAGCTATATAAAATTCTGTATACTTTTATTTTTTGATAAAAATATACTTTATTTTAAACCTATAAATGTTTAAAATATTTAATGCTAAATTAAAATCTAAAAATCAAATACAAAATAGCTTCTTACTTTTTAACTTTTGATAAATATATACTTTTATCCATCTAAAACACGAGATTATTTTTATATGTGTTTCGGTAAACACGAGATTTAACCTTATATAGATCATAATTAAATCAAAATAATAATAGAAAAATAAAAAAGTCACGTCTATTTGTCGGTGACCCGTAGCAACGAAGGAAGGTCAATTTCTAATCTTTTCCGCACATCTCTCCTCTTCCCTCTTTATTTACTCCTCACGCCATATTCTCCAATCTTCTTCAATTTTTCAATTTACTTCAAACCTAATTCTTCCCTCAGATCTGCCAAACTCAAAAAAACAATGGCTTCCACAGCACCACCGATCCTCCCAATCACCAGCTCCCAAACCGTCCCATCCGCCGCTCCTTCCTCCGTCGAATCGCAACCACCAATCGCAACACCAGCTTTCCGCAATTTCGTCAATCAGATCACCGAAACCGTTAAAAACGGTCTCTCTCAACGTCGTCCTTGGGCTGAGCTAGCGGATCGCTCGGCATTATCGAAACCTGAATCAATCTCCGACGCCGCTCTTCGTATCCGCAAGAATTACTCTTATTTCAGAGTCAATTACCTCACCGTCGCTACAGCTATCGTCGGATTCTCTCTCGTAACTCATCCTTTCTCCCTCGTTTTCCTCCTCTGTCTCCTCGCTTCCTGGCTTTTCCTTTACCTCTTCCGTCCTTCCGATCAACCGATTGTGATCCTTGGCCGTACTTTCTCAGATCGTGAGACGTTGGGTTGTTTGATTCTGTTCAGTATCTTTGTGATTTTCCTCACTGATGTTGGATCTGTTCTTGTTTCGGCTATGATGGTTGGCGTTGCGTTGATCTGTGCTCATGGTGCTTTTAGAGCTCCCGAAGATCTTTTCTTAGATGAGCAAGAGACTGCTGCTACCGGATTCCTCTCTTTCCTCGGTGGCGCCGCCTCATCTGCTGCGCCTGCTGTCGTCGCCGCCGCTCGCGTGTAAAACTGCTCCTCCTAATCGATTCCGATCTGCGTAATGGTTTTTTTTTTTCTCTTTTTTGAAAATCTTTCGTTTTGTTCAATTGATACTTAGTTTTTTTTTCCTTAATCTTAAACAATAAACGTGAAAAAATTGTGGATCTGGCCTAATTTTTGTTGTTATCATGGGCATTATAGCTATAGATGATATATATATATATCTTTGAACAATTTGGTTAAATCTTTAGCATTTTACTTCATTGGATCTGTTTTCATGTTCAGACTCACGATTCAATGGTTTGTTATTGTTTCACCTGTTTGTTGGATCTTTCGATTTGTTAGGAGTCCCATTTGGATTACATTTATATGCAATATTCATCCAAGTTATACGCTTTTCAATAGCTAGCTTACATTACATTACAGTAGCAGAGATGACTAAAAGAACGAAAAAAAAAGTTCTCTAAGCTATTCCTTAAGTAAAAGCTAAGACCTTGATCAGAGCCATAGGGATTGGTTTGCTTCCCGATGATCAGCAGAATAGTGTCAACATTGTGGACTACCCCGCACTTGACTCGCCATTAAACATATATAAAAAATAAACACAAGCCAAACACACTTATTAAACATTTGTTTTCTCGACATTAAACGTATAAAAAATCAAGAAGCGAAACCTGGAAAGAATGTAAGTGCTGTACATTGTTAACCTAATATCATCAATCCAATAAAGGAATGATATGTAAAAAAAAGAATTTAAATCATCCCAAATGAATGATCCAAAATTAGAGGGTAAGATGAATTCGAGCGATGGAGATGGCAAGGTGGAGGAGATGATATTGAAGGCGAAGATGGTGGTGAAGCCGATGGCATCGACGGCGTACATGAATGGCTCAGATTCAGTAGAGGAGGCCCAGGAGCAATCTATACGCTTTCTCCAGGGCAAGGCGGAGGCGAAGGCGTCTAAATCAGAAGATTCGGCCACCGATCTCGAGTAATTAACCAAAAATTCATTCTCTATATATATATATATATATGAGTTGTTGATTGATATGTTATGAAATAAATATTTGTCTCAGGATTCAAGGCCAGCGGCGAAAACCTCCTTATCTATATCGGAGGTCTTGCTGGGATTCAATGCCGTGGCCAGAGAATAGGTGGTACAAAGAATCCGATAAGGTCAAATTTAGCAGCGTCGAGGAGAGGGAACTCGCCCAAGCGGAGTTTTTACGCTCCCTCACCGCCTTGATTTCCAAGCCACAAAACTAGTGTAAGATTGAAAACAACTAGTTCTTGTTACGCACCCTATCACTATTGGATTGAACACTTGGTCCACAACTAAGTCCGTAATAGGATCTCTTTGAGAGTATCCTTTGGTATGACATATTTGTTTTTTTATGGTCTATAATACTTTGTCCATAAAATAGATACAGGTCATACTCTCCAAGTTATTTTCAATACTCTTAACGGTTCTATAGAGAAGATTCTACTTAGAGAATCCGAGATTGCATAGTGAAAAACTCAAAAAATAATCAAACTTTTAGTTATCAGCTCATCTCATCCTCCAAACGCAGTTATGTTTTAGTAAGATCAACTTTGAAACCCAATACCATAAAGAAGAAGAGAGTATCATTGCTTGTTGTGTAGCTTAAAGCCAAAGATCTTAGGAACGTAGTTTTGACTAGGCTTTTGCGGTTGCATGTTGTTCCCATTGGTCATGAGAAACAAATGAGGGAAACTAGTTCCAAAGTAAGCTCCATCAATTTCCCGGAATTTAGATGGCGGGTAGTAAATATCCTCGCAGTTCGGGCAGTATATCTTCACCGTCCTAGAACAAGGTGCATCAGATTGCCCAACCGGAAGACAAGATTGCCGCGCAACAGAAAACTCTCGGGCATCTCCCGAAATCATTATTCTTATACTTTACCATCTACAAAGCAAAATATGTCATTCATCAATCAGAAACAAAAAAACTAAACAAGTCTCTACTTTTTTATTACCATATCATCCATTCCTTGAGTAGTGAGAATGTAAAGAACGTGAATAAGACCATATAACATCTCAGCAGCTGATTCCACCATCACATTTTGTTCTTCACTTAAATCTTCACCTAAAATTCAAACCCAAAATTCCATCAAATAAGAATCAGATTAAGTAAAACCTAGTTTCATCAATACACTTACCATTCGGCGGTTTAACATCTAAAATTAGATCAAGTGCATAATCATAGTAAGGAACTTGATAACTCAATCCACAGAGATTGAATTCATCTTTTATCTATTTTTCATCTACTTCACAGAAATACTCATTCCCTCTCAAATTACACAACCATGAGATCCACGTTGTATGATCATCACCTTTCCGACCTGATCTTTCACTATCCGTTTTAGATTCAACTGCACAATTTTATACCCAAATCAGAAAATCAACCTAGAATACTAAAAAAGGACTCAGATTTAAGGAATTAACCATCGGGTGAGCGAGAATGAAGCTGAGATTTAGCTGCGGAAGTTGAGGGGAAATAATCTGTCTTTACAAGTGAAAACCCTAGATGTTGAATCATTGATTCGTTGTCGATCAATAGCTCCACCAAGAATCTCCGATCTCAATGATCCACCACCACCCATTATTCACTCGATTCGATCCCCCCAACAAAAATAAAAAAAACTTTAGAATATCATAGATAGATAAGTAGAAGGTGTTGTTGTAAGCTTGAAGATAGCTTGAGACATAAGCTATCACAAAAAGATTAGAAAAAATCTATATTTAGGAGTTATCTAAATATGTTAGTTTTCCTTTTAGGATTAGGAAATTGAGAAAAGGAAAATCTGTTGTGATCTTAATCTATATAAGGAGATACCAATATGTGATGTAACTTATGAGTTCTTTGAGAGATTGAGAAGCTTTAGTTTTTGAGTTATTTTTCTAAAGCAATAAAGTGTGTTCTTGTTCTTGATCTAAAGTGTTTGATTCAATATTTGGTATCAGAGCTTCTACTGATTCAAACACTCTAGGTATCTTAAACAAGAAAGGAGTTCTTGTTTACAAAACAGAGTACACAGGACATCGTCGTCAAGAGCTCGAGCAAAGCACGAAAGCGAAAACCAGAACGAGAGTAGTCGTTTTGTGAAGTCAAATCATGGGTGATATTGTTCCAGTAATCAACAAACCAAAGGAGAATGGTTCCTCGTCCATACAATGTCCTATGCTGAATAATACTAATTACACCGTTTGGTCCATGCGAATGAAAGTAGCACTCAAGGTTCACAAAGTCTGGGAGTCTATTGAGAACGGAGTAGATGATGGAGATAAGAACGACATAGCCAAAGCTCTTCTCTTCCAATCTATTCCAGAATCGTTGATCTTACAAGTTGAAAATCTTGAGACCTCAAAAGAAATTTGGGAGGCAATTAAGACAAGGCGTGTAGGAGCTGAGAGGGTAAGAGAAGCAAAACTACAAACTTTGATGGCTGAGTTTGATAGGATAAAGATGAAAGAGACATACAAGATTGATGATCTTGTGAGTAAACTTTCTGAATTATCCACAAAAGCATCAGCTTTGGGAGAAAACATTGAAGAGTCAAAACTTGTTAAGAAGTTTCTTAAGTCATTGCCTCGAAAGAAATACATACATATTGTTGCAGCACTTGAACAAGTTCTTGATCTTAACAAAACTAGCTTTGAAGATATGGTTGGGAGGTTAAAGGCGTATGAGGAGAGAATCTATGAAGAAGAGGATCACCAGGATGATCAAGGAAAGCTCATGTATGCCAACTCGGAACCACAAGCTTATCAAGACAACAATAACGGTGCAGGAAGAGGTAGAGGACAAGGTGGACATTTTTATGGTCGTGGAAGAGGACGCAGACGCTATAAAGGCTATGGAAATCAACGAACTGGTGGTTATAGACAGGAGAGAGATAAGTCTAGAGTGACGTGCTATCGATGTGACAAATTAGGTCATTATGCATCTGATTGTCCAGATAGATTGCTTAAACCAAGAGACACAGGAAAGTGAAGTAGATGATACTCAAGTAAATTTTAACTATAATGAAGAATGATGAAATAATAAAAGTAAATTTTAAACAATTTTTTTTGAAAAGTTTTATTCGCTAACAAGTTATAATTCCGTGATGAAAAAAAAAAAAAAAATTATCATTCCGTTATTTTTTAATTTATTTTTTTACTTTCTTATCCTCAAATCGCTTTGTCCCATATGAAATCTATATTACTTTCTTCACGCTCTATTTTTACTTTCATGATGTCTTGTTTTACAATTTAGTATGAGATTTCCATACAGACATGGTTTTCGATTGGTGGCTAACATTTCCTCTATAATAGAAGAGATTTTAGAGCAAATTTGAAAGATATAGATTGTTGGTGTTTATAATCGTTAAGTTTAATATAAATAACTACCACTTCAACAGTTGCAATGGTTGACAAATAACTGCTAATTAACTTCTTTTATTTATTTACTATTGAAACTGAGTCTTACCAAGCACGCAATCAGAAACTTTCTGTTTTTAATACTAGTATTGTTTCTTTATAAATACTTTTACCAGACTTTTATTTATAATGGAGACCAAACTAACCATAATTCATAAAACAATAGTGTGGACACAAAGAAAGAAAAATAAATCATAAAATAAAAGAAACACGACTATCATAAAGAAGGGACTGGAAGGTGTCAAATGAATTGGCTTGCACCGTAAGCCAAATACCTTGAAAAGAAGAAGATTTCAATTTCTTTCTTTGTTCTACTTTAAGAAGATTTTAATTTAAGGTGGATTATTACCCAAGGTGTTACAATAAGTTATTCTGAATATTAATTACGAAGATAAGATTCAAAGTCTTAATCGCAAAGAAAAAGAATACCAGAATCTGGCCTAAACTAGGAGTCGCCACGTGTCCCATAGCCATACACTAATTTGTCTTCCTCACCACGCCTGTTCTAAGACGGTGTATCTAGGGAAGTGTTCCCACCTTAATTCTCTGACGTATCTTAACGCTAAATGATGACTTCTAGGACAATATATTCAGACCGAAATCTATAGTTTATTTGTTTTGGTCTTTACGTTCGAAATTTAATACTACTAAACGATGGAAACGGAAGATAACAGAACGAAACAGAGCACCACCTCTGCTTCTGTAGTAGTATCATCGAGAAGAAGAAGAAGAAGAACGGTTGAGCCAGTGGAAGCGACGTTACAGAGATGGGAGGAAGAAGGGTCAGAGAGGGTTCATAAGGTTCAAGCGAAAGGTTCGAAGAAAGGTTGTATGAGAGGAAAAGGTGGACCAGAGAATCCGGTTTGCCGGTTTAGAGGTGTTAGACAAAGGGTTTGGGGTAAATGGGTTGCTGAGATACGTGAACCAGTGAGCCACCGTAGTGCAAACTCAAGTCGTGGTAAACGTCTTTGGCTTGGAACTTTCCCTACTGCAGCTGAAGCTGCCTTGGCTTATGATAAAGCTGCTAGTGTCATGTATGGACAATACGCTCGGTTAAATTTCCCGGTTGGTGGAGACATGATGATGAACCAAGAAGGTTTGAAGAACTTCTCTGAAACTGATGATGGCGTGATTGGCACGAAAGAAAGGAAGGACGATGGTATCGAGCTTGGTCAAGACAATATTGAGAATCCTATGATTGGTAATGAGATAGAGACATCGTTGATTAATGAGGAGATTTCAGCACTGAAAGCAGAGGAAGATTATAGTTTTGATCGGTTTGGATTGTTGTATAATGAACCTCAAGGCTCTAGTTATTATTACCAAGGAGGTGGATTCGATTCATATTTAGAGTTTTTCAGATCATAGCTTTAGGCGGCTTTTATGCTACATTGATCATACACTGTAAGACTTATTATGTTAGTTCATTTCATTTTCATAACACAAAATTTTTTTAACACAACAAGATCTATCCGTCTCATTCTTGCTTCTCTGGAGCAGACCATAGCATTTTCCATGGACCAGTTCTTGTTCCCAATCTGAAAACATAACATCTTAATATCATTGAAAAGGAATTGTTCGGTCAAGGTTTTAAACTATAGAACGGGTTCTTTTAAAATCAAAACTTTTTACCTCCAGGCTCCAGCGACTAACCGTAACGCCATGAAGAGAAACAAACCTGTCCAGATCCCAGCAAGACCAAACGTTGGTGCAGCCAAAAACATGAATAAGGAAGATATAAATCCAACAATCACCTGTTTCAAAAACAAGAACCTATCATCAACTTATTCCATGTGAAGAAACCTATACTCTAAAGCAATGAAACGAAAAAAAGAAAGAGAGACCATAGAGTAAGCAGCAAATCCAAAGTCGGAAACTCCATAATAAAGCCCGTCTAAAACAAACGCTAGAGCATTCACTGGTTGAGATCCAGCCACAAACTGTATCCAAAAAAAAAAACATGATTTAGGTTGTCTGAGACTAGTCTTTGTAGAGTTATAAAAATAAGATCTTACCAAAGTCCCTGAAATAGCAATCTCTAAAACTTCTGAATCCGTTGTGAATAAGCTTGAAAACGGTTCGAAGCAGATGAACAATACAGCAGCCAAACCAGTTCCAGTTGCTAAACCTACCTGCTTAAAAAGGTAAGTGTTAACGAATTTTTTTATAGGGAAGAACATAAAACAAAACAAAGGGATGAAACTGAATACGAACTTGAAGGACTCCAAAGAGAACTTCACGAGCTTGTTTGTATTCTCCTTGAGAGAAACTAGTCGCAAGAAGACTCTGAAAAAACAGTAGTAACAAAATTAAACGAAACTTGCTCCACAAGAAAACGTAACCTTGCATCATAATAATGAGATTAGAGTTGCAATAGACCTGTGCAGCAATGGCTAAAGCATCGGTGAGTAAAGAGACAGCCAACCATATTTCCAAGACGATTTGATGACCAGCCATTTGAGTTGGTCCATTCTGAGCCACTAATGAAGTAGCCAACGTGAATGGCACAAGCAATGCCACCGTTCTACCAATCAGAAGCCCACCTAAGCATGAGTGAATCAGTAGTAGCCTTTCTTGCGTTTCAAGAAACTCGAAAAGTTTGAGTAGGTACCTGATTTAAGGTATTGGTTAGCTCTTCCAACTTTGATTTGAGGAGAGAGCAAAACAACATTCTCATTCAACTTCCATAGAAGAATAAACGCAATCAAGTATCTGTAGAAAACATTCACACGTGAGAAGATTAAAGAAGCCATGAAAACTAAAATAAATGCGCTAAGTCGAAAAACATTGTTTACCACATTTTTGGACGTACTCAGAAATCACGGTAGCAGCCGCAGCACCAGAGATACCAAAACCAAGGATAAATATCAGAATTGGATCCAATATTGCATTAAGCACATTCCCAGCAACTGTTGTTGATCAAGAGTTTTACCACATCAGAACATTATGAATAAATAAATATACAAGAAGAAAAAAAAGAGTATGATTGTGCAATACTTGCCAACGGCATATAGAGGTGTAGTTGTGTCTTTGAAACCACGAAAAGCTCCTTGTGCAGCCAATGCAACTACAATTGGTGGTGCACCATAAGCTCTAAGTCTAAGGAACTGCTCTGCTGGTATCCTCATTGGTGAATCCTGATCATATAGAGATCACTTAATATAAAACTTCAAATATACATAACACTTTGATATGATCCTAGAGAAGTTAAGAGATTACCAAAGGTATAGCCATGACATCCATCAAGAAATCAGACCCGAGAGAGAGTGCAATTGCTTCTGCAATACCAACTCCAGCAGCAAGAAGTAATGATGTTGAAACTGAAGGCAACACTTTCTTGCCTTACCACAAAAATATAAAAATAAAGTAAGAAACAAAAGCATATCAATTTTTTTCATTAAAAGTATTTAATAAAAATACTTGTTTTGGTAGAAGAAGCATTATCATCTTTAGCGGCAATGGCTTGCTCCTCGGCAACAAACGATGTTGTGACATTTAGTAAAGGAACATTAAAGAGCTTTGAGACCAAATTGAATACAGAAACAGAGACTCCTACAGCAGCTAACTCTGCAGAACCTGTCATAATTTTACATATGAAAAATGTAAACTTTGGAAGGAAAGAAAAATGTGAAATTGAAAATTAAAAGAAAAGAGGATTTTACCAAGATGGCCAACGAAAGCTGTGTCGACAAGAGATGTAATAGGATCAGCAGCTAAAGCTAATGCAGCTGGTAATGCTATTGACATAATCTCCATTCCAATTTTACTAATCCTATACCCAATAATTAATTCAAATATTCAAACTTTTTTTAAAAGTAGAAAAAAGAGAACAAGTATTAAGCCGAGAACAAACCCAGGATCCGGTTTGGGATCATGATCCGGTTTAGGAGACTCCACTAGATTCTGTAAAGGCAGAGGAGGAGGATTCTGTTGAGAAGAAGTTTTAACGGCGGGAGATTCATCCCGAGGCGAAGATTTACAAGAGATTGTTCTTCGAATCGATGGATTAGGTTTCCTAGGAATATTATGAGATTCGAAAATCGAAGGAGAGAAACACAAGGAGGTAGCGACCGCCGACATTGCGGAGATAGAGAGACGGAGATAAATGTCGGCGGAGGAAGAAACAGAACCGCATGTTTTTATCTATCAACTAAGTAAAGTAGTACTTAACTGATTAAACGGTCGGAGTTCTAAACCTTTTATGGGCTTTTATATAACTTTGTTTATGGGTTTGTTTCTTATATCACTCACTTTTTTTTCAATTATTTACAACAACTCTCTCATCCTCTAATTTTCTTGTGACTTCGATTTTGCATATTGCTTGTATTGGTTATACTCTAATTTTTGTCATTATGCACGGAAGGGAAGTTGCGAAGTATCCTATTGTGATATTATCATTTCTGTCCAATATTTTTGAAACTTTTCATCATACAAACGGTAAATGGTATACCGCGATGCAAAAGGCTCAGAAAATGTATTAATCCAAATCCAAATAAAACAAAAAGAGAAGGGAATAGGACTTGTAAAGCAACGATGAAAGAGTATCATGCGGAGTAGACGTGGTAAGGGCGGACCTAGAAGGGGAAAAAGTGTGTAAGTAGATCTACCTAAACTCTAAATATTTATTTCTTTTGTATACAATATAAATAAAATATTGTAGCACAAGGGTATAGTAAGCCTAATGCACCTCCTTAACCCTAAGGATCGAACCACTCCCTCATCCCTTTTATTCATTTTCATTTTTAACACATTATTCTGCCACCAGGGAAATTTTTATCATGCGTACAGATGCAAATGTATTTCCTCCAAAATATATTAAATTAGCTATATTTTATTTAAATGTGTAAATAACTCTTTGGGTCAGTATCTAATTACTTGGTTAGCTATTTTTAGTGCCTAGTTCCCACTAAAACATCATAATAAATATTGAAATAGACAAAAAAACTATATAAAAAAAACAAAATCTCTGAAATTTATAAGAATGTATGTGATTTGAATAAGAACCATTGGAAGAAATTATATTAAAAAATTAAGGAAATTCTAAAGATGATGGATTCTGAGTACTTTGAAGCATAAAACAAAATTTTGATACAAAAATCTTTATTAAAAAAACATTCCCAACATTCTTATCAAATCTTAGATAAAATAGAGAAATTTTTACCTAAAAAACTTTTGAAACCTTGCTTCTATGGTATTTCCAAAATTACTCTTTAAAAATGCGTAAGAAGATTGTGTTTCCATTTTAGTAGCTATTATTTTGTATTTTTTGTATTTTTTAAAAAAAGAGAACTAATATAGTAATTTTGTGATTATGCATATTATTTTGTCTTTTCTATATATAAAATTTTACTTAAAAAATTATTTGAATCATAAGCGAAAATTGCATATTGAAAGTGATTAGTAAACTGATGTTGAAAATAATGTTGATTAATTTGATTAGTTAAATATTGTTGAAAGGGATTATGACGATTTTTCTTTTTAAAACATAAAATTAAAATGAATATGATGATTTTAAAATAAAATAATTTTAGCTGAATTGTGTAAAAATGAGGCACTGAATTTATGTGTTAAATATTTTTCTATGACAGATTTACTGGAATCAAGAACTTAAAACATTTGTTTGAATGACAAATTGAATAAATCATGATTTCTAATCATTTTCATAAATAATAGATACGGTATGATTTAGTAACACTTTCAAGAATCATCAATTCAATAATATGAGATTTGAACAAACATTAAAATCATACTAACTCTTTAATTCAATATGTCCCCTTTTTTTTGGGGACAAAATTCAATATGTCTCCCTAAACACAAATTCACAAGATATGATACATTTATGTCACAGAAACACTTTTAAGAAAATAATGGGAATGGTATTTGCTCCATTCTCCATACAAATCTCAGAACACCATAGCTTAACACCTAGACAAAACACCATAAATCTCTTAGTAGTCATGTGTGACCACATTCCATATCAACCTTTTCTATTGTTTCAATCATTTCATTTCATGACATATAACGCATTTAATTGATTCTTCCCTATTAAGGTAACCATATAATAATAAGCCTGCAAATAAAACAACCATCACGATAACCGTGATCAAAGCCGGAAGCTTGTTATCACGAGATGAAAATGACCCCTCACCAGGCATTGAAGGAAGTGAGAAGAAGAAGAAGAAGATTTATACTGAGAAGAAGATATAGACACAAAAGGTTGGTTAGTGAGATATGATAAGTAAAAAGAAACAAGAGACAATGGAAATTGAAACAGGAAGAAAATCATCAAAACCAAATTGAACCTTAATCAGGAAAACAAGACGTTAGTGGGAGTTTTAGTTGACAAGTCTTAATTCTATTAGTTGCAGGAAGATCCAAGGATTCTTTATAGATTTTAAATTGGAGGCAGATAAAACATAACACACTGAAACATCTAAGATAAAAAGAGTGACCAAAATCAATCTTACCATAGCTCTCTGGTACTCTCTCTAATGAAGAAGAAGAAGATGGAAAAAAAATTTAGAAGAAGAAGAAGAAGTGAGTTTTATCAAAAAAAAAAAAAGAAGAAGTGAGTGATGAATAAATGATCAGTTAGTAAAAGAAAAAAAAAATACGGAAAAGGAAAGGGTGAATCTAAAATAAAAAACGGGTCAGAATAGGAAAGACGGTTAAAACAAGGAGTTTGGTAAAACTACAAGACAGACTGATTGGTAAGTAAGGAGTTTCATTGTTTCATTGAGCAAAAAAACTTACATAAAAGATATACATACGTTAAAATAAATTGAAATACTTTTGATATTTTACTTCTCTTTTGCTTATATTTTACTTATTTTTTGCTTATATTTTTTTTATATTTTGTTTTATTGTCATAAAAAGTCTTAGATAACATTCCATCAATCAGAAGTTTATTCAAATCTGTTCAAGTTTGCGAGTATACCATCAACCAGAAATATGTTCTTACTCTTTACAGATACCCAGCAACCAGACATCTGAGACTAGAATAGAAAAACTGAATTTTTGAAAACAAAGCTTTCTTGTCAATGACAATTTTCCATTTCCTTAAAACAAAGCATATACACAAAATCTTAATTTTTGTCTACGTAGTTTCGTTGATCGAGAAGTTGTTTAGTCGTCACTTTCACTTAAAGCATACGGACATGTATAGAATCTCTTAACTCTGTTTAATCAAAGTTTTCGCTTAAGCTATGTTTCCTTGGCCAGTTAAAACAGCTCGAGTTTTGCAAATTCATTGTAAATGTTTTTTTCTTTGTTGATTAATCAATTTCATATTTTCAACCCCCAAAAAAACGAATCTATACGCAAACTGATGACTGGCCCTAATAGTTTAGTCACTGACCTTCACAACAGACCCCTGATTTATACTAAGGGAAGAAATACATCTAGACAAAAAAGGAAAAAGAAGAGGAAACAGGAAGAAGGGGTATAAAATCATACTAAGGGAACAAATACATCTAGACAAAACATAGGGGATGGAACTAAAGTGGTTGGATCTTCATACCAGATTTGGTGAGATTCTTTGTACACATTCTTTTGCATCAATGAGTATTCTTGCTCAATCACATAACTTCTGAAACAAACAGTATGAAGAAGACGAGCCTACCAAAGCTCCTCAGAGGAAACTTTTTCTGTTAGTCTTGAAAACAAAGGACTTAAGATAGAATCTGGCCAGTTGTAAAGAAAGTGTGATAGATTTAGAGGCACTGAGATTAGTAGACTTTACCAGGAAGAGATACCTTTCTTCTCTCATATGTTAGGGGAGGCACTGGCAATCGAATCACATGGTTCATGCAGAAAATAAATGTAACTGTGAATATGCATGTTCATCCACGTGGTTCATGCAGAGCAAACCGACCAAAGTAAACCCAATCCAATCTTATCTTATATACTATTAAAATTGAAATACAAATCTGGATTATTTATGTTTTCAAACATCCTAAACTATATTCTTACATCAAAACATCAAATAATTATTTATATATACAATTATTTTAGTATTTAGGTTTTATATCTTTTTCTTTCTAAATAAATATTAAATTAATTATCTATAACCATTTCCTTATCTAATATTATTATTTTAATAGTATGAGTTCTTATTCTCCTATAATTTTTGTTTGATTTTATTTTTACATTATTTTTAGTTATTATATAATCAGTACAACTATAAAATTTTAGATTTTTCTACATATATTATGATTCAAATTTTTATAAATGTGCATATATTATAAAATCAATAAAAAAAGATGTATATTTAACGTTCCACATCATAGAGATATCAAATAAATTGTTACGCGCAAGATAGATACAAGTAAATTCGACACTGGGTTTTGTTGACCAAAGATATATCATAGTTTGTCCGCAAATTGGTTGATCAGTCTCAAACTACCAAATTTTAATTAAAAATAAGTAAATTCTATATAAAAACTAATAATTATGTATAGTTGATGAAAATAATATATGATATATTTAAAAATATAAAGAGTTTTATGATTAGAATATTTATGAAAGAGTACTAAAAATATTTCTGTTTAATTTTATAAAAAAGATTTAAATTAAGTAAATAGTCAAATCTTCGGGCCAGCTCGCTATCATGTGAATATATTGGGACACATTTGGACATAAGAGCTACTTACAAAAAATTAAAATGAAAATATAGGTTAACTAACCAACAAGGCTAACATTTTTTAATTTAATGATGTTAAAATTATATATAACTAGAAATATATATATATATATATATAAACGAAACGAAGAAAAATCTAAAAAAATATTAATTATATGGAAACTGACCAGAAAATATTAAAGCAATAAATAGAAATATTTGTTACATTGATTAATAAAACATTGATCCGCGGTGTACTGCAGATTCAACTCTAGTAACTAATTAAAATATTAATAATATAGGTGTAAGTTAATCCCATTGTAATTGAGTTATTATTTTATGGAGATGAATAATCATAGTCAAGTAGAATTTAGTTTATGTAAAAGTAATATGCAAATTTTTGATTTATTACTGGTCTTTTTTATCATATTGATAAAGAAATACAAACAAAAAAATCATCATTTTTTCTTTCTTTTAGTTACATTTTATTTTAATATTTTCAGTTTGATTTTTAGTTTATTTTTCATAGTTTGATTTAAGATGTTTTATTTGAAGTATTGAATTTATAAATTCTCATTTATTATTTTTATTTATTTATTAGTGATAATAATTGTAGATTCATATACTACCATTTAGGAATTTTCAATCAAACTAAAAAAGAACCGAAAAAGAATCAAAGCAAACATAAACCGACCCAAACACAAAGATTGAGTTTGGTTAAGAGTTATCTTTAATCCGAACCGATCTCAAATTTAAACCGAAATGCCGATTGTGTTGCTGGTTCTATTTGAGTGGGCTAGATTCACATAGCCTTACCTGGGTTGTAATATTTTCTTCTTCTTTTATTTCAATAACTTAACAAATCTTGGCCCAATTTGAGTTTGGACATTTTAAAAGTTATTTAAATAAAAAATTAGGGGTTTTACTTTAAAGATAAGCAGGTGAGTGCAAAGAGCCGCCGGAGGAATCACGGTAACGCATTCGGAGATTCATCTGTAAACATGGTTCGTCGTCTCCTTTGCTTCTCATATTCTCAAGCTTTGTTCTTTCTTTGTTATTTATGCTTAAGTTAAGCCAATGGGTGTGTCTCTTTAATCTAGATTTAGCGAAACTTAGGCTTAAATTTTGGGAAATCAGGAGATTGTTTTCACTTATTGTGCTATGCTTAGTTATCACCAAGTTGTAATCTTTTTGCTTTTCTATCTATTGAAGTCGAGCTCTGTATTGCTTCTTCCTTAAAGAACAATTGGCAAATGTGTTTTTTCCTCTTGAGATTTTCTGATTTAGTTTTGAAATGTTAATTTCATAGCATTTGATTATTTTGATGTATGTATTATGTTAATGTAGTGAAGATACTGTTTTTAAGAATGTGGTTTTCATTTTATTTTTTTATATCTGTAGGCAAGAGGATTGAAGAAGCATTTGAAGAGGCTTAATGCGCCTAAGCATTGGATGCTTGACAAACTTGGTGGTGCCTTTGTAAGTCACTTTACCTGTGAATCTTCATTTTGATTATGTGTTTCTTGATTCTTATAATAAAGGGTCTCTCTTTTCAGGCTCCTAAGCCATCATCTGGACCTCACAAGTCTAGGGAGTGTCTTCCTCTTGTTCTTATCATCCGTAATAGATTGAAGTATGCTTTGACTTATCGTGAAGTCATTTCAATCTTGATGCAAAGGCATATTCAAGTTGATGGCAAAGTTAGGACTGACAAGACTTACCCTGCTGGTTTCATGGGTTAGTCTGGCTCAAAGTCTTGAATTTTTTTATATTTTCATGTCCTTTTGTTTGTGTGATCAGTGAATTAAAGAGGTGATCTTATTCTTCACAGATGTTGTGTCTATCCCAAAAACGAATGAGAACTTCCGTCTTCTCTATGATACCAAGGGACGTTTCCGTATCCACTCCATCAAGGATGAAGAAGCAAAGGTATTGGTTCTTCTTATATTGCCATTTCCATGATAGAATTGCAATTTTTGTGTTAGAAAGTGTATGTTCCAACAAGTTTTATTCTTTTGCTGGGTGCAGTTCAAGTTGTGCAAAGTGAGATCTATCCAGTTTGGTCAGAAGGGTATTCCCTACCTGAACACCTACGATGGTCGCACCATCCGTTACCCCGACCCGCTTATCAAGCCTAATGACACCATCAAGCTCGACCTGGAGGAGAACAAGATTGTAGAGTTTATCAAGTTTGATGTGGGCAATGTCGTGATGGTGACTGGAGGAAGAAACAGAGGGCGTGTTGGTGTGATCAAGAACCGTGAAAAGCATAAGGGAAGCTTTGAGACGATTCACATTCAAGACTCAACGGGTCATGAGTTTGCAACGAGGTTAGGGAATGTGTTCACCATTGGAAAAGGAACAAAGCCATGGGTTTCACTTCCAAAGGGAAAAGGTATTAAGCTTACCATCATTGAGGAAGCTAGGAAGAGGCTTGCTGGTCAACAAGCCGCCTAAATGTTTTTTTTGCTGAAAAATCTCTGTTTTCAGACGTTTATGCCTAGAGTTTCCTTTGTTTTCACTTTTCAGACATTTTTTTTTTCTACCTTGATTGGTAGAGCATATTAGTGGGCTTGATGCTATTTTTTAGAGCCAATAGTCTTTTATTAACTGAGCATAAAAGAGAGCATAAGGTTTTTTCAATGCTCCATAGTCCACTGCTCATCAAGTGAACATTTTCCAAGCATAGTCATAAAAATTATAAAAGTACAATTTTACCTTTATTAATTTATTAATTTAAATAAGTTTCTGTAAATACCATTGAAAATTTGCTATAAATTCATGATTATAAAATTTAATCTAATTCATTAAGAAACTAAAAAACTTATCTGAGCAACAAGAGCATCCACTGGAAAAATCCTACATAAGTTGTTTTCAATTCTACAATTTCTTTTAACTCTTTTGCAAAGTTCTTAATCAGGGTAAAAGTTTTTTGAAACCAAATGATATAATTTTGTAAACAGGTCTGAAGAACATGTTAAATGAAAAAGAACATGTGCAACCACACGGCCAAGATATGGATTATGTATATATATGTTGATGTCTTGTTTGATTATTTCATTCTTTGAAAATTTTATATATTAATTTCAAATAATTGTGATATTATTTCTTATATTTTGTATATTTTTATGCATATAAATATAAAAATAGTTATATGTTTCAATATATATATATATATATATATATATATATATGAAATTAAAAAGAAATTCATTTACCTATCTATATATTAGTGTAATTTTATGTGTAATTACTCACTTTTATACCAATCACATATTATTAATTTAATATGAATAAGCTTATTGTTTCTGCTTTTCATTGCTTATGCTCCTTACAACTTATGTAAACCTTACCAATCAGGGTCTTTCTGGTCAACAAACCGCTTAAAACTGTTTCTTTGCTTCAATTTTCAGAAGAAAAAATAAATCTATGTTTCCTTTGTTTTTTAGACGTTTTGTTATACCTTTAGAGTTTCTTTTATTTTTAGATTTTTAATCTTTGTTGATTAATATGAGGAAGAATTAAAAAAAAAATCTATTGGGATTATTATGAGCTATGTTCGTTAATCTTGGACCTTTATACTATTTTTTAGGAATTAGTTTCCTAATTAAAAACTCTCAAATTTGTAAAAACATATAGTCGCGATTAGAGTATCAAACTTACTCAAAATTTCTTTAGAGAAACTGATAACAAAAATGGAAAAGATTAAATGATGATTGAATTATATGTTATATTATATATATATATATATATATTTTTTTTTTACTTTTAACTTATATTTTACTTATATATATTTTTACTTTTTGTCAATTCACTATTTTTTGTCAATACGAAAAAATTCTAATATAGAGATTTGTTTATTTACAAAAAGTTTTTTACTAAACTAAAATTCTACTCTACAAATTGGACAATTAGGGTTTTCAATAACTCATTTACTTATGCAGTTGTTATGGAATGTGTGTGTGTCCATATTCCATATCAGCCATTTCCCTTATTTCTATCTCATCTAAGCAAATGACGCAAACTCCTAGTTCTACATTACGCTTAATTAAAATTTTAAGTAAGAATCCACTCGTAAACCTACTACTAAAACAATTAGAACTAAGATCACTATCCAAACGGATGGATGATTGGACAATAAAAAGGATAAAATAAGAGTCATTGAAAAAGAAAGATGATGAAGAACTGAAGATAAAAGTGAGAAGAACTTAAGATTTATAGAAGAAGACGATGGAAAAATTTAGTTGAAGAATAAGATAATGGTATAATTATGATCTCTAAGTAAAAAATAAAAAAAACAACGGAAATGGAAAAGTTTTGTGTTAGTGAAATACAATTCAACTAAGGCTAAAAAAAGGAGTTAGGTAAGTAAATGGGTCATAAGCATATCTGGTAACGGCTTAAATTGCAGGTTTTAGTTAAAGAAAAAGATGAAGAAAAAAAAAGATGAATAGTTAGTTAAGAATGAAAAAGTTTGAAGAAGATTAGTTAGTTAATACTCCCTTTATTCCTAATTGATCATATTTTTAGGAAACAAAATTATTTCAAAAGATATAATTTTTAAGTTTTCTATGTAATTTTTATTAATCAATAATGATAGATTATAAAATTCAATTAAAAAAAACAAAATACTATTGGTTTAAAGTTACTAAAATTGTTAATAACACAAAACAATGCATTTATAATCAGTTTTTAATGTGTTTTTTTAATATATATAAAAATGTTAGAAAATATGATCAATTATGAACAGAGAGAGTATGAGTTAGTGAGAGATAACGTTAACTAAAAAGAGAATAAATCAAAGAAAATGTAAATTTTTTGTAAATACTATTTCCGTATTAAAAAGACTGATTTTCTAACTTTTTTTTACTCTTGTTTTTTAAAAAGGAAGTTAGATCCAGTATTTAATTACGAGCGACTAATGTCTGAAGAAAATTACAATCTTTAAACAGCAATCAGAGAAAAAAGATTAAAACGGTACCTCGGGAAATATATATGCATCTTACAATGTTTCTATATTCTCGAAAACTACAAAATATATTGAGAATCTTGTCTCTCCTTTTGATTTTCACTCTCTAGTATCTTTTCTTTGATGTCCCGATATAATCATTTCAATTCACAACCCTTATATATGGGCCTTTACGTTTTACTCCTATAGAACCACATTCATCATGCATGAATGGGTCCTTTCACAGCCTCCACTTAACGACCAATGAAGGCTGACGATGGCTGCTATTTGCTGGTCCACTTGTATTTGGTACTTTTTGTTTTTTACAATACATGTAAATTAATTAGACAGCAGCAAATACTAGTTTGAAAGTAAATAATCTTTGCTTCATCACATATTTAGGAGTTAAAAGGCTTAAAAGCCTACACACATAAACTTAAATGATAAGTATTTGTTTACTGAACCATAAGTTTAGAATTTATCAACACCAACACCAGGCCTGATCACTTCATAAGCATCTCTGCTTCTGCTTTTCTTCATTCCAGCCGTGAAATATACCTTTGATGCATCGGCTGAGATACAAGTCACTTTCACCCAAATCATCACCTTTGTTTTCAAGCCTTCCACTTCTGCTAGCTTCCCTTTCTCAAGGTAACCAGTTACCGTAGTTGCAAACCGCAGGACCGATGAGTCCCTGTACCCAACCTCACAGGTCTCGGGGATGAATACGACCAACTTACCTGTCTCTTCGTTGAACTCATAGTTTGTAGCATCCTGTGGCAATATCCCAACCGGTAAACCAAATTCCTTGAGCAACTCAGGTAATGGCTTCTGCATTTTCCCTATTCAAAACATGAAAAATGCATCATGTAGAGTAACAAGAAAAGATGAAACATTTATCAAAAACAGAACTGGAAGAAATGTAAAACCTTTGATTTTGTTGACCAACCACTTGGTACCTCCTTCAATACTGCTAGACAATGACTGCAAAAAATTGAATCCAAATAATCATCAGACTCAGGACAATTTGAGTCTCGGAAAGCTCGAAAGCAATAAACTTTTTTTCACGATGTTTTACCATATATATACAAATTACAACATTAAAATTGAAATTAAGCTCAATAGCATTATTTCTTTAGCACCTCAAGAATCTTCTTCCACTAAAAAGACCTCAAATTTAATGAAAACCACTGAAACTTCCATTAAAACTCCGAAACATTAACACAAGCTAGTTACAATAAAACCCAGTTCATAATCAAATGATCCAACCATTAGAACTTACAAGGACTAAAGAGTCTTAAAAATCATAAACCCTAAATCAAAGGCCGATGGGTTTATTTCCTCTGAAGTCAAAAACAATCAAATAAGAAACTGAAACACTGCAAAAATAAATGAATTTGGAAGGATTACATTGAAATCGTCTCCGACAGAGTTGAACTCTTTGTTTGCTTTTTGCCCTAACCAATAAGAGCCGACCTTGTTCAGTATCTGATCCATCTCTACCTCTTCTGCGTTAAAATTAATCCGTCGAAAGAGAAGAAGACTATGTTTTCGTCTCGTTGACGTTTTCTACTTTGCTCCGTATGAAGAAGAATCAATCAATCCTTCGTCTATGGTTTCTCTGTTAAGTAACTAAAACACGGCACAACGTTTATTGTTTGGTAAACAAAACGACACGAAGTTTCATCCTTGAGTCCTTTACCGTGTTCTTTGATATGTTTGTTAGATTTAAAGAAAAAGTCCAACTTAATTAACAACAGCTTAATCATTTATGTTATTGTTGTTATCCATTTGTTGTAATTCACTATTCACAATCTAGACATTTAATTTAAAACTAATATTAGATTTTCCAAGAAAATATCTTCATCCTCCAACAACAATATCTGCAAAACCCACTACCAACCAAAACACACATAAATTCAAACTTAACGTGGATTAAAAAAAAAAAAAAATCAGTAAAACGAAAGAAAGAACTAGGGGCTCGATCATATCGGATTTTCGAGCACGTATTAATTATTGACACCTTCAAATTTTGAAAATGATTAAACAATAAATGAAATAGAAATCATATGAATTATAGAAATAAAAATGTTAGTATATATAGATTAGAAAACTGAAATGTGTACATTCATTCAATCATTCTCCTAATAGAGAGGTTTAAATCTTTCATTTTGTTGAAATGGTAGTTAAAAAGGATAAAACTTGTAAAGATTGTTTGATTGTATACAAAGCAAATCTCATGTATCGTGGTCGCAGGAACCATATGATAAGTTGCTCTAGACACATCTCAATCATCTCCAATTAGCAAACATTTTTGACTAACTCTCTCCGTGTTATGTTATGTGCATCACATGATGTAAAAAAGGCATATCATCCTCGTGATCTCCAATACTAAAATAGATGAGAAACTTTTGCTTTATATATTAGTGATCATATCAAACCAAGACGATTCTTCATACTTACTGTTCATAAATCTTGATCGGCGTATCTTAAATCAACTCTATGAATTATGAATGCTCAAATCTTATATATCGATCAGCTTAAAATTAAATAATTACAAATAAAACTATATTTAATTATACCCAAAATTAAATATGGTTTCAACCAATTATTTGAATCCAAATCAGATTTGAGAACAAAATCTTGTCCTACATATCTTGGTCATCCCTAAGTACAGAAAACAAAAAACGTTCTGGTAAAACAGCTAAAAGTCTAATTAGTTGATTTTCAGAAGCTAGTGTGATTATAAATAAATCCGAGAACTATGGTCACTTGTCATTTTTTTAAATACGTACAAGAACAGTCAAGTCAACAATCAAGTCAGGGGCAAATACGTAATTTAACAAGAAGCAACTTGCGGGTTTTTTCGTTATCACCACTCACATGAACTCTGCATTAAAAACTCTATCTCTCTCTCTCAAATCGAAAGGCACGGCCCAACTTTTCGTAAGTCGCTGTAAAGTTGATTTTGCATCTCTTTTTTTATATACACAAAACACTTCTCCTCCTCCCTCAAACACCTTCCTTCCTCTTCAATCCTCCGTTTTTGTTTCTCTAACCCTAAAACCTCCTCAAGATTCAAGAACCGATCAAAGATTTGTAAAAAGAGAAGTTATCATCACTCAAGATCAACATGCTCGCCGTTCACCGTCCTTCCTCCGCCGTATCCGACGGAGATTCCGTTCAAGTTCCGATGATGATCGCTTCGTTTCAAAAACGTTTTCCTTCTCTCTCACGCGATTCCACGGCCGCTCGTTTCCACACACACGAGGTAGGTCCTAACCAGTGTTGCTCCGCCGTTATCCAAGAGATCTCCGCTCCTATCTCCACCGTATGGTCCGTCGTCCGCCGCTTTGACAACCCACAAGCTTATAAACACTTCCTTAAAAGCTGTAGCGTCATCGGCGGAGACGGTGGAAACGTTGGTAGCCTCCGTCAAGTTCATGTCGTCTCCGGTCTTCCCGCCGGGAGCTCCACCGAGCGTTTAGACATCCTTGACGATGAGCGCCACGTCATCAGCTTTAGCGTCGTCGGTGGAGACCACCGGCTCTCTAACTACCGATCCGTCACGACTTTACATCCTTCTCCGATCTCCGGGACCGTCGTTGTGGAGTCTTACGTGGTTGATGTGCCTCCAGGGAACACAAAGGAAGAGACATGCGACTTCGTTGACGTTATCGTACGATGCAATCTCCAATCTCTTGCGAAAATAGCTGAGAATTCTGCGGCGGAGAGCAAGAAGCTGTCCATGTGATGATGATGAGTATTGTCGTCGAGTAGTTTCGTTAGATCCGACGTCGTTTTTCTAGATTTTTTAGCCGTCGTGTGATCTATGTTTTTTCCGGCTTATGTGTGAAAAAAATACATTAGTGAATTACTCTCATGCATTCCATAATCTTTTATTTGTTTTTTTTACTTTTCTTTTCTTTTTTGTATTTTATATCCATAAAGAACCGATTCGGATTAGCCCTTTCACTACTGAAAAATAAGAAATTCAATTAGGAGAAATTGTTATGTTGTCCGTTAAACTAGAAAGTAATGATTTTCAAGTTTAAATTTTGTTTCATATAATGATATTCTCCTAACAAATGCTTAAATGAAAAGCACGGTACGTATATGTACTAAAAATATGTAAATGAATTACGTATAAACAGCTTTTGAGGAAATTCGATAATGTCTTCCTTTCCTTGAAGATTTAAATAGCTGTTTCACCTTTTTCCTTTCGTATTATTTCATAATGATTAAAGCCTATATACATTCAAATTTTTATTTCTACAAAATTTGGAAAATTGTGCAAATAGTTAAACTTTAAAAAAAAACCAAAACATTTACCAGAAAATTAAAGAATTTGAAAATTTTCTGCGTCATTTATTTGATTTAAAATAAATATTACTAGTGGAAATAGTTGAAATTTCTAGGCTTAAAGGTCATGGGTAAAATGAACAAAACACATAATTGTATATACAAATATGAACATGTTGATGAAACTAAAGAAATAAGAATTTGCAAGTGGACGATGCTTTGAATGATAGCCCAACAAGCCAAGCTGTTCTTTTTTGCCGCTTATAAAAAAGGAAATGCAAGTGGCAATTTGTTTATTTCCCACCTCCTTTTCTTTATGCTTCTTCCCAATCCAAAGGATATAATATTAAATTTCTAATAGTAATAATAAAACAATATAGAATAAGCAAGAAGCGCAAGTTGCATGTCCTTTTACATCACGAGAGTTACGATATGTTTCGTTTCCAAGTGATCTTGTAGAATATATAAAAACAAAGATGATTTTTACATATTCGAGAGGTTTCTACATTTCTATCCACAAGATATCTGATTGATTGGCAAAACATATCTCGTATGAAATGACAGCTTTTTCTTAAATCTAAAAATTTCCAGTTTGTGAAAAGAAATCATCATTATTCTGTAACCATGAAAAAACTAGAAAAGTTCAACTGATATTGTAAGTAAACATAAGCAAACACCCAAATGAATACGTTATAGCAAATATGGTTCATACTTTCATCTACTATTTTTTGTGGTCGTCAAATATCGACAAATATAACATAGCTTACTAATCATAAGATACATACTTAATGTGGCCACGAAAGGTGTAAAAATAAAATGAATGGGAAAGAGTTGGCGGTGCAAGTGGGAGTGGGGTAGCTGCAATATTTTGCAAGTTGGGCAGAACATATTAATTGTGATTTGCAAATTGAGTTTTCTTTTTTCAAAAAATTAAAAAAAATTGCTGTTATAAATAAAGAATTTCAAAATTGCTTTTGAGATCCTTCACGCCACCGTTTCCTGTAATTTGATTGGACCCCTGCCCAAGTTTCCGCTCATTTGAACGACGGAAACTAAATATAAGAAAATCGAATATATATGCCTATACGTTTGACAAATAAAAAATATATATGACTATAATTCAGAAGTTGCAAAAGATTATTACTTTATACTTTATAGCTATAGCTTCTTGCTTTTATGAAGAATGGGTTTGGGTGATGTTTCTAAGCGACCCACCTATATCGGCGTTACGGCGTACGGTCTTGATACTATTTTTGGGTCGGGTTTAAGGTGGCTTATCATTTGTACTTATTATGAATATATAAATGCTTTAGATCTTTAAGATATTTATCACGATTTTTTTATAAAAAAAATAGAAGAATATTTTTCAAAATATTTCTCTCAGAATCTACCTAAATCCTTTAGATTAATATAGTTTGTTAATCTCGACCGAGTCTCACCATCTATTTTTGAAGTGAATTGTAGAAATACTAACAAAAGTGAGATCCTTCATTATAAATCATCCATTACTATGCATTATAACATTTTTGCTCTGTTCCTTGGTTTTTCTTTTAAAAGGAGTCAAATCTATTTTCGAGAACTCCTATATAAAATTTTGTAAAATGAACATAAATTTTTGTCCCGAGGTGTTAAAGTTCACTATCATACAAAATGTAGTTTATCGTAAGAAATTTACAATTGCACATGATCTTACACAAGTGACACAGCCATACAAAATCTAACCAAACAAATTTGGAATCTGTTTTGTAACTTCAAACCGTGTTTAAATAGGACATACAGCATGTTACTGATTTTAAAACTAAAATTTTGAAGATAAACTTTTTGTCACAAAAAAAAAGAAAAAGAAAAAGAACTTAATACCTTAGAAAATCTATGCTACAATGGGCCGAGGGGCATCCGCTTCTATGCCAAAACCAGGCCCAGTAAATATATGATCACAAGTGCAACTAATTATGTAATAAGAGTCGCCCACCACACCCAATAACGTTTCGACCATTTTTTTTTTTTGTGTGAGTGTTATCTCTGCGTAGAAGCCAATGCTAATTTTTCGTTTTCCAAAATATTTTTGTATCTGTCTTATTGTTTTAAAAGCGTTCTCCCTAAACCTAGCAACAAAAATTATTACATAATGCTCCTTTTTAATAACCACAGGATACTCTTTCTAATCTAATGTAATAAATAAATTCAAGGATCAGGGGGTTTGTTTTGAAAAAACAAGGCATATAAACTTTTGAATTCGAATTTTGATGATTGATATGGGATTACACGTATGCCCTGAGTCTTTTAATAACAATTAAAAACCTTAACTTAAGTATTTTTTTTTTTTTTTTTTTGTTCACTCCAAACGTGTAAGAGCTATATCTATAATCTATGGCAAACATACGTTTGAAGTATGATTCAAAGGCTTAACTAATCATTCTTTTTTGAACTGACTTAACTAATTAATTTATTTCTCGATAATTTCCAACTTTGTAAAAATATATCCTGGTACCAATTCAAATAATTTCTGGATCCGGGTTAAATCTTTAACCTACTAAAACTAAAACGTATGGAAAGAAAGAACATAAACATGGAAGAAGAAAAATAAATAGAGAAAAGAAAGAAAACAACTGTATTAATGTGCTTTAGCAAAACAAGTCGAATATATAAACGAAGCAACAACGCCTATTGAATTTTGAGGTAACTTGAAGACAACGAATAGTATGAATGTGGAAACGTCAACAACTTAACCTTTCCTCTACATTTTATTTTATATTATTTGACCATCTCTAACCATATAAAAAAAAAAGTAAACAAACATGACCAAAACTGTCGCACGGAAATACCATAATGACCCCCTTTGGCCACACCTTTTCTTATTATGACGATGGCCAAGGGCATTTTCTCCGTAGATCGATGGTCGCCTTCACTTGACAACCAAAGGATATGCGAAACCACACCAAAAGAAAGTATTTGTCTTACAAAAATAACTAAAAGAACTAGCTTCTTTTTGTCTGACCCACCAAATATATGCGATAAAAAGTTATATCCATAACTATTTATGAAATTCGTTGAAGATATAGATAGATAGATACGTGAAATATACCCCATGAATTAATTGAAAATCACAAAACACTTAGAGACAACAATACACAGTTTTCTAGCTCCATTTATTATATATTTAACTTAATTTCCTAAACATTAGAATCCCACCATGTATTTATGATTTTTTTTTTTTTGCCGGCCACCATCTATATATGATTCAAAGACCAAAACCACAATAAGTATTCAAAGTAAACTCTCAAATTTCAGTCTTGGACATTTAGGAAATGATTTTATTCTCTGTGATCAACTTGCAAAATTATCTTTTTTTTCGCTAGTGGACATTGCTTGGCAAACTATCAACACAAAATATAGAATTATATGAAGCAAAATGATTCAGATATATATATATATATATATATATAGGAAAAAGTTATTCATAGACAGCTATTGAAATATGATTGGCCACCAAACTACAAAATAACTTCAAGAAGGCTGAAGTTAAAAGGCAAGTTAGAGAAAGACACATCAATAAAACCCAAAAAATATACATCATAACAACAATAACAAACACATAACTAATGGCAAAGCGACAACTGTTGATGCTAGGCATTAGAGCTAGCTTTCACACTATCGCCGCCGTGCTTGTGGCCGGAGTAATATTCACCGCCGTGTATTTGTCCCGAAACAATTTGCCAAAGGAAAATCCTCAAAGCGAAGGTGTTTCATACGGCAGAGAAAATGGCAGAGACTGTAATTTATTCGAAGGGAAATGGGTATTTGATAACGAGTCAACCCCTCTTTATAAAGAAGAAGATTGCAAGTTCATGTCTGACCAGTTGGCTTGTGAAAAGTTTGGGAGAAAAGATTTGAGTTACAAATTATGGAGGTGGCAACCTCACACGTGCGATCTCCCAAGGTTTTTTTTCTTACTTTTTCGTTTTCACTTCATAGTTGACATCTTTCTTTATTTATGGCATTTAGTAGAAACATGTTGAATTATATTCTGCTGATTATACACGTTCCCGTTAACAAAATAAACTTCTGACGACAAAAAAAAAAAAAAAAAAAATAAACTTTTGTTTTAATTTAGCATAAAGAATTGACATAAACTGTTGGAATTGTTTCATTTAACTATTTAGCCGAGGCATTTTGTTGTATCATTAACAAGTAAACCCTCTGTGCCATAGTTCTACTTCTATATGAGTAAATTGATGAGAGAATTAGATAAGATTATTCCTTTTTTTTTTTGTAATGCCATTTGTATTCCTCAACAAACAGAAAGTGGATTTACAAGTGATTGGGCCTAATTTGGGCCCTTATTTTTATTTTATTTGCCTTGTTAGTGCTTGGCGTAGAAAGAATTAAGTGGATATACAACATGACATGATTCATTGTCCTCTACTAAGTCTTAATTTACATGTTTATTTTTGGCAATAATAATCATTATTATATAATCTAAATGTTAAAAAAGGTTTAATGGGACGAAGTTGCTGGAGAGACTAAGAAATAAAAGGATGGTGTACGTAGGAGACTCCTTGAACAGAGGCCAATGGGTATCAATGGTATGTATGGTTAGTTCCGTCATTACAAACCCAAAGTTGATGTATATGCACAACAATGGCTCTAACCTCATCACCTTCAAATCTCTTGTAAGTCCTCCCAAAAAAAATTACACTAAAGTAATTGGTTTAATGAATTGGTGGATTGTTAAATAATATATAGAGACTGATGGTACCTTGTGCATTCGTTTCAGTCAGTTCCATTTTCGTTTAATATAAAACTACACCGGATTTTCAAATAATCTAAAACATTTAAATTTGTTGATAAACTCTAGGAATACAATGCGACCATAGATTTTTATTGGGCTCCTTTGCTAGTGGAATCCAACTCAGACGACCCAACGAACCATAGATTACCCGAACGGATAGTTCGGATCCAATCAATAGAGAAACATGCGAGGCATTGGACAGAATCTGATATCATTGTCTTCAACTCTTATTTATGGTGGAGAAGGCCTCATATCAAGTCATTGTAAGTTTCTTAATTAATTATGGTTAAATTCAGTTATTCTCTATCTACATATATACATGTCTCAATATAGATGGGTAATAATATGAAATAAATAAAAAAGGTGGGGGTCGTTTGAGAAGTTAGATGGAATATACAAAGAAGTGGAGATGGTGCGAGTTTATGAGATGGCTTTGCAAACACTGTCTCAGTGGTTGGAGGTTCACGTTAATTCCAATCTTACCAAACTTTTCTTCATGTCCATGTCTCCCACCCATGAAAGGTACCATTCGCTAACTCTTTTCAATAACTGTAATCATTAATGGCATTTTATCTTCTTCTTATTTTTTTTTTAAGATTCGTATCTTCATTCTTTACTTTTGTAAATATCTAAATTTTCACAATGTATTAGTTTTCAAAGTGAGAATGCAACTTTCTATAGTTTTAACTTTTTTTTTTTAGAATTCTCTAGTTGAGCTTTGTTTCATGTTAGATACGAATATAACTAGAAAGACCCTTGTTTTTCACGTTTGATTTCCATAGTACTTATTATTTTCTCTCTTTGAATTATATTATCTTGACGGTAAATAATATAATGGCATGATAAGTTTAAGTGTTTAACAGCACTTAGAATGATAAAAAGATTTTGGTATTGATATTATTTGGTGAACAATTTATGATACAAGATAACAAGAAAAAGAAATACATGTGTGTAGGGCTGAGGAATGGGGAGAAAAAGTTAATCAGAGCTGTTATGGAGAAACTAGTCCAATAGATAAAGAAGGATATAATGGAAAAGGGTCAGATCCAAAAATGATGAGAGTCTTAGAAAATGTGCTTGACGGGTTAAAAAAGCGAGGATTAAACATGCAGATGATAAACATTACGCAATTATCAGAGTATAGAAAAGAAGGTCATCCTTCGATCTATAGAAAACAATGGGAACCATTGAAGGAAAATGAAATCTTGAATCCAAATAGTTATTCAGATTGTATACATTGGTGTTTACCTGGAGTTCCTGATGTTTGGAATCAACTCCTTTATGCTCACATTGTTGACCATCACTAGTTGAAAATTACTCTTACATCTTCTCTTTTTTAATTTTTTTTTTTTTACCCATTTCACTTCATCAACTGTACAGTTAACCTGTGTTACTTAATTTGTCTTTTAAATTCTATCAGTGATTTTTTCACGCCAGGTTGTATTTTTTCTCTGGTTTGTTTAGTTTTATATGGGCAAAATTACGTTAATTTTTTTTTGTTTTTGAACAGCAAAGACTCAAGTTACTACTCGAAATCTCGAATTGTGATTATATCTAGTAGTTCGAAAAAAACATAATTAGAAGCCATTTTCTAAGTCAAAATAATTTGGGGTTTGGGTTTAAATTCTAAGCCATTCTTTTTAATTCTAAGCCATTTTTTTATAAAATGTTTTGGGTTTTACCTGTATTATTTAACTTTTCATCCTCAGTCACAATTATAGTTAAATTACCTATTTAAATTATAGCATATTTTTTGTTTACTGATATCTCTTATGTACTAGTACTATTTCTTCTAACCGTTTTCTATTTACAAAGCTATGTTGAAAAATAATGGTTAGCCCATTGAGACCTTAAAGAAGTAAGTGCGTGAAAAGGTGTGTTTGTTAAATTCTGTGTCACAAAGTAGAAGGCGGAGAAACTGGGGAAGTTGGCAGGACTGATAAAGAATCATAAAGCCGCCCTGAAGTGACGCTCCAATAATTGTTTTGATTTCTTCCCCCCCACACAATTTCCTCCATTATTTCTTCATTCTTGAAATACTAAAATACTTAAATTTCAATCATCCTTTTTTTGGATTTTTCGATGAATCTCCTTCTTCATATGACATTTTATTTTTATTTGTTCTGACTTATAAAATGGCCATAGACCCACTGATTGAGGACTGTGTGGATGATGACCCTTTTAACGAAAAGCTGATCAAATGAGGTTGAATTTTGTCAGGATGAATGTCTTAGCAAAAGTTCATCCAATTAATACTTTTGAATGTCTATTGGTTCCTTTTATATGGAGGCTTCCCACTACTCTGATTCTATGAATCTTGCTTTCAAAGAAACAAACACTTGATGTACAAGATTATTTTCTCGTTTATAACTTTTTTTTTGGGTTAACAACCCACCATTGTGTTAGAAATATTTCAATTTTCACATCGACTTACGGAGTAATTCTACTACCACTTAACCATGATAAATAGTTAAATTATTAAACAGAATCCCTTAAATAATTTAGTACTGTAAAATTTAATCGATAAAAAAACTTTTGGTTGATTAAGATGGCAAGGAAATTTATTTGGCCCAATAAAGGATTTTCTGAAAAAAAACATCAAATTTATTAAAATTTGTAAGAATGACACACATTTTAAAACTGTGCAAAATAACCTATTGATGTTTACGTGGTACTGCTATATAGTCACAAAATGTATCATCAACTTGACACCGTCCACTGCTGTTATACAACTAACATGGAGATTAAAATGAAGTAGTTTTGGTCTTTAAAATTACATGTTATTTTGTTGTAAATGATGATATTATTGCTGTTTTTTACCTTACAAAACAACATGATTTTTATATTTACATTTAGTTTTTAAAATTAGAAAAATGGAAATTGATTTGAGAAAAAAATATAAAATTATCTTCTTTCTTTTTCTTCTTTGTATTCATATGTTCTTCTTCTTCTTAGTATGTTCTTCTTTTTCATCATGTTTCCACCATCTATTTTTCTTTTTATTATGTTCTCCTTATTTTCTCATATCACACGAAATCAAAATCTCAAAGTGTACCATTTTCGAAATCAAAACAACAATAACAACAAATCCGGATTCATATATTTGGAAATACATTAACAACAAATCTACAAATAGAAACATCATCACGAATCTGAGATAAATCAACAAAACTAACAAATAGAAACATCACCACAAATCTTAGATAAATCCCAATTAATTCAATACATAAAAATTGAAGATCCCAAAAAATGATGAACTCTAACTTTAGTTTATCCCCAAATCCTGCATGGATGTGAATGACATCTAGTAATTATTAAAAGTGAATTTGACCATTTAGATGTATAAAGTATAAACTATTGTTGCAAAGAGACTTTTAGTGGTATTTTGACATATGGTTAAACTTATTATCAAAGTTAACAACAATTACTTTTTAATAACAACTTGATTAGGGAAAGTATCTTAATTTGCTGTCATTCTTGAAAATTTAAATTTAGGTCAAGATCGTGCAAATTTAGTTTTCGTTCGAGCTTTAAAATATTTAATTAGGTTCAAAATATTAAACCAAACAAAAGTTCGGGAAATACCAAGCTAAACGCAGACCAAAATTGTGAACTGAATCAAAGTTAAATTATTTTTAGGAGGCTCAGTTCTGACAGCCGTGTTTCATAAATTCTATGCCACACCATAAGAGCACAACTGCGTAGAGATGGCAGAAGATAGAGACTATAGAATTCTATGTATATTAATAGTAAGATAACACTCCAACTTAGATTCGTTCTTCTTCATTTATTTATGTGATTTAAAAAAAAAATACTATATTTAACATTAATGTATCTGGCTATTGATTGAGGGCTGCTGCCTATGATAATGACCCAACGAAAAGCTGACCCAGATTAAATTGAATAATGTCAGGTTGAATGTTTATAAATTCTCAACCAATAAAGAATATGTATAGATTTATTATCTAAGTGTGTGTGTGTGTATTTTTGTTTAGCGACTGGAGCTTGATTATGATATCATCTTTTTTTTTTGTGTTTTTTTGATTATATGATTATGATCACTTAAGATGGTCATTTGTCTTCGTTCCCGAATGTATATATCCTATAAATAGTTGATTCTAATCAAGATTTTTAGCACGCAATGCCAACACTATTCTGAATCAAGATTTCCAGCTTCACTCGTCGGTGAAATCGATAGCTCTCACGGATACAATCGATTAGTTAAGACTCTTACCTTTCAACATAGTTTCGTGACTTTCGTCTATTTGAGCCTCAAACATATATATTCTCCACCATCTATGACATTATTTTAACAAAGTTATCATCTATGTTTGCTATTATTTAATGGTTTTGGTGGCGAAACCCTCATAATATTCTTCTAGGAAAAAATGTGGAAACTTTTTCTAACTTGAGAAGAATATAGTAATGAAAGGGAGATATATGGAAGGACTATTGAAAGGAATACAACGCATGATGTAAGATTGATGTGAATATGATAACTAATAACACCCAGACTCACTTTTATGAGAGAATATAATGCATTTTTAGAAATTATACTGTTTAAATGCGCATCGTGCGCTATAGGGAACACAATGATTATTTGTAAAGAACCAATACAACCTTCTTCTTTTTTTTTTTTTTCTCCTTTCTTTGTTTAATTTGGGAGATATGTATCAGTATAACCATCCAAAACTTTGTGCATGAAATTAACACAACACCATTTAAAGTTTTGATATATTCTTGTAATCGCAATCAAAACTTTAGCAGCTTAATTAAAGCCTATAACTAACAAATGTTTTCTGCACCCAATACATCGCTAAAAAATGTTATTAGTATTAGTTATCATTAATTAAGAAATGGAAAACGACAAAATTTTATGTAAGTGTGTCTGTTAGCGATTTCTTTCGACAAAATCATTAAAAATTAGGCATTTTGTAATTTAGTGCTTTGCTCGACAAGCCATTGTAATTTAGGTAAGTTAGCTGGAATATAAACATTTTTTTTTGTCAACCTTCTCGCGCGAGTACAAAAACATATATATACACGCGCCAGACAATTTTAGTCAAATTAGAAAATATCTGTATAATTGAAGCATTTCTTAAAAAAATACTTAAGCATCTACTTATAAGATAATTTCTTCCGTTTCAAATTACATGATATTTTAGGGAATTTTGCTGTTGTTGTAAAATAGATGATGTTCTACGTACTGTAGAGCTTTTATATGATTTCAGTGCAACTTTTTATTCTATTAATAAAAGTACACAATAAAAATTATAGTTCTGTTATCAATTACAAGATATCACTTTAAATAAATTTTACTGGTGAATTTTGGTAAGATTATTTGTTCATTTATCGAATATTGTTCTATTTATAAATACTATTTTACCTACTTTTTGCCATAATACTTTGAAACGGAATGAATTAACTAATGATATATGGTAAAAGCAAAATTATTTTGGTACGGTCCTTTTGTCAAGCATGGTCATCATAACCTTTTTTAAACCAAGTGAATTCGTATTTTTCTTACAACCGTAGTCGGCAAGAATGCATGAAAAGGAAACAAACAACAATCTAAAAAGATAAAAAGTTAAAAGTCTTGACATTCATTAACATATATGGAAAAGTATATTCACCGTTATTTTTTACCTTTTTGGCAAGAATTGTACCTCTGATGAATCATATTCAACTTAAAATATAATTATTCAATCTTATTATTATTTTGTTAAAGGTAACATTCTTACTATTTATTTTCTGATAATTCATTTTTCAAATTTCAATAGTGTCTAAATCATATATAGAACAACGATTTACCTACATATTCAAAATAATACTTATGGTTTATATTTTCTAACACACGATACAAAAAAAAGTTTCCAAATATATGCATAGGTCTTCGAATAAATGTGGATGGATAAGCTATAGATATGTGATATTAGGTTTTTACGTGAATTGCAAGTTTACAACTCAACATTATTTAAAAGGAATTTGTTTAATTTGCCATGGTTCTTCTTCGTCTGAAATGAAAAAAAGGTACTTACGTGCGTGGTAAAATCAATTGATTCTTTTGTTTTCAGAAAAAAACAACAGCAAAATTATATAAGCTTTCCATAGATTAAGTGTACCTTCGTTTTTCCAATGACACACAAATGTCTGGGTCATTGAAAATTTCCTTAAAACAGTATAAAATACTATTACATTGATATCTATTTTATGTTTTATATTTATATACTTCCTGCATAAAGTGATATAGCATGTATTATAAATTTAGGCATCTCTAACTTCTTCGTCAACAAAAGCATTTATAATTTATTTGAACTAAGTTTCCTTCATTTCTGTGAATCAAGGACCCCAGAAGTTTTTTAAAAGGTCAAACAATCGATACGGGATCCAATCAATACTTTAGGAAAAAGCTAAGAAAAATAAAATATAACTAGTAGAAATTGTCATAGAAAAAGGTTAATATTTTTGTTGGGTATAATATGCAAAAATGCAAATTAAAGATTTCACGTTTAACGACGAGGAAATGACGTGTGATCCTTCGAACCCGAGTTTCGTCTGTCTATAAATAACACCTTCTCTTCTCCCTCTTCTTCCTCACTTCTATCCTCTTAGCTTCATTATCGTCTCCAATCGTTTTTTTTTCTTCTTCTTGTGATGTTAATTAGCCAACACCAAAAAAAGAAGTAGTGAAGAATCTATAAAGCTCAGGAGGGATAGCGCCATGAGGATCACATCCACATCGATTTTTTTTGGCGCTATCCATCCTGAGTTTCATTGGCTCTTCTTACTACAATGCAAACGCCTAAAACTCCTTCGAAAATAAATTCTGTTTTGTGACTCATTTTAGTTCCTTTCGCATCTCCATCATGAAAAGTATCCTTTATAATCTTTTTTTTTTTTTGGTTTGAACTAACAAAATGAAATACTTGGTCCGAAACAAATTATAAAGAGAAAATAAAGATCTCATCTTAATCTCGTTCTCCGGTGAAATCAGCCACCGTCGGGTAGGTTTCATCTGTGTCCCACTAACTACAATTATTAATGTTATTGTTAGTTTGTTACCGTTTTGGTAAAAATTTGTTGATTAATGTCGGTGCGAACTCTCTAAACCAATTATTCTGAAAAAGTTGAAACCCCAATCTATTATATACACAAATATTCTTACATCAAAGTAGTCATATCGGAGATGCTACTAACCAAAATCCAAAAGTTGCAATATCATCATTTTTTAATAAAAGATTTGTTTTAGGACTTAATTACTTTAGAGGGCCTGTGGTTGGGGTCAGGGTAAGTGGGGAAACAGATATGCTCTGCATGAACCACGTGGACGAACATGCATATTCACAGTTACATTTATTTTCTCATATGTTTTCTTGGGTCAGATTGTTTCTCTCATAGCGGTTTCATTTTCATTTTTCTCCAATTTCTTTTTAAATTTATATTATCTTCTTGGCCTATATTCTTCCACGTTTTCACTCCCTTCATCATCTAGTTTATATATTTATTGCAGGGACACTAATTATATTCAGGAAAATGAGATTACATTAGCAATTACAAAAAATAGCTTCGAATATGAATTCTCATGAAACCCTTAAACAGATATCTATGTACGTACATACAGAGAATTCTCTGTTTGTTGGTAACAATCTAAGTTTCAGAGTCCCCAACTCATGAATTGTAAATATTTGTATTCATAAATGTATGGTCCCGAGTCCCGAGTTCTAGCACAATAATAGTGTTTTTTTTTTTTTTGATAAAGAACACAATAATAGTTGGTCTATGTGAATTAGATTTTACATCTCATTTGTTTAAACCTTATGATTTAGCTTATCTTGTTAGTCCATGGATTTTCTGCTAGCAAACCGTGGAAACCATACACAGTGAAATCTAGATTGCATAGAGCTAAACGGGCTCATTTAATGGGACGACCAATGATAAAAATATTTCAAACTATTTAAAGAAGATTGAATGTATCAATCATATAGTTCTGACGACAATAAAAAACAAAAAAAATCATATAGTTCTATCTTTATTAAAAAATATATATAGTATATATATACATAAATTGATCTACTTAAACATCACGAAAATACCAACATATACGCAGAAATTGAAAAGCAAATAAAAATTTAAACATACTCGGGAAAGTGTATAGAACTAAAAACTTACCCACCAAAAACTATTACCAGCAAAATTCATTTTATACTCTCTTGAATGTAAAGAACTGTATATATGATTCCCAAAGTAAAATAACTCTAGAAAACAAATCCTATATTTATGTCCGACTAATCCACATTACAACTCTATCAAAAGCGGTAGTATTTTCCGCTTTGCAAATAAAAGCAAACGAATATGAGAATATATTTCCGCTTTGCAAATAAAAACAAAACGAATATGAGAAATATATTATTGCGATGATTAGAAAGAAGAAAATAAACACTGTTCAATTGCTTACTCTATATTAAGTATATGTTTTTGTAAAAAAAAAAAAAAAATACATCTATCTTTTTGTGATTTTTTATCAATGACGGACATCCTTTAAAGAATTGAGTAATTGCAATTACAAGTTTTATTTTATCGTAGTATTTAATATCTTACAAACTTACACTTTTGCTAAAGTTGAAAAATAGTTGTATATAGTCCACTTTAGTATTACTTTGTTGTCAACATGATTCATTTTTTCTGTATCCACTTATTATTATGTTAATGTAATATGCTATTGCCATATTTGTGTTAGTGTTAGTGAGTTACTGTATTTGATCGTGCATAAATCATAATCATATATTTTAAAGTACTAGTAATGAAGTAAAAGGGAAGTCAGAAGATAGGTCTTGCTGGGACCGCAAGTCATGTGAGGCTGCTTTGCTGATGATGCACGGCGTCGCAACTCTCTCAATAAATTCTTACAACAACGCTCCAATTTACGATGAAAGTGCTGACTTCAATGCTATGCCTTACTCGTGTACTCTATACGATTCTTTAGACCTATTAAATCCATCTCATCAATGGTAAAAACGTTGTTAATCTTCAAATAGTACTAGTACATTTTTATTTTATTTTTAGTATACGTATGCACTCAAGATATTTCATGCAAATGTATTCTTTGGGGGATATCCAGATAACAAAGAAAATACTCCAAAAGTCGTTTTATTGTTTAGATATATATGAGCATTTTATTATTTATTTTTATTGATCCCACATTAAAAAAACTAGTCAACCACTAAAAAGTAAAAGCTAAATTGAATCAAATTTTTGAAGATACAAATTTTGGATTAGCTGTCTGTCTGAATTAGGAAGTTGCATCAGAACACATAAGAGCGCTGTAAAACTGACATAGAGGCAAGAGCTGACGTGACATACTTAAAGCGAATGATGTGGCAAATTCAAAGAAGGCGTGGACTTACTTAAAGCTGAAGATTTCAGATGGATTCAAAAGATACTTAAGATTAATTCAATATATTATTTAGAGGTATTTTACGAAAGAATAAACTTGAGGAACAAGTTTATTGCTTAGGAGATTCAGTTGGAGATTTTCGACCTTAAGGTTTCTAGGGTTTAATATATATAGTTTAGGGATGCTGTAGCACTTGGCTATTACTCTAGAACATTATTGAGAGATTGTAAACTTCAAGGCTAAAAGAATAAAGCTAAAAAGGTGAGTGAGTGTTCCTTGTTGTGTAATCTTCGTGTGGGTAGGTATATAACTAGGATTGTAACTTAACTTTGATATATTGAGATGATTGATTCAAAGGAGGGTTTAGCTTATGATTTGTTTTAGTCGGGAACAAGTCTATTTGGAGAATAAATTGTGTAAGTCCGAAATATATAGATCTTTGTGTAAAGATTATATTGTTAATAAAATAAGTTAAAGCGTTGGTTTGACACGTTCCAAGCATATATCTGTGTGTTGCTAGTCTCCATACCTTTACAATTTTTTCATTAATTTTATTTTTATGTATCGAATCTAAGAATTTTGTCATCAAGAACTAGGTGAATCGTGAATTTCAAACCTGATGAACTATACATTTTTAGGGAGAAAATGTGTTTATGAGTTGAAAGTGAATATAATCATTTCAGTAATATGAGATAAGAAGAATGCCCCCTTACAATAGGACTGCAAAAATAATGTTTGTTGAGTAAATTATGAACTATTAAACACATTATAAATAAAATTTGTTAATTAATTGTGAACTTTTTAGATAATAGATAAGATGATATTGACTAACTTACACCTTTTATGGATATGTGTTTAAAACTCAAAATATTTCACCACATTCAGATACATGAATTGACCAATTGGCAGGGTGATCAAAGAATAATTAATCCTTAGAGACTAGAGAGCCGACGCAACCAAAGATTTATTGTCGTTTCATATTAATATGCTCATGATTTTGGCGTCAAGTTTTTAGATCAATCGAAGGAAGAGAAACAAACCATAGTAGAAGGAGCAGTTTTTGCTTTAATACCATTTTAAATATTTTAGTATTTTAGTCAAGGAAATATAGTACAATTGGGCTATATCCTATATGCAGGCCAGAGAGAGAAAGGCAAACTGAAAAAAGTAGGAAAAAAAAGGAAAATAATAGGGAAGAGTGTTACAAACCAACAAAAGAATATACCATTCTTATCGATATTTTCAAGCAAATTCTTGTTGAGATAAACCAGGAATCAAAGGCAACGGCGGCTGGGAGTTTTTCTTTGCATCGGTAATGAAATTGTTCGCTGAAGACGGATTGTGTTTTAGAGGCATAAAACGTTTAGACAAAGGAATAGTTTTCGTAATATACAATAAAAATATTAAATATAAAATAGTGAATTGACAAAAATAAAAATAAATATATAGCCAAAGTATAAGTTAAACATAAGGAAAATAAAAGGAAAAAAAAAAAACAAAGGAATCGCTTCAAAGGATATTATATAATCTTTTACTCATGTGTCCTCTTCTTTTACCTCTTGCTTATATCTTTCACCATTATACTAGTGTAATTAATATTCATGCAGCAAATCTAACTGAAACTGCCCAACTAAAAGATCATAACTTACAAGATAACGAGATCGTGGGTGCTTTTGTTTGTTCTTATGTTCATAGTGGTGACTTGTCAGTTCGCGTGGAATGAACAACTTGAGAATGAAACTGAGCCTAGTCAGATAAAGAGCAAAATATACCACAAGCCAAAGAATCTGTGCAAGAAAAGGTTTGCTTTTTTCATGTCTCTTACTCTTTGATGGAATTAAAACTATGTAGATCCCTTGTGTATTGTTGAATTACGGAAGGAGATGCGTTCTTAAAAAACTGATACTTTAACTTGTCCAATGCCTTCTCTGTGACACATTTTCTTACATATCACTTGATGTAGTTTTGTATTTTTGACTAGTTCAAGGGTCTGTTCTACTGAAGCTCTTTAAAGTTTAGCCATAGCAAGTGTAGGCGTGTAGCTATGCTTTTGTAGTAAGAAAAGTATATCAACCATAGTTATCTGAAAGTCCACTGTCCTAGGTTAACTTCATACTGTAACTTCATAGTATGATCTGCTGGAGTTAAAAAGTAAACCAACCTTGTAAAACAACTTTTGCAATAAACTCAACATTCTAATACGTTTATGACCGCTAACCTAAATTTAACATTTCAGGCTTCTTTTCCTGTATTAGTATGTGTTTTATTTTGTTGAATTTCTCCGAGTTAGCTTGTATTTTAGTTTAAGTTCATTTATTAGCAATCACCACTCGTCTTCTTTCTCGCTAAACTTCGTCTTCCTCAGTTCTCGCTAATCTTTGCATTATTCATCATCTGTTTTTTTTTCTTTTTCTTTTTGTCAACGAATCATCTTTTTCTTCTTTCAATGGGTATAAATTCAGTATTTTCATTTTCGGGGCGTCCAGCAGCTGTTTGGATAGTGTTATTATTTCTAGTATTTTTAGTCCTAGGTTTAGGAGTTTATTTTGTAGTTAAATTTTTTAATGAATTGTAATGTAGAATTAGTAGACTGCGGTGTTTGCTTTGATGCGATAGAAATTAGGGAAAAGGCTGGTATGAAATGTAGACATACATTTCATATCAACTGTATAGATAGATGGAGAGTTGAAGTCCCTGAAAACCCGACATGCCCTCTTTGTAGGGCTCAAATTTAGTATTGATATATACAAACAACCGGCTTTCCAACATCCAATGTTGAAACACCGCAAGATTCATGTATGGTGGTTGCCCTTTTCAGTCAACAAATGTGTAAAATAATGTCTTTACTAGAGAATACTTTAATGTAGCTGAGCATATTTAATCATGTAATTCTATTTTAAATCTTAGTTTTGTTATTTCTGTGTTATGTTATAGGAAAAATTCAGTTCAGATGGAAGTTTCAAAAGAAATGATCAATATAAAACACAGGATCAAAGTTGTCCAAAAGAAACATTACCAATTTTAAGAAAAATAATGGAACTGAGAGCATTCATCTGGACACGGCCGAGTATCCCGGCCAACATGTAAATTTTTCTTTTGAATGGTTTTATTGAAATATCTATTTTCTGAATAGTACCTTTTAATTTTTGAAAAATCCCCTATTTAAGTTTTATAATTTGAAAAACACATTCTTCTTTTTATTAAAATAACCTTAAGAAGCTAAAATAATTTTCAGACAAATAAATTAAAAAAAAAAACTCGATAATATTTTTTGAAGACAAAATATATTTTATTTACGCAGAAACCAAAGATCTCATTTGGAAAAAATTATTTTGTTTGGAAAACGTTCTCTAAGAAAGTTTCTTAATTAATCCCTTGATTTATTGTATTCTATAAATTTGTATATTAATTTATTTTGTTTGAATATAATAATGTTTCTACATTTTGAGTTATTTCATCTATTTTTAACTGATACTGTTTTACTAAAATATATTTAAAAGAGTGAATAATGTTTTTTAAAGAAAAAATCAATTAAAATTAATAATATTGTTGGAAGATAAAAATATATTTTATTTTATTTTTACTTTATTTCTAATGACTTATCTATGAGTGAATTTTAATATATTAATAGTAAAATATACTTATCTCGAAATATTTTTAAAATTATTATAATAATTTTAGTTACTTAGAAAAATTCGTTTTTATTTTTAAAATAAATGAATTGCAAATCAAATGAGGAAACAGTTATCTTAATCATGAAGCATAAGCATGATAATTTTCAAAAAAAATCCCTTTTATATTATTTATAGCAAAAATTTGACTAAATGGATTCACGTCTTTTTCCTTCTTTCTAGTGTTATGACTTTTTTTTTTAGTAAACAGTTTAAGATCTACTATTATGACTAATGACTCTAATACATGCAAATTTTGTTAAAAGTGTTTTCTTTATTCATGTGATATTTAGTTTGCAACAGTGGAGACCATTTTGGATGGGAGCATCTACCGAGGAGCAGTCGCTTTTATAAGCCTTCATAATTTAACTGTACGAAATAATCAGTACAGTAAGAATCAAATTTGGTTAGAGAATGGACCTCGTGATCAAGTCAATAGCATACAATTTGGATGGGCGGTAAGATGCTATCAAACATATATAACAAAACGTGTACTTCATACAAAGTCATGAAAATTTAAACAAGGCTCTTAAAATTACATTATATATAATAATTTCATAAATAAAGTTTAGATAAATATATAACCAATATAAGTAATTTTAAATTATATAATATTTATCCATAAATAACTAATTTATGATGGTCCAATGAGCCAAAACTTGATTTCCACACTATAATTTTAATTATGGTGTGCCATTGCATATGATTACCAAAATATTTGGTGTTCCATATGTTTTAGAGATCTTTTTTCGGTTTGCCGAGATCCATTGGTTGTCAAAACAATACAATACAAAAATACATTTTCAAAACCCACATTTTAATACTTATCAAATCTCTGAATTTTTTTCATGAATTTTGAAATGGTACACAGGTGCATCCAAGATTGTATGGTGACAGTTTGACGCGATTGACAATATATTGGACCGTAAGAAATTAACTATTTTCTTATTTTATTTTTTATACCTGGCAAACCAATAAATAGTTCGTAATTATGATAATAAAATTGGACCATTGTTTAGCCATTATCCTTTCTTCTTGCATAACATTCTACCTTTTATTTCTTTTAAATATTTTTTAGGGCGATGGCTATAAAAAAACTGGATGCTATATTACAGAATGTCCTGGCTTTGTTATTGTTAATCGAGATCCATGTCTTGGAATTGATTTTGAGCACACCTCAGTTTATGGTGGCAAATAAACTTTTTTTTTCAAACCGCAAGTTTTTCAGGTAAAATTTTTCTCTGTCTTATCTAAAATAAATACTTTTTATTTGATAAGAATGTTGGGAATTTTATTATAATAAATGTCTTAGTTAGAAAATTTTGTTTTATGCTTCAAAGTGCTCGAATCCATCCTTGATAGAATTTTTTTTGGTTTTTTAATATAATTTTCTTCCAATGGTTTTATTGAAATCACAGATATTCTTAAAAATTTCATAGATTTTGTTTTTATAGTTTATTTTTTGTCTGTTTCAATATTTATTAGGATGGCTTTAGTGGAAACTGGGCACTAAAAGTAGCTGACAAAGTAATTGGATACTGGCCCAAAGAGTTATTTACACATTTAAATAAAGGAGCTAATTTGATACGCTTTGAAGGAAATACATTTGCGTATCCAGATGGCATTAGTCCTCCAATGGGAAATGGATATTTCCCAGTTAGACTATCAGAAAAGTTCACATTTTTCATTTGTGAAAGTTAAAAATTCGAACTATCATGATGTTGATCCTAAAGATAAGAAGCTAAGAGCGTATGTAGATTGTGCCGAGTGTTTCTAACTATTATATTGGGGTAACAGCAAGGGAAGCGGAGTATCATTCTACTTTGGAGGACCAAGTGGAAATTGTGGTATTTGATGGTAAATGAATCATATATGTGTATCCAACAAATATATATCAAATTTTCAAAATAAATAAAAGTTGAATAGACTATTTTCATATTTCATCTTGTAAAAGAGAAAAATTATAAAGTATCCAGAAAGCCATCTAAGGAATTTTGAGTGAGAAAGTAATTTTAATCGAGAAATCAATCAACAAAACTCAGATTTCTAGTTTTCGTTCTTTGCTATATCAGGTTTTGGTTTAATAAGTATTGAGATGCAATAAGAATAAATTTTCAGCTACCTTTGGTGTTTTTCTTGGATGTTACGTATGCTATTTTATAGTCACGTCCAACTTATAAATATCATATAAATTATATTCAAACGATAGTATTATTTTGTTTTTAATTTATTCAAACGATTTGGAAAAATATCAAAACCTTTTTTCTTAAAAAAATGTTTTTCCAGAACTACCCTGATGTTTTAAGAACATACTAAATAAAATTTTAAGAAGCTTTTTATAGTATGCAACGTATATGTTGGTACATACATAAGAAGAGTGTAGTAATTAATTTTGGTACGTTATAAAAAAATGTTTAATTTGATAATATCTTTCAGGGATGTCAAATGTAATTAGTTTTACAAGAAGATAAATTGGGATTTTGATAGAAATTGGGAGAGAATGATTCATGTTTGTGCAAATAAATGCAAATAAGTTATATATAGAATATAATACTATTTTTTGTGGCCGGAATGAGTACCATTGCTGGAGTGTATTTGGCCATGCTTGATCTACATCCTCATGTCGAGGTAATTGAGTTTGAGTTTCTCTCTTGTTACTACTTGTCTTCTTTTTAGGTGAGTTTTGGCCTCTAACAATGTGATGTTTACGTAGGTTTGCTCCACGAATTGTTGTTTTGGTTTGTATCCGAGGGACTGCCAGTTTAACAGTCTTCTTCCTGCCGTTTGTGTTTGACAAAGCTACAATTTTTGAAGCCGCTTTTTGCAGATTATTTAGAGGATTTTCAGATTTTTTTCCCCAATCTGTGGGCAATTGGGGTTCTTTCCCAAGCCAACGGTAGTATTGGCTGGATACCAAGATGACTTGTCATATTTCTTCGGGTATTACTTGTAGTTAAGGCCTCTGCGACATCATTAGGCGATAAGGGGTTCCTCAACAGGGTGAGATAAGTTCTAGTAGGTAAATCAAGTCTCTGACTTGTCTCCCCATATTGCACTTCCACTTCCAGCAGTTGTCCTGATTCCAAAATCGTTAATGTGACTTGTCAGAGGGGGAACTGGGAGGAGCCATTTTATAATCTATCTCTAGCCGGCCTACGGATGGATGAGGTTAAGATGAGTTGCTACTGACTGGGAAGAGGGAGTGGGGAGTGATCCCTCCGTGGTATGGGAGAGACTCTGGCGAAAGTCTCTCTTTGGTTTGAGTGTGACGATCTAGATGTCATGATAATAGAATATGCCCTGGGAGGGCTTCTTTCTCTACTCCTCCGCTCCACGTACCCTTGGGATGCATGTGAATCAATTCGAATTGGAGGTCGTCCTCTACTAAGGTGGTGGAGTTCACTTCTAGTGTAAGAGGTAGGCACTTAGTTCGTGTAGTTCAGACCTGCGATATCAACATATTGGCGGGGACATCTGACAGAGTCCTCCCTTGAGTGGTGTCTAGTTCTCTCTCTCTCTTGAAGGGTGGTAATGGTCGGAAAGTGACCTTGGTTGGTGATCGTTTCGTTCTGACCTCCGGATGGACGAGGCCTCCCGAGTTCTTCCCGAGTAAGCCTTGTGCCTAGCCTCTCTTCGTTCAGCAAGGCTATGACGAGCATTGTCTAGTGCCAAGTTCTCTGCTTGAAGGATCTTTTGATCTAAGGAGCAATGGACAATATCTCTTTTCATGAAACAAATAGTGGTAATGAAGATAGTGCTTTCTAAGTCTTTTGTATTCTATGAAGATTATTGCAACCTCTTCTAATGGTAGCCTGATTGGAATACTCATATCCAGTGGTTCGAGCCCATCTAGAATCCGACCTTCTTTCACCTCTTTATTTCGGAGGTAACCCAGTTCCCCTGCTATTTTTTTCATAGCCTGGTTTGTCCAATGATTGTCTAGGATTCCATCGAGTTTTATCCAAAAAGTAATGATGAACATCAGGAATTTCGGTGAGATTATTGGTTCTCATTGCTGAATGATTAGCATTAAGCTTTTGTAGTGGTAGGGTCATTTTCTGAGAATTTGCTGGAGGTCTTCTTCTTTCTTGAAGCAGAACTGAAAGAGTTATCTGCCTTGGACTATGTCGTTGACAGATCCCTCGAGATTCCAGAAAACAGACAGGAATTCTACCACACCTTGTGGTCGTTGCACTATAGGGTTTTTTACTTGACCGATGAGAGTTAATCGGTTTTCGTCAATGAGAGCAGAGTTATCAATCTGCGGAATACAAGCAGGGGACCTACGTCATGACCGAGGAGTGTCTGCGAGCCATTTGCCTTTTTCTTGGACTGTGTATATTATTGACATGTTGATGATGAGGTTAGGAGTCGATGGTTACTGTTTAAAGCGGGACTCTTTGCTGACTAGACAATTCTAAGAGATCTGTACCGCACAGTAAGGAGAGTGACGTCCCACAAAGGGCATCAGTGACGAGGTAAATAAGATTTCATCGTACACATAGAACTGCCCTCAACGATGAGGTAATAGAGACAAATCTGCATACAATAATAAAGTGAGATGATCGAGTTAGATTTGGGTCTCTGAGGGAACTTCATAACCCGAGAGGAGAGCTTTGAGGGAGGCATAGTAGTCACATGGACTTTGTTTGTGACTCTTGTTGACATGGTTGGGTTTATGGGTGAGCAACCAACGGTATGAGGAGCAGGTCCGGGCGAGAATCGCCATTCCCGGCGCCTAACTTAATGTGGGATTTGAATCCAAACTTATTTGACTCAGTAACCTTTCCTTAAAAGGATAAAGAAAGTTGGTGATATCTACTAATTTTGAAAACCTTTTCCGAAAGTAGCTTCCTCGAGAAGAACGCTTGGGAGAGAAATTTTAACCATAGGGACTCTATAGTCCCCCTATCACATATATATGTTTATACATACAAATATGAAAAAGAACATGTATGTGAGATTTGAGATATACTCAGATGCATGTATACTATGATCCGAATATGTGAGTTTTGTTTGATTATGGGTTTGAAAACTTAGAAAAAGACAAACATATACTTTTCCTTGTTGAGAATAACGTTGGATCCATATGTGTGAGAATAAAAAATATTTGTTAGAGATTGATTTCACAGTTCATAACTTAATACTTCTCTGTTTCAATTTATTTGTAGTTGTGTGATAAAAAAAAGTTTTCATTTTAAGTGTTGTTTTAGATTTTTAATGCAAATATTTAGTGAAACTTTTACTTTTATCCCTATTATTTTAATGTCATGATCAATGAAATAAAACCAAACATACATTAATTAATTGCTTTTTAATATATGTGAAAAAACTATATATATAATAAAACAGAGAGAATATTAGTCGAGGTAGAAGAGTTATGTCCTGAAGATATTATGAATATACCAACAATATTGTTTTCAGACACACCTAACTCTTATGATCGTATGTACATTATATTGTTTTTCCTTTTATTTCACATGTTTAATGGACCCTTTTCTCTAATTTGATGTCAAATCTCATAAACCATCAACTTCTATGTATATAATCCCTTATATAAAACATATGCTTTTATTTATAAAATTCCAAATGAATAACACAAGATATAGGATTTTCGACGCCAAATTGCATAGTAAGTGGATTAACCATTCCAAGACTAATTAATCCTTACATTTGCATTTTGCAAAAGGAATTGACGCCAATGTGTTGTAACGTGTAACTGTAGAATGATATACTATTTTCATAAACGAATTCTACCGAGAAGCATATATATTTGCCATTTGGTAATGTAGATGTGCCAGCAAATTCGAACATATATATATGGATACGCATGGACGTGTATAAGCATAGAGAGGATAGAAATTTAGGCTTTGACTGGTAAGTTGCATAATTGTCTAACGGCATTTTCTAGTATTATTAGGCAAATTTTTTTACCAATCATTATAATTTGTTTAATGGCCAACAAAAAGCAAAATCATAAAACTGCTTTTCTGCATAACAAAAATACAATTAAATTTTTATTAGACAATTAGATGATTTTTGTGTTACTTTTTTGCCTAAATATTTTTTTTTTCTTTTTTCTTCTGTAATTCTGCAAAATTTTATCCAATCACATAATTTTTTATTATACGCTTTTTCATTATGTAAATTTTTAATACAACTTTATTTGTTTATACTATTATATCATTATGTCATTGTTACCAATCAAAGCTTAAGTGTAAAGTAGAAAGGGGTGGCGACGAGAAGCTTGTGAAGGATCGATGGAAGCCTCTCTACACGTGGGGAGAATGAAAAAGTTATTTTTCTTTCAACTTCATAGCTTACAGTTTCCTCTCAACTTTTTTTGGCTTGCATAAATCACATAGACATATATGCTCATACAAATATTTATATATTTAACAAAAAGCATAAACAAATATGTGTACACATAAGAATATTAAAATACATATACATACACAAACAAATGTCATAACAGAAAATTAAGTAGTTAATACTGGAATTGTGTAATTAATCAAAGATCTGGATTAACTAAATTTGATTAATCTCGTGATTTTGTACCAACTAGTTTATTATTCAATGAAATTTTCTCGCAGTTTGTACCCGATTCTACAGTAGATATATATATATATATATATTATTTTTTGATATAAACAGTAGATATATATTACTAGAAAAACTGCGGTGTTATTTAGGATGCTCCAAAAAAATTATGATTAAAACAATACAATTTGCATAGATAAGTTTACTATTTTAATATGAAAAGAAGTAGTCAGATATGTTAATATATATTGTGAGTAATCATGTTTTTTTATGTTTCAAACGAATTCGAATATAATACATTATATTTAAAATTAGATCGGAATTATTCTTTTAGAACCGGAAATTTGAGAAAGAGCTCAAATTAATTTGCAAAATACGAGAAAAAATTGGCATTTATATCAAAATACTTAAGAGTGGTTTATACCATGACTAAAAATCACAATTAGAAATTTTAACATTGGTCTTTGAATCCACTGCGAAAAAAAAAAGTTTACTTACTAACCACAATACATTGGTTATGCAAACTGTATTCTGTATAATTTGCAAGTAAAATAAAACCATACATCAAAGAAGAATGGAGTATTCGGTCTAAACTTTTCTAACTATATTTTTAATACATCTTTTTGGAAGAAGGATGTAAAAAAACGGCCCAACTAACAACGCTAGCTATTCATCGCTTCACGGGGTCGGATGTGTAACAACCCAAGCAAGGACCACTTTATACATAAATTAATTCTCTGATACGAATCTACAAAAATACATATTCGAGATGAATAATTTTGGGGTAAGAGAGGAGCAATGCCCCGTGATTCCCGTTGAGAAAAAAAAGAAAGGTTTGCGTGATGGGGTCTACATCGGAGACAGCTGAGCAGTCACACGCCTTGTAATCATATACTATAATTTATTCGTCTATCTACTACTCTTGCTCTTCAACATTTTGCATTTATCATTAACTTCCATGCAAACCCTAAACCTCATAATCTCATAACCAATTTTTAAGAAAGATATATCTGTATCTACCCATTAAGCCTTACTTTCTACATGCTGAAAGAGTCTGCCAAAAGATTAAAGAAAAACAAAACTTATTCATTATTCATATATCTTCTCTAGATATAACTAAGTCTACATGAAAGTTTCTCGATCATTGTACATCAACAGTAACTTTTTCTTTTTAACTCATATTGGAACATAGGATGCATAGTATGCAGTTGATCGCTATGTGACTACAAATCAATAAAAAATAAATCCATTACTGAATCTTATAAATCGTTGAGGATTAAAAATACTTAATTTTAAAATCAAAGGTTAAAAAAAAGAAGAAGACAATGATCTCGATCATCAATGACCTTGGACATTAATGGACAAAAGTCTTTATTCAAGTTCTTGAAAGTTTAAATCATGATTCCGACAAAACTACTCTAAGGTATATAATATTTTTGTAAATTCGATTTAGTATTAAATTATTTTATTCTGGAAACTGCATCACAATATCAAACTTTATAATTCTTCCTGTTTTGTTTCTTTCTAAACTCAAATATCATCTTAATTATTATATATATAAATGTCAATGTCATTCATAGAGTCTTGGTCTCGACTCTCGATGTTTGAATATTAATTTATATCTATATATATGATCTATCTTTGTAACTAATCTAAAGGTTGGTTCGACGAATCAAAGCAACTTAAGACTACTAAGAATAGGCTTTATAGCCTAATTTTAATCACAGCACTTATCGTTTTTTTAGCCTTGGTGACACAATAATTAAGTGTTACTTCTAAAGTTTTGGAATGTTATAGGCAAAAATATCAATTGATCGCTTTTAAAATAATTATTTCCCTCCATGATTAATAGTTAACAGTAATATGCATACATATACATAGAAAATTTAAAATAATAATATGCATATATTAGAGCTGTCTATAGAAGAAAAAGGCCAAAATCAATTAGCTGGGACAGAAAAGAAAACACTTTTTAACATCTGCAACAAGATTTAGGTGAGGGCTTGTCTATATGCCCCGGGAAGAAAGAGAGAGAATCTGAAGTGTATATCTTGATCTAGGGTTTCCCATAGACAAATACCAAATCTCCATGCTTTGAAGTAAGCATAAGTCATCTTGTCTTATATCTCTTTCATATCAAACCAAAGGATTAATCTATCCACTTTTCTAAAACTTGTTTCTAGCTAAGCCTAGAGAGCCTCCACATATTTCCACCTTTACATTTACTTTCTATTTTCTTCTTCTGAACTCATAAAATAAAAGAAAAATGAGTCCAAGTATGGAGGTAGGCCAGAAGACTACCAGAGAAGAAAAGGAAGAGGAAGATCAGGAAGAAGAAGGTGAAGGTGAAGAGAGTAAGGTTTCGAGCAATAGTACAGTGGAAGAGAATGATAAGAAGACAAAGGTTAGGCCTTACGTTAGATCTAAAGTCCCTCGACTCCGTTGGACTCCTGATCTTCATCTTCGCTTTGTCCGCGCGGTGGAGAGGCTTGGAGGTCAAGAAAGTACGTCCTTCGCTAATAAATTCATTAATTCTTCATTACCTCTTCCACACATATATATAAAGCTTAATCAGTTCCTTATAGTCTATTGTTAGATTAAGTTTTAGTCAAAATTTCATTTAACTTTTTTTCTTTTTCAAATGATCATCATCTTGTGTTTGGCTATTTATAGGAGCAACTCCAAAGTTGGTTCGTCAGATGATGAACATCAAAGGGCTTAGTATTGCTCATGTCAAGAGCCATTTACAGGTACGTGATCAATACGTACACCCTTATATTCTACATACATCTAGGGTGTATACCTATATGTGTTGTACGTAATTATCGTTTTTTTTTGTTTCAAATAATCTGCAAGACTAGAATTTTATCAAAAAAAATAAAAAATCTGCAAATTTAATTAGACAAAAGTATCTCACTCAATTGTGAATTTGGGATTTCTTTTAGATGTACAGAAGCAAGAAGATTGATGATCAAGGTCAAGGTATAATTTTTTTTTATCCGTGTTAATCAGTTTATCAACTTTTTTTTTATATATAACAAACAATCAGTTTTCAAGTTATATCTGATTAAAGTAGGTTTTGATTTGTTGGTAGCCATAGCTGATCAAAAACATCTCTTCGAGACCTCCACAGATCGAAATATTTATAAACTAAGTCAGCTACCAATGTTCCGAGGCTATAATCATAACCATGATTCTCCATTCAGGTTGATAATTTTTTTGAGTGCAAATTTTAGATTTTTTTGTGTTCCTTTATTTCATTGATATTCCATTTTACCTTTACTTTGAAACGAATTATTAATCTTCCATTTTTTTTTTGGTGTGTAGATATGGAAGTAAAATTTCAAATGCTTCATTGTGGAACTCTAGCTCTAACGGGACAGACCGGAGTTTGATAAACCAAATTAAGCACGGTTTAATTGGCGGCTCATCGGTTAGCAATAACATCCGTGGTAGTGACTACTGGACTAACAACAAATCTTACCAAAACATCTACTCTTCTTCAGTTTCTAATCACTTACCTAAGCTAAGACATAATCATCAAGAACGGACCAATTCAGTCACGTTCAACAGCATTCAAGGACACTCAAGAACATTTGAAAAGTTTCAGACCGGTATTGAAGAGAGTACTACTAATGATCATGCTTATTGTAACAAGACAACGGGCAAAAGAAACGCAAGTACGAGCATCGATCTTGATCTTGATCTATCTCTTAAGCTAAAACTACCCGAAAAGACAGTTTTGGAAGATACAGAAACAGCAGCAACAACAACGGATCAAACATTGTCCTTGTCGCTATGTTCGGGATGGAAAAAGAGCCGACTGATCAAGAAAGATGAAGAAGATCGTACGGTTAAGATTGGTCAGGGAAGTACTCTGGATCTGACTCTATGAATTATAGTTAAGAATGAGACAAATTCTAAGTGAGATCTTGAGGTACTTATTCGATATTTTAATATTCAGTGTCGTTGTTGTTAATTATTTATGTATTTTCCTATTGTTAGAAAGGAAACAAAAAAGGGTCAGATTATATTAATTGTCTTGAATTTGTTTGATACTGCCAATTTGTATCATCACATATATAAATAAATGTTACTAGCTAGATAGTGATTCGATCTTTTCTGTCTCCTTCTCATAATATCATTCAATATATATAAATTTATATACATATATACGTATATCATTATAAATTCTCATTGAGTAAACTTATATATCATCGACCTTCATTTGTACTATATGAGTTTTTTTAACCTAAATAGTACACAGTTTCTAGTTTCTTAATTATTCAAATAACCTATGAAAACTTTTGTAATCGAAGTAACACTTGTAGTTTTTTTTTTTCACCCTTAAAAATATATTTTAGTAATATTCTAGTTTTTTTCCACCAATGAATAGCCAAAATATTGCTGATTTTCAGAAAATAATATAAATAAGCAACTCCCATTCATTTATAATGTTTTATTCTACTGCAGACTTCGTCTCAAATAAACTATGAACTCTAGTAACCTCTATTGGCACAGTTTGAACAACACATCAATATATATAGTTAAGGTAGAGAAAAATAATGAAAGTGGAAAGTATGATGTTTGTATTCTGAATCTTGCTAGTCGACATCTTAGCAACTTTCCCCCCTAAATTTCTAAAAATATTATAAATTATGATTTTTATGCTCTAATGATTACTAGTTTAACAAATCTAATCCCATAATTTGTGAGTTAACATAACAAATCACAACCAGTTATTTAAATTAAATTTCGGGTTTTTTTTTCAATCTATTCTTTATATTATTTACCAGTAAAAATATTTTAGAGTAACTAAGACTTCTGCATGTGGAATTACATCAAATTTTGGTTGCGTATTTATAATTGTAGTAACCCCTTGAATCTTAAAATAATATGTATGTCGAGAAATATAATGCCTTAATTATTTTAATAGTGTTGTTGGTTAAAATTGGGCTCATTCAAATCCGTAAAAAAAAAAAAAAAAAACCATGATCCAAAATATGGAATCTCTTCTAAAAATAGTAGAAATATATATAGTTGATAAAACATAAGTATTGAAGAAAATATGCAACTTATTTATAACAAACTGTTATATGTAGAAAACTTCAAACTGAATAATATCGAAGAATTATGATAAATAGAACTCACTTTGGATATTTTCCCAATGTTACGATACAAAAATGAGTATAACAGAGGTACTTTAGACCCAAAAAAAAAGAAAAACAGAGGTACTTAAGAAAATTGGTTGCTCAATGACCTGGTAATAAGTTTAGCTCACTCAATCTGTTCAAAGAAAATTGATATAATTCTATATTCAGTAGATTATTGCATAGTTTAATCATATATAATATGGTGGTACTTATTATAGCTAGTATCCATATAAAATCGACGTCGTTGATTACTGAACATTGATACTGTTTTTTTTTTTTTTTGGTTAATGAAAACGTTGATACTGTTGTTTATAAATGAAGAATCTATATAACTTCGACGTGCCAAATACAACGTTCGACCCTGTAGTATCAAATTTGATTTTTCCAACATTAAACAAAATGATCTCCGGATGTTTGATTAGACACAGTTTCAATATTCAAAGAAACAAAGATTCCTTAGTTTCTTAAACATTCGATGTGTTACCTAGTCAACTTTTTCAGTACTAAACATGGTCGCACGATCAAAATTGACGAAACTAAAGTTCCCAAATTTTGGAATCGTATGTCGGTAATCGATACGTATAGACTTCTACACTCGTACTTTTAGACAAGTCAAATTTCCTTTTTTGGCAGGGGAGGGAATCCATTGGTCCACATCAGGATCTAAACAAATTTCTGAAACTAATATGAATTTCAAAATAGCTAAAGAGAAAATGCATAAGTGAAAAAGTATCTAATGCTACAGTTTCAGAAATTTACAGTTGTCTATAGTCAATTAAGAAAAAAACTTTACAGTTTATATTAATGTACCTCTTATGTCATTTTAACTTTTTTTAGTAGAGATATTCAAAACATATAAAAAGGCACTTGAAAATTATATTAGTTAATTTAATTATCATAATATTATTTAATCTTATATAAAACGTTATCTTTTTCCTTCTTTCAATGGATTATAATTTAAAACTGGAGTAATCACAATTTCGTTTAAATATAATTAGCAACTATTCTATTGCTCATTTCTTAAACAAAATATTTTTTATTTTTAAGTTCACAAATGTTACCAGAAACGTTCTAGAATAACTAATATGCTTTCTTTTCACACATTCAAAATCTTAAATTAGTCATTCAAATCTATCTCACTTTGTCAAATTGTTTTTCTTGGTAAACAAGATTTTTTGCCATATACTGTATTACCAAATAAATTTACATATGTAACGCGAGAAGTGAGTAAGTAGACAAGAAGAACGAAGCTTCTTTTGAAATATCAAGACTTATATAATTGAAGAAGAAGAATGAAGAAACACATCAATCAAATCTTCGAAGACTTTTCTCCTTCAAAACTTACAGACAGAACACCAAACCCCAACTTGTGACTTGTCTATTTTATATGATATTTACACACATTATTATAAATTAAAATCATTTCACACCTTCAAAACCATTGACTATAAACATTAGAAATCCCCCAAAAAAAAAAGTCGTCACCATCATCATCACTTCCGGTAAAGAGAGAAAGAAAGAAATGGCCGGAGCTTATGGTACGAGCTTACCAGATGTTCCTGAATGGCTAAACAAAGGAGACAACGCGTGGCAGCTCACGGCGGCGACTCTGGTTGGTTTACAGAGTATGCCAGGTCTTGTTATCCTCTACGCCTCCATCGTTAAGAAGAAATGGGCTGTGAATTCCGCTTTCATGGCTCTTTACGCTTTCGCCGCCGTTCTTCTCTGTTGGGTCCTTCTCTGTTACAAAATGGCTTTCGGAGATGAACTTTTACCGTTTTGGGGTAAAGGTGGTCCCGCCTTCGACCAAGGATACCTCAAGGATCAAGCAAAGGTCTTGAATTTGAATTTTGGTTATGCACACAAAGTGTTCGATAAAATGTCTCAGTGAGATTTTAATTTTTGACCTTTTTTTTTATACAGATCCCAGAAATCCTTAGGCATTTTGAGAACGCGAAGGAGCCGTTGTTTCCGATGGCGACGTTGGTTTATTTTCAGTTCACTTTCGCGGCGATAACGACGATACTTGTGGCTGGATCGGTTTTGGGAAGGATGAATATTAAAGCGTGGATGGCTTTTGTGCCATTGTGGCTGACCTTTAGCTACACCGTCGGAGCTTATAGTATATGGGGCGGTGGGTTTTTACATCGTTGGGGTGTTATTGATTACTCCGGTGGTTATGTTATTCATCTCTCCTCCGGTGTTGCCGGCTTCGTCGCTGCTTACTGGGTACGTACGTCATCACAAATATTTTTTCCTTTTTTTTTTTTTTTTGTCACCAAAACAAATTCAGAATTTTATTGTCATTGGTTAGAAAATTTAAAGTTCTTATTTTTTTAGGTCGATTTATCTGGAAATTAAATTCTCAGGGTAATATTTGGTTTTTGTGTTTACTAGAATTAAAAAAATAAAATTGACGTTAACATATAGAAGAAGAATATTTTAAAATTAATGTACGGTAGAAGACAAGGTCGTAGACTCGAAAGATATTTCTAGATAATAATGTAAGTAAGAATAATAGTCATATATTGGATGTAGACTGGTCCTCAATTGCCAAGTTTTGTTTTGCTTTCTTTTTCGGAATTATTACGTGTTTAAGGATCTTAGTTTATAGATCAGTTTAATGATTGATCGGTCCACTATCAAAAACAAATTAATTTGTAAGTCATAGATAAATTATATAAAATTCATTTTTAGGATTTGACAACACGATATTGATGTATGTAGCAGCATAAACAAAATCATTTTGTTTTTCCAAAGTAATTAATTTGTTTTTTTTTCTGTATTGTGCATTTAGTCGCATACACAATGCAAAATGGTAAAAGTCAAGTCAATTCCACATGACGACGACATAATATTTCTTAATAATTAAAATACAACTATTGTTTTTTTTTAAAATGGTTAGATAAAAAGTGACACTAATTTGTCTAGTTGAGAAGATAGTCGTACAAAGTTGAAATCAATGTGATTAAAAGTTGATTAAAATTAAATACAACTCGTGGACATGTTATTATTACTCTAGGTAGGACCAAGGCCTAAGGCTGACAGAGAAAGATTCCCACCGAACAATGTTCTATTAATGCTCGCCGGAGCTGGACTTCTATGGATGGGATGGTCCGGTTTTAACGGTGGAGCTCCGTACGCCGCTAACTTAACCTCCTCAATCGCGGTGCTCAACACCAACCTCTCAGCCGCTACAAGCCTCCTCGTATGGACCACACTAGATGTCATTTTCTTTGGCAAACCTTCTGTCATCGGAGCTATTCAAGGCATGGTCACAGGTCTAGCCGGTGTCACTCCCGGAGCAGGTCTCAGTTTTTTTGTTTTCTCCAGTGTATTATTGCATGATTAGTTTATTATTAATTATACTTACAAAACTCAATATTTTAAATATAACAGGATTGATCCAAACATGGGCAGCGATAATAGTTGGAGTAGTCTCAGGAACCGTTCCATGGGCCTCTATGATGATCATTCACAAGAAGTCTGCTCTCCTCCAACAGGTAAATTATCTTCACTCTTAAAACTCTTTTTATATATTTTTTATGTATAACAATTATGAACAACATAAAAACAAAATATCTATGAAATAATTGTCGGCATTAAAATTTTCATAAAATGTTTCTTTATTTTCTTAACAAAAGTGATTAGATTTATGAAATTCTACACTTTAAAATGAAAAGGATAACATGTAAGTATATCACTAAACTACCCTTTTTACAGAAAAAAAAGTATATACTAAATCAAAATTTACATCATCTTTTAGTTATATATCTCTGTTTTATTTAAACGTAACTGTATCATGATTCGAAATGTTTTAAACTCTTTAACAGGGAAAATAAATTTATGGCCAACAAACAATAAAAAATATTATAGTATGACTCATTTGAAGTATACTACATATATCAGTGTTTCGTAATATATTTCTATAAAAACAGTCGATCTTCTTATGTAAAATATTTCAACTGTAGAGTTAATTTTGGTTTTAGTAACAAAAGAAAAAACAAAATCTGAAAATGTTATATTTTGATTGGTTAAAATAAACAGGTGGATGATACATTAGCAGTATTCTATACGCACGCAGTGGCAGGGTTACTAGGTGGAATAATGACAGGTTTATTCGCACATCCTGATCTTTGCGCCTTGACACTTCTTGTTCCAAACACCAACGGAGCTTTCTACGGCGGCAATGGTGGCAAACAGCTTTTAAAACAGTTGGCCGGAGCTGCCTTCATTGCTGTTTGGAACGTAGTGTCGACGACTCTCATACTCCTTGCTATTAAGATCTTCATACCATTGAGAATGGCTGAGGAAGAGCTTGGGATTGGAGACGATGCTGCTCATGGAGAAGAAGCTTATGCTCTTTGGGGAGATGGAGAAAAGTTTGATGCCACAAGGCATGTGCAACAGTTTGAGAGAGATCAAGAAGCTGCACATCCTTCTTATGTTCATGGTGCTAGAGGTGTTACCATTGTTTTGTGAAAATATATATTTCTCAATGTGCTTCACATCTTTTTTTTTTTTGATGTTTTGGTTCCCTTATAACATAGATGAGTGATGTGTTTTGTGTATAGGTGAGACTTCAAATTTCATTTTTAATGTATTTGTAGTTAACAACAATTTATGTTTATGTTGAAATGATGCTTCCACAAATTCATTTCCTTTTGCAAGAAATTTCATTTTCTTTTCTTTGTGCCAATATCACTTCTAAAATTTGCCAAATACAGTAACTTTGTAATTCATGGAGGCCATGTTTAAATTGAATCACACCTTAGCTTTACCATCAATTTTTTCCTAAAACATTACATTTTTGTTGAGGCAAACTCCAAATGTAAACAAAATAGGAGAAATCTTTTCATATTTGTAAACCTTTTTTTCTTATTTTAACACTCTAAACTAGAGATGTTGTTGTGGATTTTTTTACCCGGTCCGGTCTGAGCTCGTTTTGAATATGTCTATGTTAGTCCGTTTCTGAAAAAGTTCGCACAACCCGATATCCGAATGGTCCAACCTGGAAAAAATTCGTATGTTTTGGATATATATGTGGGTACCCGAGTTGATTTTTTTGAGTATTTTATTAATTTGTGTTTAAAACTTAGAAATTTAGAAATTTAGAAATTTATAATAATTTGACAATTCAAGGAAACTAAAAGATCTAAATGAATGAATTTTACACTTTTTTATTTTTTGAAGAAAAAATACCCGACATATATCCATTATTCTATTGAATAAACTCGAATAAAATCCAAAACAAATAAGCATGTCTGGTTTAAATCCAATATTGTTTTACAAAAATAGGCATGTCACGAGTATAATATTATTAGCTGATTTTGGATATCTGATGAAGCCCATTATTAGTATCTCTACAATAAATAAATAATAAATTCACTTTTATAAGCAAAAAAAAAAAAAAAAACTTGGACAGATAAAAACAAAAAGTAGTGTCTGAAATGAAATAATTGAACACTAAGGAAAAATATTATTTGTTTCTAAACAACTTTTGAGTTTTAGCAAAAAAGGTTACAACTTTTGTAAAAACCCAACCTTTGCAAGTGGCGTGGTTTCACTCGTTGGGCCTCTATAAATATCAGCAAAACCTCACCTTTTCACAATCGCCACTATAATCGAAATCGTGGTCTTACACACAAAACACAGATTTTGATTATCATGGAACCCAATATTTACCAACTTGCCCTTGCGGCTCTCTTTGGAGCTTCCTTCGTTGCTGTTTCAGGGTTTTTCATGCATTTCAAGGCACTCAATCTCGTCCTTGAGCGTGGTAAGGATCGTAAAGACAACCCTGATGGAGACGACTCTCAAAATCAAACCTTGGTGAGGCGGCGGAGCCAAGTTCGTAGGAAAGCGAATGACCAATACGGTCGCAGCCCTGCTTCTCTTCCTGATTCTACTCCCTTTACCGATGGCGGCGGCGGTGGGGGTAGCGCCAGTGGTGATACAGGCCGCAGCAATGGTCACGTTTATGTTGATGAAATCCCTCCTGGCTTGCCTCGGCTTCATACTCCATCTGAAGGTAATCAAAAACCTGGATTGATCAGATTAGATTTTGGTTTTATAGGATTGAAACAGTGATGTGAAATTTCGATCCTTTTTTTACGGGTTTAGTGACGATTTTGATTCCAGTTTGAATCTTCTGGTTTTTTCACAGCGAGAGCTTCTGTACATGGAGCTAGTAGTATAAGGAAAACTGGAAGCTTTGTTAGACCAATATCTCCGAAATCTCCTGTTGCTACTGCTAGTGCTTTTGAGAGTGTTGGAGAATCAGATGATGATGATGATAATTTGACAGATAGTGCTAATTTGGATGCTTCTTACTTGCAATCTAATGGGGACATGGTGAGGTTTTTTCAGTTAATATGTTTCAATTAAGTTTTGTGATTGAATGAGCTATGGAAATGGGTGGGGTTTACAAGTTAGATCACTTTTTTTTGCAGCCTGCAGATGCTAATGGAGAGCAAATATCTATGGCTGCTTCAAGTATGATTAGATCCCACAGTGTTTCTGGTGACCTACATGGAGTTCAGCCTGATCCTATTGCTGCTGACATTCTGCGTAAGGAGCCAGAGCAAGAAACCTTTGTCCGTCTTAATGTTCCTCTTGGTAAGAATGGTTCCTGTAGGCTTGGTGCTCTTATCCTGTTAGTAAAAGTCATGACATCTTTGTTTCATATTGCCTTCTAGTTTAAAAGTTTTTGTTAGTGGCATTACAGATAATGAAATGACTATAGTTTTGAGTGTGAAAAGCAAGGATTAATTGAGGCTTTATTAGCCTATGTGGGAGCTGAGTCTTTGAGATCCTTAAGCTATAGTTTAAGAATGATAGCTTGAAACAGTTAGACTTCACAAACACATTTCTTATTCAGTTTTTTTCACATGATCTGTTTAGAGGTACCAACGTCCGATGAAGTTGAAGCCTATAAATGTCTGCAAGAATGTCTTGAACTGCGGAAGAGGTATGTCTTCCAAGAAACAGTTGCACCATGGGAAAAAGAAGTCATATCTGATCCTAGTACCCCGAAGCCTAATCCCGAGCCATTTACACACTATCCTCAGGGAAAATCTGATGTTAGTCTCTGCTCTTTATTTTTCTCATGGAACACCATACATTGATGAAATTAACTTCCCTAATTTTTGTTTTTCCAGCATCATTTTGAGATGCAAGATGGAGTAGTCCATGTGTTTGAAAATAAAGATGGTAAGAGCTCTAGTATTGAAATCCTATTTGATTTGGTTGCATTCCTTTGCTTTTCGAATAACTGAGCCTTGTTCTGTTTCATAATTCCCAGCAAGAGAAGAGCTCTTTCCGGTAGCTGATGCCACAGCGTTCTTCACTGACTTGCATCATGTACTCAAAGTCATAGCTGCAGGAAACATACGGACTTTGTGCCATCGTCGACTAGTGCTCCTAGAACAGGTCAAGAGTTTTATTTTAGAGAATTTGAATGTCAAATTGTCAATAAGCAAATTTCTTGTGGTTAACAGTATGGCTTTTTTTTTGTTTCAGAAATTTAACCTCCATTTGATGCTTAATGCGGATAAAGAATTTCTTGCTCAAAAAAGTGCGCCGCATCGTGATTTTTATAATGTTAGGAAAGTTGACACTCATGTTCATCATTCAGCTTGCATGAACCAGAAACACCTTTTAAGGTTTATCAAGTCGAAGCTCAGGAAAGAACCCGATGAGGTAACAATTGGAACCATATGTTTTAGGAATGTACACAGTTCGTTGATTTGCAGTATTATGATTTCTTATTCCTTTTTACAGGTTGTTATTTTCCGAGATGGGACATATTTGACCTTGAAAGAAGTTTTTGAGAGCCTGGACCTGACTGGGTAATTACATTTCCAACTTCTAGTAGATTGTTCTTTTAGGAGCCACCTGGTTATTGTGCAGATTATATGTATTATTTTTTCTCCAATTTTACCATGATGCTGAACTTCTTCCCTTGTTTGAACTTTTCACAGTTATGACCTGAATGTGGACCTTTTGGATGTTCATGCAGACAAGAGTACCTTTCATCGTTTTGATAAGTTCAACCTTAAGTATAATCCCTGTGGTCAAAGTAGGCTTAGGGAGATTTTCCTTAAGCAGGATAATCTCATCCAAGGTAATTGAACTTCCTAGTCACTCTTTACCACCGTGTTTAGTTCATTTGATCCATCAGTTATGCACTTCTGTATCTTTGAAATTTTTTTTTTTCTTTTGGTTTTAGGTCGTTTCCTTGGTGAGATAACAAAGCAAGTCTTCTCTGACCTTGAAGCTAGTAAATATCAGGTAAATTCCACATGATTCTGCAGTACTTTTTTTTTTATCAACTGCAGTAGTCTCAGTGACCATATCAAAATTGCACTTTCTTTCTTATTTCTAACTCTAACTTTCCTGGAATTCTGCTCAATTCTGTGTTAAAAGAAATCTTCTTGCCTAAGCAGATCCACTAATGCTCTGTTTTGCTTTTCCTACTTTGAACACTGCAGATGGCTGAATACAGAATATCTATATATGGCAGAAAAATGAGCGAGTGGGACCAACTGGCTAGTTGGATTGTGAACAATGATCTATACAGTGAGAATGTTGTCTGGTTAATTCAGGTTGGCCATCTCTTTGATGCTTTTGTGCTCCATGTCTAATCCCATTAGTGTATGTGTTTGTGACATCTGCTAACTGAGCTTTACTTTCCTCGTTTTCTTTGTCTTCCCACTAGCTCCCACGTCTGTACAACATTTACAAAGACATGGGTATTGTGACATCTTTCCAGAACATCCTTGACAATATATTCATTCCTCTCTTTGAAGCCACGGTAGATCCCGATTCGCATCCCCAGCTCCATGTTTTCTTGAAGCAGGTTAGCATCCATATCTTGCAAAGAACCTCTAATCCACATGTCTTTGAACTAATAAAGAGTTGGTTTAACATTTTAACTGGTTGCTATCTCTTGTTTGTATTGACTGTTTCTGGTTTGGTATGTCAGGTTGTTGGATTTGATTTGGTTGATGATGAAAGCAAACCTGAAAGACGTCCCACAAAACACATGCCAACTCCAGCTCAATGGACTAACGCATTCAATCCTGCATTTTCGTACTATGTCTACTATTGTTATGCTAACCTCTATGTGTTAAATAAGGTACCATTCCTCCTAATCTCTTCTGTAACTATCTTGTTGTTATCAAAACTGTGTAATATGAAGTAACTATTTTTCTTCAGCTTCGGGAGTCAAAGGGCATGCCTACCATCACGCTACGTCCACACTCTGGGGAGGTATATTTTATTTCTTCCTTTGTGTTATGTAAAAGGTTTTCACTTTCGGTTCAATAGATGTTTATGATGTCTACGAATTTCAGGCTGGTGACATTGACCACTTGGCTGCTACGTTTCTCACATGCCATAGCATTGCACATGGAATCAATCTGCGAAAGTCTCCTGTGCTTCAGTATCTCTACTACCTCGCCCAGGTTTGTGGAGACTACCTATTTGTATTACATATGTATTATCGTTTCTGTTCTAAGAATATCTGACTGGACATTTATCCCATTTCCTATGACAGATTGGTTTGGCCATGTCTCCACTGAGCAACAACTCTTTGTTTCTAGATTACCACCGAAACCCATTTCCTGTGTTTTTCTTAAGAGGTCTCAATGTTTCCCTGTCTACTGATGATCCTCTCCAGATTCACTTAACTAAAGAACCGCTCGTGGAAGAGTATAGCATAGCTGCCTCTGTAAGTCATGATGTTCCCATTATGTAGTCATGTCACACAACATAAGACCATGAAAGTTAATTATCTAGTGAGAGGGAATAAAAACTAAACCTAAACAGGAGTAGGCCTCTAGTGAGAGGGGAATAAAACAAAACTAGTAAACCAAACCATTATGCTTTCCACAAGCATGGAACTCGATTCAACGAGTATTGATGAGTTTGGTCCAAGGCTTAGAGTTTTTGGTCCATAAGGATCCATCATAAGTTATTATCTTGCTGTCGCTAACTTGAAGAATAAGGACGTAAAGATTATAATTGTTTGAATCCAAAGTCATGAGCCAACAATTATTACCTTTACATCCTTACTCTTCAAGTTAGCCACAGCAAGATAATAACTTATGATAGATCTTTACGGACCAAAAACTCTCAGCCTTGGACCTAACTCCTCAGTACTCGTTGAATCGAGTCCAGTGTTTGTGGAAAGCCTAATGGTTTTGTTTTGATTAGTTTTGTTTTATTCCCTCTCAAATAGAGGGGTCTACTCCTGTTTAGGTTTTGTATTGAGAATTTTATTTCACTTGGAGATGTATTAATTGAAAGATAATAACTTGGCTTTTCAGGTTTGGAAGCTGAGTGCGTGTGACTTGTGCGAGATAGCTCGTAACTCAGTGTACCAGTCAGGTTTCTCACATGCCCTGAAGGTACTTTGTCATATTAAACAGAGCCTAATATTATAAATAAACAAGATGTCTCTGCTTATAATACAAACTCTTTTGACATTGTTTTAGTCACACTGGATTGGTAAAGACTACTACAAAAGAGGACCCGATGGAAACGACATTCACAAAACAAACGTGCCTCATATAAGGGTGGAGTTCCGTGACACGGTAAGGGACGAAGTTTATAATATTCTTTACACAGATTAATAGACTTTTGTCAGGAAAACGAATTAATTTGATGAAGTTGATGCAGATTTGGAAAGAGGAGATGCAACAGGTTTATCTAGGCAAGGCTGTTATCTCAGATGAAATTGTTCCATAAAAACTTGCAAAATCAGACATAGAAATGTGTAAGAATCTAACACAACTCAATGATCTTACCACTTCTGTTTCAACATTTTCTTATGCCTCTAGATGATTGAATTTCAGGGGAACACAGAAAGCATCAAGAGAAATATACAAAGGCACGGACCTAGTAAGTAGGGTAATATAAGTGGATATGTTGTGCCCTGAGGAAGATTTGGCTGTCAAATCCTATTTGTTTTAAAGCTTCTATAAATCTATTTATAAAGAGACATAAAGAGAGACCTTAAGAGCTCTACGTCTACTTGAGAATCTGTTTTTATTAGAATGGAAAACGTTGTTAACTTTTGGTGTTCAATACAAGTTATGGCATTTTTAATTTTCTGCTTTTTGGATCTCAGCTTTTGAGTATGGTTTTCGACCATTTTTTAATCAGTTACCTGTTAAGTTGAAATCTGATTGTTATTTGCATTTGTCAACAACTGCATTATGCAGACTTAGATCTCTGTGGTGATGAAGTGACAATACACTCATACACACCACTAAGTTACATATTGTGAACTCCAATTTGGAAATTTAGATATATATGTCCAAAATAAATCCATTTAAATATCTTTGAGTTCTACATTGGTTATCTTCGTTCAGTTTATAATCAAAATCTGTATACTGGATTAAACACCCATAATTTTGGGTGATATTGAGAAGATTTGGTTGATTGATGATTATGACGTGAAACTTTGGGGTATGTCAAAGAACTAAAATTTCAAGTAGACAAATGTTGTTTTCGAATATTATTGGGAGAATTTCAAAAATATCACTATAAGGGTGTATATTTTCAAAAATACCATTGGGATGAGTCAATGTTCATTTATACCACTATAGGTATATATTTAATAAATTGATTTTAATAAAAATCATGATTAGTTATTGGACAATTCTCAAAAATAACACAAATTAATTTTTTATTAAAATGTAATTCTCTTATATAGCATTGTTATTAAAGAAAAATTCTTTTATATAGCCAAAAATCTTATATCCACATAATTTAGGATTTAGGATTTAGGATTTAGAGTTTAAAAACCCTAAATCTTAAACCGTACTTCTTAACCCTAAAAACTATACCTTAAATCTTAGAATAATTAACCAAAACAAAACAAAAATTTTATTGTTTTTGACATACTTCATAGTGGTATTTTTGAAAAAACCACAAATGGGTGATATTTGTAGAAAGTGATATGACCATACTGGTATTAGTAATAATTTCCCAATATTATTTAACCAGATGTCAAATAAAAAAATTATGGAAAGTGTAAGATAAGAAAGAAAAAAATAGTGGGTCCCACTTTTTAATAGTTATTCGTAGGGGTGGGCATTTTAACCGAATTAAACTAACCGAACTGAACAAATCGAACTCAACCCGAACCAAACCAAACCAAAGTTTACATCCAAACTGTTTGGTTATATTTTTCCATAACCCGAATGGTTCGGTTCGGCTATGTTTTTCCATAATTTGAATGGTTCAGTTCGGTTTAAACCAAACTATACCGATAAACTAATATACTTATCTATTTATATAATTTAAAATATTAAAGATATTTATCATATATGTAACTTTTAAACTATTTTCTAAATTCTAACCCTTTTATAAATTACTTCTTAAATCCTACGCTTTTTCAACCTATGTTTTTCTAACAAAACAATTTTTTCGTCTTTCTCATTTAGATCTTCTCAAGAGTTCAATGGATACCTTCTTTTTTCCTTCTTATTGTATGTTAGTTTTAAATTTTTAATACTATTAGTTAGTTTTTTATTTAGTTAGTTTATTTTTTATGGTTTCATTGAAAATTTCTTAATTATTTAATTTAAAATTTTGAACTTTGATATATTGAAATTTTAATTTTTGTAATTGGTTTAATTTTCTCAACTGAATTAAAACCAAACTAAAACCAAACCGAACCGAGTATAAATTAAAACAAAGATAAACCAAACCAAAGTATTTTTGGTTAAATTTAGTTAGAGTTTTATTAAACCTGAATTAACCAAACCGAACCGAACCCGAACTTAAACCGAAATGCCCAGTACTTATTCGAGTAAATTTACGGCCTCAATCTGAGCCCAATTTAGGCCCATTTGGATACAATTCATTAATTCAATATCAAATAAATAAATTTCCGGCGATAACTCTCTCATCTCCGACAAAAATGGCTGCAATCAGTTTCTCCTCTTTGCACGCCTCAGCCTCTCCCCGAGTTTTTCGTCCACAAATTTCCCGAATTACCCCTGGACTTACTCTCTATTCACGCTTCACACCATCCTTCTCCTTTCCTTCACTCTCCTTCACACTCCCTCACACAGCTCGCTCTCGTCGCCCCCTCTTAATCACCTCCGCCGTCAAAACTCTAACGGAAACAGAACTGCTTCCAATCACAGAAGCTGATTCAATTCCCTCCGATTCCGGCGTCTACGCTGTCTTCGATAAAAACGACGAGCTTCAATTCATCGGAATATCACGAAACATCGCCGCCAGTGTCTCTACACATCTCAAATCTGTACCGGAGCTTTGTAGCTCCGTCAAGGTAAACCTCATCTCCCAAATCGCCGTTATCCAAATCCAGAATTACATACAAATTCAGATATTGCTTAATCCAATATTTTGTGTTTGAGCTAATGAAGTTTTTGGAATCTTGAATTTGAATTTGGTTAAAGGGTGATGTGATCCGGTTTACTCTATAAACCAATTCTAATTTACATGGTTTACTAAACTGATCTAGTCTAAAATTCTTCAACCACATTAGCAAGTTAGTCATTGTAGGAGATGAATGATTTTGGTATGAATGAATGAATCATGATTGGTTTGGTAGGTTGGTTTAGTAGAAGAACCGGAAAAATCGGTTCTAACACAAGCTTGGAAATCATGGATAGAAGAACACATAAAAGTCACCGGAAAAGTCCCGCCGGGAAATAAGTCAGGGAACAACACATTTGTCAAACAAACTCCGAGGAAGAAATCTGATATACGTCTCACTCCAGGTCGTCACGTAGAGCTTACGGTGCCATTAGAGGAACTTATTGATCGGTTAGTGAAAGAGAGCAAAGTTGTAGCATTCATAAAAGGAACAAGAAGTGCTCCTTTATGTGGATTCTCACAGAGAGTTGTTGGGATTCTTGAAAGCCAAGGAATTGATTATGAGACTGTTGATGTTCTTGACGATGAGTTTAATCATGGGTTAAGGGAGAAGTTGAAGAGTTATAGTAATTGGCCAACGTTTCCACAAGTGTTTGTGAAAGGAGAACTGTTAGGAGGTTGTGATATATTGACCTCTATGTATGAGAATGGCGAACTTGGGAACATGTTGAAGTAGTTTTCATCTGATGTATAACGTGAAAGATTCATAATTGAGAATCTTTATAAAACGATTGGATTCTCTTCCTTGGTTTCATCTTTTTCGTATTTGATTATAAAGCTTACAGTTCTCTTCTCGTTTACTAAGCAATTAATATGGTAAGTTCTTTCATATGTAAAGATGGGTTCAAGGTCACTGCACGCTTGCAGTATTTTATCAGATTCAAGAACAAAACATCTGAAGGACAAGAACACTCTTCAATTTTAATATATTTAAATCAAATAAAGGACACGAACATTCTTCTTTTAAAACTTTAGTTCATCTTTTACATACAAAAATTTGGCAGAAAACATATACTGAATATAGTTTTTCTCGCTTTTTAGTTTTAGAAAATTGGAACTCTTTCGTTTCTTCATTTTCACCGTTATTAGAGAGAAAATGGAGAATTATTTGCATTCTCCACATCACAGTCTTACACACTCTAGTTAACAAGGTAATTAATTACAGTTTTTGCTTTTATCTTTACAAAGTTATTATGACCATTTTCAAGATTCTTTCCCACACGTCAAATGTTTTCTTACGCTTCTTCTGGATGTGGACACCGGACACGTCTTGCGGATTAAAACATAATCCTTTGGGAACTAGGTTATGCAATGGTGGCGTTAGGTGTTTAGTTCTAGGCTTACGTGTTTTATCTTATTACATGAGTTAGAATAATAACGTGTCATTAAAAAAAGGAGGTGGAGGAAAAGAGTTTGTTGTCAAGCTGTCGACTGAACATATTCTTATTCCAATACTACAAATCAACTCGCGTTTTAAAGAAAGACATGTTACAAAACAAAAGTGAAATCGTTCACGTACATCCACTAAATTCATCATCTACTTTATTTATCCCCTTTTTTGCATTAGACTAATTGAATTAAATGTCGTTGAAACGAAAAAACCCAATCGGAAACTGAGTTAAAAATAGTGGACCATTTTCTCGAGTCTCTAGGAGACAACTTGTGGCTTTTGATTTTGCACCAAAAGGTCAATGTCGGTGAAAATGTTTTATTGTCCCTTTCAACGAGACGATCTATGATTCTTCATTCATTTATTACCCTAAAGCTAAGCGCGTGAATCTTTTTATATACGCCACTTGAAATGTTTTGGTTAATCTTATGGGGCCATGAAGGTACAATTTGGGTGAAGTTACCATGTTGATATACAAAAAGGAAAAAAACGATGTTTTTAAAACTTTGATCCGGACGTGGGAGAAAGATAACTATGTCTGCCAATATCTAGAATTTTTTTTTGAGTCATCAATTCCAAACTATTATTCTTTTTCCTTTTTCATTAATTTATATTGAATGACCAATTTATAGATTCAAAAGTCTTATGAAAGACAATACTCTTTCAAATACACGATCTATGCAGGCCGGAATATTACAAATAATTTAAACTATGCCATTAATATCCGAATGAAATATTCTTAGAATAGCATGGATTTGTAGTAAGTAAGGATCTCCTTTATAAGTTTACTTGCGACAAGTTATTTATATAAACTACTAATAATAATACAAAATTCGGTTAAACAAAAAGTATAATAATAATACAAAAGTCTAACACAAACAACAACAAATTAAACAAATTTATGTGGATAAAGAACGCCACACGTATACACGTAGTGTCTTGCCATGTTAGATATGCATGATTTAGAAACATCATCAAAAGAAAAAAGAATAACATATCTATAAAATAATATAAGTATATATAGATCATGGAAAATCAACCCAAACGGTCCCATAATTCATAGGATAACTTTTCATTCTTGAATCTAGCACTTTGATACTTGCATTACTTTTGTCATTTGCTCTCTTGACCTCTACATTCTCATCATAATTCATCCATAAAACTATTACTATTTTCGTGTCTCCACTGCATGAAGAAAATTCTTACTCAGTATAAAAAAAGATCGCCAAGACCCATACTCAAAAGAAAATCTAAAATATAGGATATGCAAAAAAAAAATAGTTGTTCAACGTTCCATTTTACCAATACTCAATAATATCGTTATACGAAATACTAACTAAAACCATTATAACACATATTAAAATGGTATGCAAATAATTTGTCCCACCAAAACAAATAAAAACAGGAAGAAAAAATTGTGGGGTTAATCTATTTCTAAAGTCTCACTAGAAGTCTAGAACTCAATTATGTCCTCTCCTCACATCAATCAATATGAGTATAGAGATTTTTCCAAAGACATACTAACTATTCCCACCTCCAAAATTATTAAACCTACACCTCGAAAATGCATAAGAATAAATTAATTTAGGTTAAAGAAAAGCTGACAAATATTAGAGAGGACCATCTCTAGTAAGCTTAGCAAGCAATGCATTGATAAGTGAATCCCTCTTCTCTGCCCTCATCTCCTCTCTCGACCTCCGTTGCTCCTCTCTATCCCGCCACATCCGCTCCATTGCCACCCTCTCCTTCTCAAGCTCCTCCATCTTCCTTCTCCATTCTTCTTCCTTCTCTGCTCTCTCCTTCTCCCTTGCCTCCCATCCTTCTCTCCACTCACTCTCCACCCGCGTTTGATGTCTCATAAACTCTTCTAACACTTCTCTTACACCATTATTACTACTACTACTAATACTACCACTTAGTTTTCGCTTCTTGGCAATGTTCTTTTTCGAGCTTGGCAATTTCGGTTCATTGCTGATAATATCTACTAACTCTTCATTCACATTCTCTTCTTCCTCATCTGAAGAAAACTCTCTCTTTCTCGCTATCCCACTTGTTCCCCCTCCTCCTCCTCCTTCTGATTCAGCCCATAGCATTCTTTGCATTCTACCGCTAAATATAATTTGCATATCATCATAAAAAGGGAACTGTTGTCTCGCTGTCTCTGCCTCCATTGTCTCACATCCCTAAAAAATACATCACCAATGAAATTATACACATATACAACTATACGCTACTTAGAAGATCTCTATCTTAATATATGGTTACAAGAAAATATATTTATTTAAATTTTGCGTATATCATATAGTTTCCATGCACGACCTCTCCTAGTATAAACTAGGGACTAGCTAAGATCTTTCAATGGAAAAAGAAAGAAAGAGGAAAAGATTGAGAGACCTTAAAACGAGTGACGAGGTTCTTCCACTTGCACTTGCACTGTTCAGGACTACGATGAAAACTTTTGTCTCTCATCTTGTTAGAGACAACTTCCCAAAGAAGCTTGTTCCGTTTTGTCTCCATGAAAGTCTGATCTAGCTCTCCTCTTATCGCTATCAACTCTTTGGTCTCTTCTATGCTCCACTGTGGAAACCTATCCCCAACCGCGACGGGAGACGCTATTTCCGGCGTTTGCGTTTGGGGATGATGATGAGGATGATGCTTGTTGAGGTATTGAAGTTGGTGAAGGTGATGCTGCTGCTGATGCCCATCCATATCAAGAATCAAGAAATAATAAACTTAAAAAGAGAAACAAAAAATCACCTAACGATCTGTAAAGCTAAGATTATGTTTTAGAGATTGTGTGGAGCTTTCACTTTATTTTTCAGATCGAAAATGAAAAGAAAAAAAAAAAAAGGATACGATATTTTGTTTTTCTTTTGGGTTTGTAATGTGAAACGTCGGGAGAAAGAAGTCTAATTTCTTTGATCGCAATTCTTTTCTTCTTCTCCACTCTCTCTTTTTCTGTCGCCATCTGTTTACGCGTTTACTTTTTTTTTTTTTTCTTTCTTGGATTTTTCTAATATTATTATACTTTATTTTTGTTTTCTTTTGACAAAATATTTAAAAGAAAAAATAAAAGCTTTCGGTAAATGTGTCATATCTAGTAGTACAATTAGTACTAAGTCTTATATGTTAAAATTATTGATTTAAATGGCCTATAGAGGAAAGGATTAACGTCTTAGTAAAGTATTACACCTATTAATGATTTGACTGTGATCAGGAGGGATGTGGATACTTCTATCGTTTTCTTGTGGTCACTTTAATTTGCCAATAGTATTATTGATTCGACCGTCGTTAATATAATCAAATGTTGTATGAAATGAATTTATTTACGAGTTAATTTGGTAAATGGTTGTAAGAATAATAATTGATAAATTTATTTTTTAAGTAGTCTCACACAAATGCATACATCTTCTTCACTCACGACTCACAGGACGATGTATTCATTGCAAATTTGCAATCATAGTTAAAGGGAAAAAATGTGAGTTTATAGAGCTCGACAAAATCATTATTTTATAACGTTCTGAGTTCTGACTGCATACGTACAGATGTCGGTTCTCACGTCTCGTAGTCTCGTTTAACTATTCCAAAAACTCGTGAATTCTGTCTTCTGCAAATCATAAATTGGGTATAATATTATTATTTGATTCGTTTATAAATTTTCAACTTTGTACTTAATTGAATAACAAGAAGGCATATTCATGAATGTTAGTTTTAGTATTTTTCACAAGTACTATGCTTTTAAACTTTGAAAATATTACAGAATATTTCGAAAGACTCCTACATTTGTAGAAAGTAATCTTAAATCATTTGTTTGAAATCTTCCATAACAGACTTTTTTGGTATCAATTACTTTACAAACAAAACAAAAATCTGGAAAATTATATTTTCTTTTTTTTAATGGTATTATACGGATCTTTCAATAATGAAAACATTAAACATAAGTGAATAATGGAAGGAAAATATATATATTGGTGAGTGTTATTAATATTATCCTACTGAAGTGTAGAGTGCTTCCTTCTTAGCGCATTTTTGAATTTTTTTAAAGAATTGGGGTATTTAAAGCCTTGACTGCTTTCATTGAAGAATTAAAATGATGTGACGATAATATTGCGTTGATGTTTCATCACCACTGAGAAATTTCGGTTTTGTATGCTTTTTATAATACTGTGTGGTTCTTAATTCACGGCGACCAGTCATATCCTTAGCTTCACGCCCAAGTTTTCTATTTACAACTTTATCGTTGCTTTTTTCCTTCTCAACAAAACTCGATCTTTTTAAAAGAACACCTTGTTTTAATATAATAACGAATTAGATTTATATATGCGGTACACCACGGATCAAATGTTTTAATATAAATTATATTTTTTAAATTTTTTCTATTTATAACTTTTTTTATCTTATGTAAAATTTGAAATTGTTACTTTTAATTTTAGTTGTTTTTTTTATTTTTTTTTATTTTTGTTACAGTTTATAATATATATAATGTTGCTTTAGCATCAAATTACAAATACTTTAATCTTTAAAAGTATATAAGTTTATCTTAATTTTTAAAATTTGCTTTCAATATGGGAATTATGATTTAATTTAATTTTAAAGCAAAACAAAACCAAATATATATGAGTGTCAAAATGGATAATCATATTCTATTTAACCGGTTTCACGATATATTAAATTTAGTTGTGTTTTTTTTTAACACATTGACCCACCATAACAGCTAGTTGTAAACTGATAACTCTAATATGGTCCGTATTAGAACCACGAATTTTGCAGATTAACCCGTAAATTTTTGAAATTGAGAAAACAAAAAAATATATATATCATTCCAATAAATTTTATACTTTATTCATCTGCTTGTTTAAAACTGTGATAGATAAATCTACTATAGAAATTGTTTCCTCTTCATAGAAAATAAAACTAACAAAAACCAAAATTTCTTTATAATTTCTCATCCTTTTTTATAGTTTCAATTTTTGCTTATTGATTTTTTATACATCTTTTTCTTTGTACTACATCAACATCTTATTAATAAAAATATACTATAAAATTAGTTAAAAAGATTTATTTTATTGAATCTATTAATACAGTTTTGTATGTGTTTATTTTCTTCTCGCTCTATTTATTTTTGAACATGATGGACATCATGAAAATATATCCCGATCTTCTCGAGCCATTTAGTATTTGGAATGAAGCATAATGACTGTTATGGTAAATATAACAGAAGATGGCACGTTCCCTTGTTATTCGCATTGCATTCAAATTATACAAACTAATAGATACAATAAAGCATTACTTAACCCTACACGCAACATGTCAAGGCTTACGAAGAATTTCCATGAACAAATCTCATTCTTCTGCTTTCACTATTCGATGACCCTACACACATATACCAGAGTTAGAAGCACAATAAAATCAGAAAGTTAGATAATAGTAAAAATCATCAAACATCATAAACACTACATGAGGAGGCTCCATCTCTTCTTCATCCTCTGCTCATACCACCGTTAAGATGATCAAGATAAGGAGATGGAGACTCATGAGGCTCAGAAATATTGCAAACAGGTGTTAACGGCGGAGACTAACCGAAAAAATTCCTAAAAATCATCATTTTATCGATAGAGAATAATCACACTTTGACAACATCGATTTCATCGGTCTACTTTGGTAAGAAGGGTATAATTCATAAATTAGTTTATGATTATGTTACCTTAATAAACTGAAAAATAAAAACATAAACGTTTAAAATTTGATTTATTTAAATTAATATGTTATGTAATACAGATTTTTTTTGTGTCATTTATATAAGCTATTAAAAAAAAATAACAGAGTTGTTTAATTTTAACAACTCACATAACAGTTATAATTTAAATAACTCATATAATTTAAACAGTGATTTTTATATATCTGAGTAGTTAAAATTATTATATATGCTACATATAAATTATAGAAATTGTTAAACTTATTATATTAGAAATTGTTATTATTTTAAACTATATATATATATATATATATAGTATTAGAGTATTTATTTTTTTAATATATTTATAAGCAATTGAAATTTAGTAGATCTAGTTAATTAATGGCTAATTATGGAAAGAAAATGTGAAGTGATATATATGGATAATGAAAATTAATGTAATTAATTTAGTGTAAGTGTTTAGAAACAGATTTAGTGATAATTTTTTTGAATTTAGTTGTAGATATTGTTTAAAAATATTTCTTAAGTTAGACTTTTTTTAATAGTGTAGTAGATAATTAAGTATGTAGCTTTTCTACAATCTATCGTTTCCTAAATCCCAGCACGTGTACAATATTCGTTAGATGGTTACCAAAATTGTTGAGGTTATTTATTCATTCACGAACATACGGATTATTATAATGTGACACGTGAAAATTTATTTGCTAGGAATTTCCTATAGATGTGAAGGTTGCACAATCCGTTCTAAAACCATGTTTTGGTTTAGTGGAACTTAGTAATCCCCCACGGCTCTGTATTATTTTAGAATCACTTTAAGTTAACTCTACCGGGTTTACATCCACTTTACCGGTTCGGTCTCAATTCTTTGAACCGGTTTACGGGTTTATATTCCAATTTCATTATTTTTTTGGTCAAACATATTCCAATTTCATCATATCCCACGTTTGATTCGGTAGTTGAAAAATCGTCGGACGGGCTGGATCCACTTTACGAAGCTTGAATAAGTAAAAACTGATTTATCTAAGGTTTAGTAAGTATCGCAGCCCAAACCCATTCTACACAGTTTGGGCCAATTATGTGATTTGAGTCATATAAGAACAGTTTTGGGTAACCTTCCAACATAGCTACCCAAAGAATTTTGGTGTAGGGGAAATTTATGAAAAGCTGTTGTATTCACATTTGGGTTTTAGCCACATAGATGTAGTAAGCATTAATTAGGCATGTAGGTATTGTGTCTTTTTTTTTTTTTTTCTTTGTTTACTTCACAACATAGGCTACATAGCTGTTGACATCAAAGCAATCAACGAGTTCGATGCGCAAATTTTGTTAATTATCAGACACATCACATCAGTTACGTACGTTACAGAATATTCAACATATTGGGCGGGGGATGGGCACATAATTTCTTTGTTAACGTCGTGATCTAGTATGTTGTCTTAACACATCCCTATCTATCTTAAAGACGAAGAAATTGATTTTAAAAGCAGAATTATGATATATATATATATATATATATAACATCAAATATTGTACATTACGTGAATGAGTTTCATTTGGATAAATTTGCAAATGTTGTTTGTTTAACAAATTTAATATTTGCGTTTACAATTCACATGCCTAGTAAATATTTTGAAATATAGAGAGTTTGGATTTAGATTTTCAAAACTTAACAAAGGGACGACAGCACACGCTTATAAAGATCATTAAAAATACTAAAATGTTTATATGTACATATTACATCCCTAGTTTTATGTAAAATATAAAACTACATTTCTGTATCAAATTTATGGAACTACATTTTGACAAAAAAAAATTACAAAACCGAGTTTTAACGTTAAAATAGCGGAAATACCTTTTCATATCAAAGAAATAAAATCGTACATTAACACCAAATTTTTGAAAACATGTTTTTGTGTCACAACCGTATGATCCTATAATGCATAAAATTAAAACTCATGGAACTATATTCCATTTTGACGCAAAAGATACACGAAATCACGTTTCAACTGAGTTGTAGTAGTGATGATTCAACTGATTTGAAACTTCTAAAGTTTAACACGTAATATGCAGCCGATTGACCCTATAACACAAAAACATTCAGCCGAATTTAAATAAAACATGTGATACATAAGCACAAAGTATTCGTTGCGAATTCTTCACCACCACGTTACAATCAATAATATTTCAAAGAAAGAAATTTGTTCCCAACAACTAAACATATGGTTGATGTAGTGTTTAATTTTCTTTCTTGAAAATGCATGCAGTTTTTATTGAACAAAAAAGGTTATTTACTTTACAAGTGGATGCCCTATCACTGTGAGCACTTGAGATATGTTATTAACTATATCAAATGTTTACTTTTCAATCCATAAAATTTAAAGTTTAAACAAGCTCAATCTACTAAAATATATTAGCAGATTTAGGAATCATGGAGAAGTTTTTTTTTGGTATAGCGGTCTAAAATAAGTTTACAAACCAAACAAAATTAACCACGGCAGAATAAGCGAGGAGTGTGTGTGGGCTATTTAGTGTCTTGGGGTTTCGACATGAGTTTCATCTTAACATGTTGGTATTTATCGGAAGCATTGCTCATCACCGAGTTAGTGGAATTGGACCCGGACACTAGCTAGAGCTAATAAAAAAAACGGGACACAGACAAACTAACTACGTACACATAAAGATAAAGTTGTTACTTGTTTGGTCTGTTCCCATAAGCTCTTACTTTACAAATGAGTTGCAAACCGTCGCACGGCGCCGTTATTTGTTCGCCATCTCCTTCACTTTAAAAGTCATTAAAGACAAAAACAAAACAAAACAGTACCGTCGACATATATCCACAACCACAACTCTCAAAAAACGTGTCTTATATTTTTAATAAAAACGTGTCTAATTTTTATCACCCAACTAGCTTAGCATGTGAAGTTTACTAGACAGAAAAATTCAATCAAGAAAAAGGAGGAGTGGATTAAAAGAATATCGTATCATTAATTGTTTCACGTTTAATTTCGGTCAAAAAAAGATTCATATATATACCCCCACTCCTCCTCGCTTCTTCCACCATCTAAAACTTTAATTCTTTCCATTAACTCCTTGAGTGTCTTTCTAATCCTTTCTTTTTTTCTTAGTTACTAAACAATTCACAAAAGAAAAGAAATGGCTACATGCTGGCCTGAGCCGATTGTTTCAGTACAAGCCTTGTCCCAAACCGGCGTACCCACCGTACCAAACCGGTATGTGAAACCTGCTCATCAAAGACCGATCTTTAACTCCAACCAATCCGATGCTGAGATGGAAATCCCCGTGCTAGACATGAACGACGTGTGGGGGAAACCGGAAGGGCTGAGACGCGTGAGAAGCGCGTGTGAGGAGTGGGGTTTCTTACAAATGGTGAACCACGGTGTGAACCACGCGCTGATGGAAAGTGTGAGAGGAGCTTGGAGAGAGTTCTTCGAGCTTCCGTTAGAGGAGAAACGAAAGTACGCAAACTCACCGGACACGTACGAAGGATATGGAAGCCGACTTGGGGTTGTGAAAGATGCTAAGTTAGATTGGAGTGATTATTTCTACCTTAATTACTTACCTTCTTCTTTAAAAAGCCCTTCTAAGTGGCCAGCTCAACCTCCTAAGATCAGGTATATTACATATATATTCACGTAAATAATTTTTATTACATGATGTTATTATATAAACTTAAGTTAAATATTTGTGAGTGTATATGTTTCTAACGAAATCCTTAAACTAAAAAAGACTTTTTACCAATTGAACGTTTTGCATGGGGACACGTTGCTTGTGTGTGTTTAATTTGGGTTTTAGGTATTCAAGCATCTTAATTTTGTGGAGGTACAGCTTGCATAAACGTACACACATGGTCGTTTGGTCTAAATGTTTATTAGGCACGTGTCTCATATGTGTGAACACGTTATTACATGTGGTCACAATCCCATGTTAAACGTGACTTTTTTAATATAACGTACGATATATACATACATAAATGTATACACATTGACTGACAAAAAAAAAACCATTATGTAAAAATTGGGTGTTATTTTTATATACTAGATCTTTGACTGATGGTTAGTTAACAAAAAATTAGTAGTAAAAAACGTAATTCACAAATAGTTGTTTTATACGCAACCGATTGAATTAATATTAAGGAATTAAATGGTTTAGTTAACCAATTAAAGATTTTCCCTTTTTCTGTCTAGCTATATATTTTATACAGATCATAGTACTAACATTTCTAGGACAAACTTATGTGCAGAGAATTGATCGAAGAGTATGGTGAAGAAGTGAGAAAACTGTGCGAAAGGCTGATGGAGACATTGTCAGAGAGTTTAGGTTTAGAACCAAACCGTCTCATGAAGGCCTTAGGAGGAGAAGAACAAGTTGGGGCTTCTCTAAGGACAAACTACTACCCAAAATGCCCTCAGCCACATCTCACTTTAGGTCTCTCATCCCATTCTGATCCTGGTGGCATCACTATTCTTCTTCCGGACGAGAAGGTCGCAGGCCTCCAGGTCCGTCGTGGTGAAGGCTGGGTCACCGTTAAATCCGTACCCAATGCATTGATTGTTAACATGGGAGATCAGATTCAGGTATATTGTTTTCTTACTTTCTTGAACTTAGTTTTCTCTCTAAATACGTTTTTGAAAAATGTTATATATAATGACGATATTCTTAAGTATTTTGGCAAAAAGTGTAAATAATCATCTTAGTGTTACGTGATATTTTATCTACTTTCTTGAAATGGAATAAGATGCAAAGACTAACCAATAATATGTTGGAACAAACTGTAGATACTTAGCAATGGAATTTTCAAAAGCGTGGAGCATCAGGTGATTGTTAGTTCTGGTATGGATCGAGTCTCTTTGGCATACTTCTACAACCCGAGGAGTGATATACCGATTGGACCAATTAAACAACTGATAACCGAAAACCGACCGGCTCTTTATAAACCGATCAGGTTCGACGAATACCGTCTTCTGATTAGGCAAAAGGGCCCTAGTGGGAAAAACCAGGTCGATTCACTGTTAGCAAGTATAAATGATGATAAGTGATATACAAATCTCAAATATGTAATGTGAAATTGTACTTCAAATAAAATATAAACTGTTAAATTGCAGTACGTTAGAAATAAAAACACTAATAATTTTATTTTCCTTTTCTGAAATGTGAATTTCTTGTTCATTTTTGTTATTTATAGATAAACTAAAGAGAACAAAATAAATCTTACCATAAATGTGTAAACAAAAAGTAAAGTAGAGCACTAGTGGTTTTCTTGTGCCGAGTCTTTTTGTAGATAAAATATGTTTTTAATACAACGGTGGTGGCCAAGCGAAAATATGACAACTTGTCTCAAAACGTAAATTACTAAATTCGCAAAAAATAAACTATGGTTTGGAATTGGAATTGTTGTTTGTAGGTTAGTGGATCATATTGGCCTAGTGCTTATGTGCGGTCTCTATCAGTATGGTCTAGAAAATACTCGGTCTCTCAGATTTATATGTTTTAACATGGTATACTTTTACGATTAGTCGAATTTTTGTCCGAATCATCCAAAATCATCACACAAAAAACAAAAAAAAAACTTAAGTCGACCAAGAACCATAATAATATAAAATTTGCGTTTTAATCCCATGAAAATATTACACCCAAATTTAATTGCGAACTAATATTCTCTTAGAACATTTTCATAAAACCTTTATATGAAAATATAAAAGATCAATCTAAATTTTTTGATTGGTTTACTCAGAGCGGCTAGCAAACCTCTCAACCTTATCATCCAAATTAAGACCAACCATAGCTTCACCCAAACCACAACTCACCTCCGCCAACACCGCCACATCTCTATAATTCGTAACGGCCTGAACAATCGCCTTACCTCGCTTAACCGGATCTCCACTCTTGAACACACCCGACCCAACAAAAACCCCATCACACCCCAACTGCATCATCAACGCCGCATCCGCCGGCGTCGCCACACCTCCAGCAGCAAACTGAACCACCGGCAACCTCCCTAACTGCTTCGTCTGCAAAACCAACTCATACGGCGCAGCGATCTTCTTAGCGTAAGTAAAAACCTCATCATCGTCCATGTTTCGAAGCAAACGTATAGCTCCGTTCACACTCCTCACATGCCTCACGGCTTCAACGACGTTACCAGTTCCAGCTTCTCCTTTAGTCCTTATCATGGCGGCTCCTTCACGGATCCGCCGTAAAGCTTCGCCGAGGTTTCTACATCCGCAAACGAACGGGATTTTGAAGTTCTGTTTGTTGATGTGATTGTCTTCGTCGGCGAGAGTTAGAACTTCGCTCTCGTCGATGTAATCAACTCCGATTGATTCTAGGATCTGAGCTTCAACGAAATGGCCAATTCTCGCTTTAGCCATCACCGGAATCGTAACGGCTGATTTAATATCTTTGATCATTTGTGGATCGCTCATTCTCGCAACGCCGCCTTGAGCTCTGATATCGGCGGGAACACGTTCAAGAGCCATGACGGCGCAAGCGCCGGCTTCTTCAGCGATTCGAGCTTGTTCGGCGTTGACTACGTCCATGATTACACCGCCTCGGAGCATCTGAGCGAGACCGACCTTGACGGAGAATGGAGTTTGCTTCGTCTCCGTCATGGATCCTTCTCCGTACACCGCTACAACTCCGGTTCCTGCCATTTGTTTTTCTTAGGGTATGTGAGAGACGGTGGAGGAATGTGTGTGTGTTTTATATGGAGATATAGTGAGGAAGCGCGAATTGAAATTTGTTAGTGGCTTGTGAGCTGTTTGATTAAGAGGAGATAGTCAAAGTAAGTGTATCGGACGGTTGTTAGAGAAGGAGGTTGTGGATAAATGGTGGAGTTGAGTGTAGAGAGGAGAAACAATGAATGGAAACTTTGACCACAAGATTTTGTTTCTCTTTAATCTTTAAAGTCCCAAAGAGATTATGTTGTTGACGTGGGAGCTCTGTTCCCTATATCATCGTGTGTGTCGAAGAACCACTAGAATTACAGATTATTTACCTTGGATATATAAGTGGGCTTTTTTTGTTTTTCTCTAGTGAAAAAGATATTAGAGGTGTATTGTGTCTAAGATATTTTGAAAACTTTTTTACAACCAGAAAAATGTTTACATGTTTTTTTTTTTTTAACAATAAGAAAATGTACTTACTTAATATTGCATTTGATTTACTTTTATTGATAATTATCAAGATTTAAGAAAGCATTAGGCTCTATTAAGTAAGTACTTAATATAAAATAGTTTTTATTGCACTTAATATTTACTGCAATAACGCTTAATCGGGATTAGAACGCTTAATCGGAACTTAGACGGTTTAGGTGGTTTGTAATAAAAACTATATATATATATATATATATATTATATAACAAATTATAATATAATATAATGAAATTATAGAGTAGATAAAATTAAAAATAATGAGTCATAATTATTTTTATTTTAGAATTTCTAAAGATGGATAAAAATATATTTTTTAATTTTGAATATGAATGTCTTTTTAATTTTAAATATTTTTTTAAAAAATTTTAATTTTAAATATTTTTAAAATATATATATTTTTAAAAATATTTATTAAATCCGGCTAACCCGCCTAATGACCGTCTAACCCGCCTAATGACCGTTTAATAATCATAAAATTCACCAAATTTAATTCTCTACCTAATATGACCGATTTTAACAAAATCGAAGCGGGATAGGTGGTGCGCCTTTATTGAACACTGATAATTATATACTCTTACATAAACTAGCCTTTTTGTATAATTTTTATTCTGATTATCATCTTTAAAACTTACGAATTTACATTTAGATTTATAAACCTTTTTAAAATACAAAATTAATTAATAGTATTTCTGTTAACAGCGCACTATATATATATATGTGTGTGTGTGTTTGAAGTAGGAACCAATAACAACATTGAGATCAAACGTGTTTCTTTTCATCCATAATCTCTAATGATTCATTTTCATATATATGTACACAATATCAATTTGTTCATGGTCTTTAATTAAGGAAAAGTGAAGAAGTTGGCAAATAACCACCACATAACACATACGCAATATCATTTCTAGATTTTGAAAACCTAGAGGTAGGAAAGGAAGAAGAAGTTAAGAACCATGGAAGAAATCAATAAAGAATACAAATAACAAGAAGTTGGGTCACATAGAAAGATAACAAGAAAGAAACAAAAAAATGTGTGCATTGGAGAGGAGAATAAGTTAAGAGGGAGAGAAATTTGTGTGGTTTAACCACAGCACCAAGCATTCTCTAGTCACCAAGATACTAATTTTAATTTCATTTCGAACCATAACCATACCACATTAATACTTTACTTCAAGTTTGGCTTTTTAACTTTTTTTGTTTTTGGTCATGGAAGCATTTTGCCTCGAAAGCTCTAGTATCTAAACTCTTGTCCATTTGGTATCATAATTCAAATTTTATCAGAAGAGATATATTTATTTCTTATTTTATTAATGGTCTATATAGATTTCAACATTACATCCACTAGTTATATTAATTCTTAGGCTATATAGATTCGCTTCACTTTCATGTCCCGTCGACAAATCGGACAACTCACATCAGCTTCTTCCATCCTGGAACACAACGTTTCATATATTTTTAGATAAATCCCAATACGATAAACACGTTAAGGAAAACACTTACTTTTTTCCGCATTGATAACAAGACACAGAATGGCCACAGGGGAGGAAAAAACAATCTCTGGGAGCATCACAACAAATGGCACAGAGACCTCTAGTGCCTTCACCATCATTTCCCATAAACTCTTGCAAGTCAGCATCATCGCTCGCAAAAGATTCATTACACGAACCCATGCTTGAACTATACTCATCTTTGTCTTCAAGAAGAGTTCTTCTTGCTGAATGATCACTTTCTGGTACATGTCGTCCCTCTCCAACACAACACTCTAAACTTTTCCAGAGATGTATAGCTACCAGAATGTAACAAATCACCATAACTGCACATGAAATAACACTACACTTAACTGCTTCCAACTTTATATATATATATATATATATATATATATATATATATATAAAGAAACTTTCAAATGCTTGAAATGTTTTACCTGTGCCGATTACATATCCAACCCATCTAGGTTGATATGAGAGCATAACATGCCATTCATCTTCTATGGATACTCCCTGAAGTGAGACAACATTCATTCAGCTAAGAGTATTAACAAATAAATTTGTTGGGGTTTCGTATTAAGAATGCATATATACCTGACTCAGTGCTGGTGAAGTCACGAAAACAGAACTTCCAACAATAGACAAAGCATCGAATGTGCACTCGCCGTTGCTGAAGGTACAGTTGAAGAATGAGTTTTCAGTGTTATACAAGACAGCCTTCACATCAATACCCAATTCAACCTGAACAAACATAATGTAAAGTTAAACAGTGGACGATGGAGAAACACAACAGAAATTAACCAAAACATAATGTAACAATTATAATACCTTTATGTCATTGGTCTTCAAGTTAACCACAGAAAAATAATAACCAGAGGACGTACTTATGTCAAATTCAATCACACCGCTCCCTGTAAAGGACATTTATATTATTAACTCATGATAATCATTGTAACCTTTAATGCATTTTAAGTGAAGGAACTTTCATTGAAGTCACTAACCCTGAAGTAGATTCTGTGACCAATAGGTGTCATGATAAGCAGGGTCGTTCAACAACCACTGAGAGATGCCTAGGGTTCCTATGAATTTAAGAGCATTGACATAATTAGTTTATATCCATAAATAGCAACACTTTCAAACAAAAAAACTCACTCACATTAAAAACTTCTATCTCCTCAATGTCCTCTTATTTTATTCAGTGTTATGTTCCTTTTTCCAGCATAAATATATAATAGGTTCTATTTAAGGAAGGGAGCTTGGTCATCCCTAAAGGATCTCCTTTCATTCCAACCTTATTGGTATTTTGGTCCTTATAATTAGGTTAACACAAAGAGTGGGAAAATTTGCATACAAACTGAAGCTACCGGTTCACAGCAACAGGTTACATATTTCTCAACTTAACAATATTAACCCAACAGGCAAGTAACAGAAAATGACAAAACTAAAAAGAGCTTTAACTAACCTTCATTGACCACAAGCTGAACTGAAGAACCTTGTGGTTTAACATTATATGAAATGTTCAAACTTGTTCCTTTGTTCAGATAGTATGGCCATCCCTGAGACACAAGTGAAATTCAGTTCAACAAATTGTCTAAAAAGAGAATTCAATGATAACCAAAGCAATATTATATTCTGACCAAAAAAAAAAAAAATAGGTCAAGATTGATTGAATCTTTGATACTATTTTGTCAATGAGAAGTACAAAAGAAATAGACAATATACAACAAACAAACTGGTCCCCATGAAAGTCAAAAAGCAGCCATAAATATATTAAAGAAAATAGTACGGAGAATCTTAAACCTTGTGAGAATTCTGTGACACAGAAAACACCCTACATTCTGACCAATTAGCAAACACATCAAGCTGCGGAGGTTTAGAGAAACCATAAAGCTTCAGACCAGGTTTTGTAACCAGTTCTTTCACCTGACACAAAAAAAAACAAAAACAAAATTCTCAATACAAAACCTAAATAGACATGAGAGTGAGAGGGAAATAAAACAAAACCTTTATGCTTTCCACAAATATCGAACTCGATTCAACGAGTATTGATGAATTTGGTCCAATGCTAAGAGATTTTGGACCGTAAGGATCCATTAGAAGAAACATCGACCCTGTGTCAGATTTCAAACAATCCAATCAATTCATACAGTAAAAAAAAAAAAAAAAAAAAAAAAAAAAAAAGACTTTCAAAGCAGTCAATATCAAGATCTTAAACTGTAGAAAAAGGTTGAGAAACAAACCAAACAAACATAGAATCAGAGAAAGTGCAGTGCAATTAAGAGTTAGCTCCGATTCACAGCTCTCACGCCGGAGTCTCCGATTGATAAGGGAATAATCTTCTTCTTGGTAATGTGACGGCGAAGAAGAGATGGTTGATGATGATGAGTCCATAACTTGCGCGGAAAGCTCCAATTCGGTTGATGATGAGTCCATGAAGTCGATTCTTTAGAGAAAGAGAGAAAAAAAAAACTGGAGTGATCGATGAGGGAAGGATGGTGGTGAATGAGAACTCAAGAACACGATATATATAAGTAAAGGATAAACCAGAGAATCTGTATGTGAGGTTACAAATGATTAAGTATTAAGATAAGATATTATCTTAATGTAACGGTTACTTAATGAGTATTCCGGCGAGTCTCCAGTGAGTCTTTGTTCTTTCTGTTTAGTCTCAAAGTTGAGGGTACTTTTGTCCTTTTAAGTTATATTTTTGTTTTAGAAAATCTGTCTTTTTCCTAATTTTCAAAGGTTTTTATTTGTTAAAATATCTAGTTTTATCATTTGGTCAAAGTTAAAATGAACTGTTAAGCTAATTTATTAATAATGCTTTTATTTAGCTAAGTAATTTCAATTTAGTTATGTTAACTTTTGTATTTAATAATTAACTTAGCTATTTTTCATAAATACACAAGTTTACATAAAAATAGAAGTTAAATTAAACAATATATTATGTATTACTTTTGATAATTAACTTCTATTTTTTATAATCACTGCATTAATATTTAAGCTGAAAAACAAAAAAAACTACTAGGGACAGAAGAAAAAAATACCAATACTAGGTAACCTTAGACCAAAATTAAAACAATGCAATGGAAAGCAAAATGGATTGTATGAGAAAAAGGTGAATAAAGAAATTATAGTGAAATTTTAAACTCGTAGGGGATAGTCATAATCGCTCAAGGTGTATAACAACAAAAATTGTTTTTGGTTCCAAGTGATCGAAAATCTAATATATATTGCTTCCTCCACTCATGTCATGGATTCAGTTTAAAAAGCTCGACAAACCCTTTGTTATCACAAAAAAAAATGGCTAAGGGACAAAACAAACAATGTAGAGAAGAAAACGAGTTTTGTTAATATAAAATTATTTTATTAATGATCTATAGATTCAATTCAACATAGAGAGAGTTATATCATTTAATTCATTTTACATTGCATGGGTTCTCTTCACCTTCTTCATCTTCTCTCGACAAACTGGACAACTTCCATCAGCTTTTGCTATCCTACAAATGTTGCGATCACAACGTTTTATTTTTTTAGATCAATATTCCAATATGATAAACACTTAAGCTTTGAGGGACATATATATTAACGGACAAAAACTTATACCTTGTTCCGCATTTATAACATGAGATGCAATGGCCACAAGGGATGAAAAAGCAATCTATTGGAGCATCCCAACAAATGGCACATAGACGTTTATTGCTATTTCTTGCTTCACCTTTATTCCCATTATACTCTTGCAAATCAGCATCATCGTTTACCAAACCAGCATTATATGTGTTTGCAAGTATGGGTGTTCTCGCTGAATCATCGAAACTTAGATCTTTTTTTCCAACAAAACAAAGTAACCTTTGACATAATTGTATCACCACCAGCGAGAAGCAAATCACAATAACTGCAATGCCAAAAAAATACTACAACATGAAACTAGATCCAATTAATTAAGTTGACTTTGTAACGATTGAAAAATGTTTACCTGTGCTGATAATATACGTTATCCAGTTTGGTTGATAAAAAAATCTTATATACCATTCGTTTTCTTGAATTGATGCTCCCTGAGCCCCAGAGACAATGAGATTAATTAGCATTCATACAGCTGGGAGTAATACTATAAAATCTATTGGTGTTTCGTTTAGAGATTACTACATACCTCATGACTCGGTGTTGGTGAAGTTAAGACAACATAATTTCCAGCATTGATTGTGCACTCGCCATTTCTAAAGGTACAGTTGCATAAGGACTTTTTAGTATCATACAAGACAGCCCTCACATCAATATCCAATTCCACCTGAAACAAATATCATTTAAATTGAAAAAAAAACAAAAAAAAAACACAACAGGAACCAAAACTGAATCCAAAGTCATTACTTGATCTTACAATTATTACCTTGACGTCCGTACTTCTCAAGTTTGCCACAGCAAGGTGATAACTTGACGACTTATTTATCTTCATTTCAATCGTACCACTCCCTGTGAAGAACTTTTATTAACTCATATGATAATCATAATAACCAATGCTTCTATTTGAGTCACTAACCCTGAATAAGATTCCAAGACCAAACGGTTTTACGAAATGCAGGGTCGTTCAACGACTTAGAGATGTCTTGTGTTCCTATGAATTAAGATCCTTGACATAATCAGTTTATATCCATAAAAAGCAACATATTCAAACAGAAAATTCACTCACATTAAGACTTCTATCTCCTCTTATTTTATTTACTTTTTAGATGGCTTTTGCTTTTCGTTTTAGTATATAATACATAAGGCAATTAGGGATGAAGTCTCGATTGTGGGAAATGGGTTGACTGTTGAGGAACTAATGTTAGTGGTTTAAACTAGGGTTTTATCGGTTTCCAGTTGCTATAGAAGAGCTTTAGAGTTTTCCTTTGTGTTCATGATTTTTTACTCTTATCACATTAAACCAACATACAAGCATAGAAAATGACAAAACTACGAAAGACCAAAAAGATATTATCATAACAAAAGATTTACTAACCTTCATCGACCATAAACTGAACTGAAGAGCTTAGTGGTTTTACACTAAATGAAATATTTAAAGAAGTTCCTTTGTTCAGATAGTAATGCCACACCTGAGAGAAGTAAAATAGGTTCAATACATTTGTCATCACAAATGATAGGTAAACAATGAATATTTGATTTAAATTTCTCAATAAGAAGCACAATAAAAAGATAGACTAGAAACATTAAGAAAAGTTATGTATATTTAAAAGGTTAAAAAAGAAATGAGTCTTAAAGAATCTTAACATGCCTTGTAAGAATTATGTGAAATGGTTGATAATCGAGACTCGGACCAGTTCATATAGACGTCAAGGGGAGGAGGGCTAGTAAACCCAAATAGCTGAAGTCCTAATTTTGGATTTTCTAATTCCATGACCTAATAATAATTAGAAGAAGAAACAAAAATAAAACATTTTCAATAAATAAGCAACTTCGAAGACAGAACCAACATGGTGAGAAAGAGAGAAATAAGTCAACCTTTATGCCTTTGACAAAAATAGAGTTTTCCTCCACTAGAATGGACGTATTGGGTCCGATCCTAACAAAATATGTCCCGAACACACCGACCATCATAAGTAGAGCCACTGAATCATCAAAAACTAGTCAGATTTTATGTCCCAAAAAAAACAAAAACAAAAAACTCTCAAAGCCTACCAATTGATCAGTGTCGTAAATTAGAACTAAGTTCAGAAACAAACCTAAGTACCATACAAGAAGAAACATAGCCAAGCAATACATGCCAGTCTCTGAAATGCCTCCATGGCGATCAGATTCAATTCCCTGATTATTATTAACCAAGATCGGTGATGAGGTAGGTGGCGCTGAATCCATCTCAGCAAGTCTAGGGAAAGACCTTTAACAAAAAAAAAATTAGAGAGAAAGAACAGAAAAAAAAAAAACAAGGAATGAGTGAAGGAGGATAAGAATTGATGATTGATGAAGAACCCCTTTAAATAAGAAGAAGATAAAACCTGATTTTTTTTTTTGAGTAAGAGAACCTTAAGGCAAATGTAACGGTTACAGAACTTGAGGGTATTTTTATAATTTCAGTAAGAAAACAATATTTTCATATAATGCTATATATAAAAACTAAGAACCAATACTAGTCAACGTCAGACCAAAATTAGAGTAATGCAATGATGAAAGCAAATGGTCATGGATTGTATGAGAAAAAGAATCGATTATGGAAGTAATTAATTATTATCTGTCAATACTTTAGTAAGTTTTCATGAAATTCTGTAGGGGTAATTTGATAAATAACCCAATTTAACCTTAGGCAGTTAGATTTGTTTTTGAAAAACTCATTAATTAACCATTCAAGATTTTTTTTCTTTCTAAAGTGGTTTCCTAAAAAGATAGCAAAACTAGCTTTTTGGAAGGTTTTGCCAATTTTGCAAAGAGAATCCAAAAATCATCTTACATGAGTTTTTCACTTTTCTCTAAAGATTTTCTTCTTTTTGACCAGAATTTTGTTTCGTTTTCCATTTTTTAAAAATGCAGATTTTAAAAACCTTAAAGGCATAAACTAATATTCAAAAAATAAAAAAACTATAACTAAAAAACCACTATAAAACCGTGAACATTCACGGGCCTTAATTGACAAAAACTAACTGTTTACAAATAACAAAAAACTTTGGTCGATTGGTATTATTTGCCACGTGAAACTTCAAAGAATTGTAGTTTTTCTCATTGATTTCTAAATGCTTTTGAAAATGTTAGCACCTTGTAGATTTCACGCATAAATGATGTTTACTTTCTTCATTTGAAAATAATCCTCTTTTGGAGACTTTTAAGTTTTTTAGAATCCTTCATAAATACTATTTATAACTTTTAGGTATTCGAAACTTTACCGTGTTTACTTTATAAAAACCTTATTCATTTAATTCTAAACCCAAGACAATGATTACTATTTACTACTCACAAGCTAGCATAATAGATAAGTATAACGAAATTTTAAAAAGACAAGGTTAAACGCAGTGTTAATTGTATCTGAAATATGACATGAACGTTAGATCCTCCTACCCAAGTCGAAAGGAAGCGTGAGTAGTTGTAGACTGAAGACTAGGATAACATATTGAGTTTGTTGCATCGCTTGTAATGTACATGTTCGATCCCATTTCGGAATTTGAGTCAACAAACAGTATTAAATTATCACTTATTTATTATTAAATGTTCTATAGATTAAACATTATCTTGGAGGGTTATTACATTTACTCATCTTATGCTTTATAAATTTGCTTCACTTTTTTTACTACCCTTCGACATATTGGACAACTCCCATCGGCTTCTTCAATCCTGTAAATGTTACAATCACAAAGCTTAATATTCTTAAGATAAATCTCAATACGATTTTAACACATTAGCTTATTAGTGGATTAAAACTTACTTTGCTCCGCATTGATAACAAGACACACAATGGCCACATGGGAGGAAAAAACAATCTCTTGGAGCATCACAACAAATGACACAGAGACCTCTATTTCTTTTTCTTGCTTCACCTTCATTTCCTATAAACTCTTCCAAGTCAGCATCATCGTCCGCGAAAGATTCATTACACGAACCATCCTCATCTTTATTCGTAAGTAGTTGTGTTCTCGGTCGTAGCCTTTCCGAGAAATGTATAGCTACCAGCGTGAAGCAAATCACAATAGCTGCATTTTAATTAATTCCAAAAAAAATTAATATATAAAGACAAACCATCCAATATTGCTCAAATCTAATTATGAAACGATTGAAATGTTTAACCTGAGATGATAAAATATGAAACCCATCTATGTTGGTATAAGAACTGGATATACCATACATCTTCTGTGGATACTCCCTGAGCCTAGAGGCAGTGAGTGAGACAACATTCATTAAACTAAGAGTAATAATAACAATCTTGTTGGTGTTTCGTATTAATTAAGAATACGTACCTGACTCGGTGCTGGTGAAGTTACAACAACATAATCTCCAAGAAGAGACATAGTATTGAATGTGCACTCGCCGTTGCTGAAGGTGCAGTTGTAGAATGAGTGTGTAGTGTTATACATGACAGCCCTCACATCAATATCTATTTCCACCTGAACAAAACATCATCTCAAGTTAAAGACACACAACAGAAACCAAAACTCATGATACTTTGCTCAGTAATAATTACCTCTACGTCCTTCCTTTGCAAGTTTGCAACAGCAAAATAATAACTTGAAGACTTATTTATGTCCAATTCAATGATACCACTCCCTGTGAAGGACTTTATTTGATAATCATTGTAACCAATAAGTTGTAACTTGAAGTTGAGTCATGACTAACCTTGAATTTGATTCCATGACCAATAAGTGTCACGATATGTAGGGTCGTTCAACAGCGACTGAGAGACTTGTTGGATTCCTGTGAATTGAGAGCATTGACATAATCAGTTTATTATATCCATAAAAAGTAACACTTTCAAACAAACAAGAAAACTAACTCATGTTAAGACTTCAATCTCCTATGTTTCCTCTTATCTTATTCAAAGTTATTTTCCTTTTATAATATATATACAAAACCTTCATTGATCTTTACTAACCTTCATTGACCACAAGTTGAACTGAAGAATCTTGTGGTTTAACATTATATGAAATGTTCAGAGTTGTTCCTTTATTCATATAATATGGCCATCCCTGAGACACAAGTTAAATAAGTTATCTAAAAGAGTTTAATAAATTCTGACAAAAAAATAAGTATAGAGTGAATCTTTTATTAAAATTTTAAATGGGAGTACACAAAAAAAAAAACAATACTTATATCTTCTATACAATAAAGGTCCTCAACAAGTTCAAAAAGCAAAAAAAAAACAGTCATGAAGAAGATTAAACATGCCTTGTACGAATTCGAGATAGTAAACATGCGGGACTCAGACCAATTGACGTTAACGTCAAGAGATGGAGATTTAGAGAACCCAAATAGCATTAGCCCAGGTTTTGATTCCTCTAATTCTTTCACCTAACAAATAAATAAATAAAAAACATTTTTTCTATAAATTAATTAGCACAGCCTCTTATAGAGAAAATAAGACAGAACCAAAAAAAAAAAAAAGTCAACCTGGAGGGACTTGATGAAAATGGAGCTCGGTTCAAGTAGGATAGACGAGTTTGGTCCAAGCCAGACATTGTTTGGTCGGTAAAGAACCCCAACCACATAAAACGACACTGTAGTAGTCAAACAATTTTCAAAGCAGAGCACAATAAATAAATAAATAAATTCGTAAAATTGGGAAATTAAGTTTAAAAACAAACCAAAGAGCCAGACAACAAGAAGCGTTCCAAAGAAGTTGTTAATGCTCATCTCTAAACATTCACCCCAATTTAAAATTTCACGATCCGGTTCAATTCTCTGGTTAACCAAAAACGGCGCTGATGGTTCAACGTCCGGCGATGAGGAAGGAGGAGCTGAAGCCATCTCGACGATTCTTGAGAGATATAACAAAAACAAAACAAAACAAGGAATGATTAGAATGTGGTGAGAATTGATGAAGAAACCGAAATATATAAGAAGGAGATAGGAACCTGATGAGAATGTGTGGATAAGTGAAGCCATGAATATATGGTAAGATAATTAAATCCTTAAGTGTTAATGTTTGAATGTGGTTTTACCGGCGAGTCTTCCTTTTTTTTTTTCTCCCCGGCGTTGAAAGGTAGAGAAGGCAAGGCAATAAAGGGTTTGACTATTTTTAAAAGGTAATTAATTACATAACAAAATTGAGGGTATCTTTGTTAAGAAAAAAAACATATATTCTTTCTTGGTGTGGATTGATTTGTCTGTCGTGTCAGAGTTATGTTTTTGTATTAGAAAAATATTAATTCACAATTTTTACATAAAATATTTTCCAGCGAACATATTTTCGGATTGTATGCTTTTTCATTGTTGAGAGCTTTTAATTTTATGTTAAAAAGATTATTAATTCATAATTTTTACATAAGTATTTTTCAGATTAATCTTTTTTATTTGAGAATATATTTTCGGATTTACTTACATATAAACTCCACTGTATGCTTTTCATCCTAAACCGCTTTTAATTTTGTGTTTTGAAATATATATATATATATACATATATATATAAATCTGTTGAAATATTGATAGTGTGATTTGTCTTTTTTTAATCTACAAAATTAGTTAATCTAGTTATGAATTATTTTAAGAGATTTTTATGAAACGGGACACATTTTGATAATTTATTATAAAATATGTCATTTATTTTATTGTGCAAAACATCTGTTTATTCAAATCAAAGATGGAATTGGGACTCTAGTCGGATCATTTATGATGAAAAGTATGGACTTCAAGAGAATGATTCGGAGTTCTTGCAGAGCGGAACCAACCAAAACACTCTCACATTTTGATAATATATTAGTCCATCATATTTTGTCCACCATACATTATTCATCTACTTTTTGTCCATCAACTTTTGTCAACCAAATATTGTCCTATATTTTCAAAAAAATTTGAATTTTAAGTTCCAGATAAAATAAACACATCACCTACCAAATATAAATTTGAAATATTATGATGGACAAAACATGTATATTACTTTTTGTCCACCTAACTTTGTCTATTAATGTTTATCATTATAATTAGTCCATCAAATTTTGTTCACCATGAGTTATTCATTTATTTTTTGTCCATCAATTTTTGTCTACCAAATATTGTCAACATATTTTCAAACAAATTTGGATTTCAAATTCTAGATAAAATAAACACCTCATCTACCAAATATAAATTTGAAATATTATGATGGACAAAACATGTTCATCACTTTTTGTCTACCTAACTTTTTCTGTATCTGAAACTTGAAAGGTAAAATCGACAAATCGTATTATCTTTACCATAAAAAAAGGGCATGGGGCTGAAAGCCCAACTACAAAATGACAAACCCAAAATTTGGTTGTGGATTTATGGCATAAACCTCAAGATTTTTTTATTTTAGTTAATTTCAAACTAGAAATACAAGTCATTTTACATAAATAAAAATATAGGCCATTTACTGAGAAATGGTCCAGAACTTTTCTTAAAGAATTTGTTAGAAAATTATTAAAAGTTTCAAGGCATTAACACACGGTCGTTTTAAGGTGAAGGGCCTGAAGCACACTAGTGAGAACAAAGTGTTCTAATACCCAACGAACCTAATGATAAAAAAGAAGAAGTTTCGGATAAACTGTTAAATTAGCAAATATGAAAATCCAAAATGCAAACAAAGGGTGAAAAACTAGTAACACCCATCAATGAAGAAAGCTTAAAATCTCTAACTATGAGTTTTTTTTTCTACAATCGGGATGTACCAGGTGGTGGTGGCTCCAACTGCTCGTTTCTAGCTAACTCAAGGTCACAAAGACTTATGGAGTCAGGAACATCAAAATCAAATGGAAACTCAACTGGTAATGACTTCCAATAAAGACTCGGTTTCCAATCCGCTTCTTTCACTACCTTCAATATCTCCTTCACAACGATATCACTTGCCTTTGCTGTGAAATGAATCCCATCTCTATCACAAGTAAAAATAATCCAAAGAAGTTGTTAGTTTGATGAAGAAGAATCATTTTACTAGAACTAATGTATCATTCAGTATATAGCTTACGTGAAGCAAGTGTTTAACCAATCATCTTGTTGCTGTATCGCAGTCCAAAGATCGATACCTTTCACATTGGTCTCTTTACATAGATTTAACAATGCTTCTGCATATGGACGGCATAAGTCATTACGCCTGCCTCTTATTGCATCTCTATAGACATGAGTTACATACACAGTTAGAGACTAATCAAAGTTCCAAGAGGAACATATAAACTGATTCTCTAAGAGATGTACCCAAAAACTAGTTGGATTTGTTTCTCATTCATTGGTGGTGGAGTAAGGAAAATGACACGGGTCTTGTCCGAAAGGCTCTGTTAAGAAGATACCATGATGAGTTAGAGAAGGAAGTAAGAACCAAGAAAGTTACAAACTTTTTAAAAAGCAAGCATTTTACCAAAAGATGCTCTCCAATTTTCCTCATGTTATCAATGAATTCAGAAAGAGGAACATGAGGACCTTGTCCTGAAGGATGAGGATGCGTTGAATCATTCCCACCAAAATAGACAATCACCAAAGAAGGTTGTATTACAGCATTCTAAAACATTACAAAACCAAACGTCAAAGAAAAAGCTAAGTCTTTTATTGCAAGAACTGTTGGGAGAATGTCACACAAGAATCATAACAGTGTTTCAGTAAAGTTAATACCTTTGGGAAGACATGGTCAAGGACCTTCAAAGCAAATCTTGAATTCCAACCAGCATAGCCACGAAGGATGATGTCAGCCTATGAAAATGCATCAAACATACACAAAAAAGCACAAACTTTATCCTCAATCATTAGGTTGTTGACACTGCAAACAATACTCCACTAACCAAAAGGGCAATTGCATTACAGATAAGTGGGTTTATTGTAGATTGTTTCACTTAAAATCAGTCAAATCAGAAGATGGATCATTATTATTTTTGAAGTATGAGTCGAAAATTTCACGGAATTGTGAAAGAGGGAAAAAATTTGGAGAGAATTACGAACCGTGCGAGAGTAGATGTCAGCGAGTGTAGCTCCCCAGCCACCATCGTTGAAGCTAAATTGAACAATTGAAGAACCGAAAAGGACTATTTGAGGTCTTCCTGGTCCAACCATGGCTTCGTCTGATGATGATCGATTTGAGGTTTTGCTTTCGTTTAATTGCTCCTAGTTTTTTTTTTAAAATAATAATATTATTAATTAATTAATTATTTAGCCCATGCAAAGGGTTTATGCTTTTATGATTGTCATATTCCACTACTGATAATTGCATACACATGGACCAAAATTCCTTAATAAATTCTTAAAATAACATTGAATCAATTCCTTTGTGAAAACCAAACAAAAAAGTTCCATTGTGGGTCTCTTCTAGTCAACAGAGTTTTTCTGACAAACAAATAAAAACATAAATCAATTTTTTGTAGTCGCACCGGTTTTCACTGGTTTACTGGGAGAGTTTAGAAAATAGATAGATCAAAACGACTTGAACCGTTTTATAACTTTACCAAGTTCTAAATCTTGACTTAAATAATATTAAAATTATCTTGTATTAAAATAAAATCGATCAGATCATTTTATACTACACACGTCTCCAAATTCCAAAATGTGAATCAGACTTGCTCGACGAATTTGTCATGCTTCCTAGGTTGAAGTGGTTCAACCGCTGTAATAGGTTTAAAAATCATGATTACTACTTCTTTTTTTTCTTTTTCTTGTTCAACGATTACTACTTCAAAAATGCAGAAAAAAAATATATTTTCTTCATACCCGAATGTCGACCATCAATAGGTATTCAAAAAAGTAATATGAATATGAGATATTATTCTGTCTTTTTTTTTTTCATATGAGAATCACACATCATCAACCTTAAGAATATTTTCTTTCGGATTTTTGGATGTGGGAATTTGTAGAACTGCCTATGAAGTTAGAGTCTAGAACACTTCGGTTACTCAAAAAAAAAAAAAAAAACTCCCAAAACATAACGATGATTTTCTACAAGAACGAAGTTAGAGTCTAAAAATTTCGCAATCTGGTATTTGGAACATAGTGATTTAGGGGGTTTATTAGTTTTAAGATTTTTAAAGAGTTAAAATATTTAAAGAATTTACTGTTATTCAATATGAAATTTCCAAAACTCTATTAAAGTATTATGTTATTGGTTTTATTAATTTAAAAATATTATTTAAAATCATTGAAAGTCATGTTTTATTAAATTAAAGATTTTAAAACTTTAATCAAAGTTATGTGTTATTCAAACAAAAAGAATTTAAGTGACTTTTTAGTTGGATTAAAATCTAATGTTATTGGTTAATTGATTTGAATATTTTTTGTGCATATAGAAACTCTTTAAAAATAATAGAGGTAATCATAATATTTTGAATTACTTTCAAAGTTATTTTCTGTTTATATATTTCAGTTTCTTTCTTTATTATAATATCTCCAAATCAATCAGACAATACATTTTAATGGTTAGATCTCATTGATCAAAGACTCCGACACAGTGCTCTCTTCACTATAGAATTTGTCAACAAACGTCAGTTCATCATTGTTGGACATACATTCCATTAAGCAAGTTTCAACAATTATCTTATACGCTTCAAACTATTCCAAGGACTTAAAATTAAAATCCTTATTGTTAATATCAAACTTGTGCTCTAAGACACTTCCAAGATTACTACAAAAGGAAAAAAAGGAAACTTGGAAATGTTGTTTCTAATGATTTAGAGTCAGCATAAGCGTCATGAACATACAAAGTACTAAAAATATAATCTTGAAGATGTAAGGTGAGAGGAAGAATATTAAGACAATATAAAGGTGTGAGAGGATGAATGAACAAAAAAGAAGAAAATCAGAGAGAAGAAGAGAAGATCAGAAGAGAAACCAATCTTCTTCTTATTGTCCTCCTCTGAATATGACTATGTAAATTCAGACATGTTTGTAGAAGAAAACCTTTAGGAGATTATGCCAAGTTTGTTTTTTTGTTTTGTTCTGTTAAGAATGTTTAAAAAGAAATAGATGATAGAAACATAGAAAAAAAAAGTATATTTAGAAACTTTTATTTTTCATCCGTTGGGCTATTTCAATATTATGGTGATTCGTAAAAATTCCTAAATACCATAACGACATAAAATAATAAATCAACAATAAATCAAAAAATCTTAAATGCAACAAACCAATTATTATAAAATGTTTAACCTTGGGTAGTAAAAATTGTTTCATCAAATCTCAAAACAAAAACCAATTCAATCTTCTTGAGATCAGCTCTTGTATCATCCATCCACATATGACCAATTATTGTTTTTCTTTATTGTGTCTCTAATGATAACCAAAAAGTTAACAAAACTTTATAAATAATATATTCATGAATCTCTAAAAATATGAAATACTCATTAAGAAAATATTTATTAATATGTCAAAATTGTAGAATATGTTAAAAGTTGTCAAGATTCTCAAATTATTAAAATCATTGAAATTTAACATAAATCTAAATTGAATAAACCTCCTTTAATTTATATGGTTTTAAGATTGTGAAACAGGTAATAAATTTAAATCACCCTTTTATATATCTTGTATGTGAAACGTAGACTACAACAAAGAATAATGTAATTACTATTCCGTTATTTTTGCTGGTTTAATCGTCATTTAAGATTAGGATTCCCTTGGAGAAGATATGATTTTGTGTCACAGTAAGAAGGATTATATGATTCCTTCTAATCGAAGATATGATTGTAATCTATAATGCAAGTCTTCTGTTCCGTACATATTAAGGGACCCACTCGTCAAATGGTCTGTCTGTGGCTAGGCTTTGATTCCATTAAATTAGTTTAGAAATCTTATAAAACTAACACACAAAAAATCCAATAATTTGTTATCCAAGACAATAACATCTACCACATGGATGTGAGAAGTGCATGGACGTATCTAAAGAAGGCAGCTTCCGGGAAGTTTCATTTTTTTTGGCCTATTCATCATTGTGACCCCAACACCTTTCTTCCATTGCTACCCATACGTATATAAGATTGAACCAAAACAAGAAATTAGTGTAACTTCCAAAATCAATAAAAGATTTGTGGGGCATTTTCAGAAATAATAACAATGTGTTGTATTCGGACAAGACAAATGAGTCTTTCAGCTGTGTTTGCGTCTGTATTTACCCACTTGGGTTCCATAATTCTCTATGATCTTCAACAGGATCTTGAGAGACCATCACTTTGATAAATAGTAATATTTTGATCGACCTATTTGGCTATATCCTCAGACACTATCATTTTCAATGGACGAGGACTACATAAATGGAGTACTTCTGATATTAGTTCTATAATGAAACTTACTTGTCTGGGCCTAGTGGCGCGATATAATCTAAGATTCTCTAGGCCACCAAGTTAGGAGAAAATTATTTACAAAAATGTACAAGTACAACTGATGGTGATATTATATATATATTATCAGTTTAGAATCGTTTATTCAAGTCATTTACTCCACGATTTCTTGATGAGATCTTTCCAAAATCTTCCAACTCTCTTCAAGTGGTATGGATTGGCTGATGGTATGGTAGTAAAGTCATCAAAATGTTTTGGGGGTTGATGGACTTTAAATCACACGACTTTTTTTTATCCCTATATGGCTATCTAGATTCTAAGGTTCTTATATATTTATACTCCTGGAAGCTACATAGCCATACGTATATACACACACTTGCTGTAACCTATATACTGTATATTTTTATATATGTAAATGTTCATTTATTTTGGAATTAAACTCGGTTGATTTGTGACCTACAAAGTTTAAGGAAATGGGGGAGTATTTAACCACACAAAAATATACTCTCTCTTCTCCTTAAAATCGATTTTCTAAGAACAATAAAATGTAAATTTCAAAACATAATAATGGAAGCGTTTTAATAAATTAAACGATATGACAATTAGATTAAAGCATTCTTAAGGCAATTCGTAGAGATTCAAAGAAAAACAAGAATTAGTGAATCATCATAGAAATAATAAGAATCGTTATTATAGCCTTTGCATAAAGGGTGGTTAAATCCTTTCTCAATTCTCATAAAGGGTGGTTAAATCCTTCCCGTAAAATGAGTGAAAGTGCATGGTGTACCGTGTACATGTGTTTCTTGATTCATAATGATTTGAGAATGTTTAATATGAAAATGTCGCATGTGTAATTATTGAAGGAACAAATAAATACGTGTAAAAAAGGTTAAAAGTTAAACAAGGATGTTTTTATATTCTCGTTGGATTCATTCTGTTCACATCATATTCAATAGTTCTTTAGAAGCATTAAACTCATCTTCTAATTTATTCTCAATGGTTTCAAATGACTTACAGTCACAGACTGAGCCAGATATAAATTGATTCGTTCACCTTTATTTCCGAGGTCTGATTGTAATAGTAATAAAAATTTTAGATTAATATGAAATAACAACAGCTAAAAGTTAACTTCAAAAATACTAGAGAACAAAAGGTAGCAGCCACTTCCTGCCTTTTTATGGAGTTACCTCCTCGTGAAGCAAAAAGGGCACATGGCTAACTAAACCATAAGCTTAGTATGCGTACTACGCGACACAATTTGGGCCCTTGGATCTCCCCAATGAACACTGACAAAGCACGTGTTGTAGTGATGCTAAAACCTAACCGTGCTATACCAATTTTCAGAGGTTTAAAAAAAAAAAAAATTCAGAGTTTTTTTTTCTTTCTGTGTTTATCATTTTAAATGATTCATGTCAAACAAAACCGGATTGGCAAAGGAATCACAAATCGACATGTTCAATTTGCCGGTTCTTTCCGGTTTTATTTCTTAAACACAGTGTGTTGTAACTTGTACGGAAAAGCTGGTCTCAAACTTCGTGAAATTATTTTCGTACCATGTTTTTCATTCATTTAGAATTTCTTATATTTTTATTTTTATTTTATTTTAAATATATATATATATTTAAGAAATGAAAATATTTTTAAAATAAAAAAAATCTAAAATAATTCAATATTATTCTTGTAAAAATAGTTCCCAAGTCTTACTGTAGTGTCTTTTAATTTAAAGTTTTTGAATTATGTATTTCTTAAGGGTCAAAATGCATTTTTGAAACTTGAAAGAACATAAAGAAAACAAATTGTAGAGACTAAAATCAATGAAACAAAAACATTAGACAGTTATGTTGTCTTTTATATTTTGAGATTTTTTTATTTCTGATTCTTATTTTAAGGAGAGTTTTTAGTAGTTCGACAAAAAAAGGAGAGTTTTGAGTTGTTATACATATTCTTAGTTCGCCAAATGTAATTTTTGTGAATCCTAATAAATTAAAAAAAAGGTCATTTATTTTTTAAAAATATCATTTTACATTATTTTTCCTTTTAAAAAACCTTTGAATATGAAAGTAAAATTATAATCTTGAACATATTATTGCTTGCTTTAAAAAAATAATGACCAACACGTTTTTTTAACCATTTGCTATATTACTGACCAAAATTAGATTTATTATATTTTGCTATAATTTGTTAAAGCCTGAATTAATTCCAAAAAGCCAGATTTGTGAGCCATGTGTTTGGTTTCTATTGCAATATCTTGTATTTTTATATATTTTGTTTTGATAAGAACAATATCTGTATTTACCATATATAATTTTGTTTCCATACATATAAAAGCATAAAATCTCAATTAAATCAAAAAAATATATATATCAATGCGAAACTTCGAGGAAGTTGCCTTGTAGAATGTGGACCCAAGCCACACACACACCAAAAAAAAAACTAATCATCAGTAGTATTTAAACAAACCTAACGCCACCCTCTTGAGTATATCAAACACCAACAGAAAAACATTTGGTACTCAAGAATTTACATATTTTTTGAGTAAGTAGAGTAATGGCGGGAATTGTGACGGAACAATGGTCAGCGGCGGAGAACGGAAACGGAAACATGACGGCGAAAGGATCGAGCAGAGAACTAAGACATGGAAGAACAGCTCACAACATGTCTTCTTCCTCGTTGAGGAAGAAATCAGACATTCGAATCATCCAGAAGGTTCCATACAAAGGTCTCAAAGATTTTCTTGCCAATCTCCAAGAAGTCATTCTCGGCACTAAGCTTGCCATTCTTTTTCCGGCCATACCTGCCGCCATTATCGGCACTTATTGTGGCTTCAGTCAGGTATTTATACATACTTATATATGATTTGTATATATATTTCCTTTTCTTAACAATATAACAAATCACATCTATGTATTGATAATTATACGTTTCGGGATAGAATATGAAGTGTCAGTTTAATTTTGATTCAAAACTGACAAAGCATCACAAAACAAATCTTTACTTTCCCATAAAATATAATAATTTCGTTATTCATTTTAAAATTACTTTGGCACTAAACGCGTCTGTCTATCATTGATGTTTTAATATTTCATATAATATTATATATGTTTTTGGTATATTTTGCTGATTACCTAATTTTGCGCTTTGTTAAATCGTGAATTATTACAGCCGTTGATATTTGGACTAAGTTTGCTAGGACTCACACCTTTGGCTGAGCGAGTCAGTTTTCTGACAGAGTAAGTATTCATCCTCACATTCTTTATTATTTGAATTCTTCACATTATGAAATGTTCTTTTCGATCAAGACAAGATTTAGCCAACTGTAGATCAATGATACGATACGTATCTATCCATATGTAGATAAAAGATTATGCTATTATCATTATCTTTCTTTCGTTTTCAACAAAAAATATCATTTTTATTTCGTTGCTCTATGATTTGTATCAAGAACCTAAATGTGTCCCTTACTCTTTGCGATAAGTGTTCAATTTTGTCAGTACTTGTTTTGCTTTAAATTTGAGTTGGGTTGTTATGAATATCACGTCAGTTAGGTCCAATCCCACCATATTTTATGCTTTTTTAAAAAAATTAAATGGACCAATATTCCTTCTGAGATTCGTGGATCTATGATTGGGTATCAATTATTTCCCACTCATAGTTGTCAACGTGACAGCATCGTACAAACTTTATCAAGTACATTGGGATGATCGAGAATCATATGATATTTGCTTTTAATAATTTTATTTTCTTAATATTTCATAAATACATTTTTTTTTATGGTAATTAAGTAGTTAACTATATTTTTTTATCTCTCGTGTATCTCGTGCAGGCAACTAGCTTTCTACACCGGTCCTACATGTAACGTCTTCTTAACCTACTAGCCGTTTTATTTTTAATTTCAATATAATCAGTAGAAACTCAATTATTTTGTATGTTTTTGAACCGTAGTGGGTGGTCTATTGAACGCAACTTGTGGAAACGCGACTGAATTGATAATCGCTATTCTGGCATTGACCAATAACAAGGTGGCAGTTGTGAAATATTCGCTGCTTGGTTCCATTTTATCGAACCTTTTATTGGTACTCGGGACTTCACTCTTCTGCGGTGGAATCGCTAATCTCCGGAGGGAACAACGGTTCGACCGGGTATGGTTTCTTTATTCACTCCGGTTCAACTCTATGAACAAAATAAATAAATAAATAAATCAAGAAATGGATAGAGATTTATTAAAAAAAATTGATATATAGAAACACCGAATAAGTTTGACAAAAAAAAAAAACACCGAATAATTGAGATAAGATCACTAAACCGGGAATGAATAGGTGTGGCACGGCTAATATTTAAGTTTTAGTTTGAGAAACAATTTGTACATGGTGGTATTATGATAATAATATGATTAGTCATGTTATGATTTATTGGACCAAATTAATTAATTTCTTTTGGTGTGGTCATAAATTGTTTGCAGAAACAAGCGGATGTGAACTTCTTCTTACTTCTAATGGGATTGTTGTGTCACTTGCTGCCAATGTTGTTCGGATACGTAGCAAGCGGAGAGACTTCGGCTGCTCTTGTTGCTGACATGTCACTGAATCTATCACGAGCCAGCAGTATCGTTATGTTGATTGCTTACATTGCATATCTCGTTTTCCAGCTTTGGACTCATCGCCAATTGTTTGATGCACAAGATGAGGTACTCAAAATATATACACACACAAGATAATATAATTCAGAAGTCGAATATTCGTAATAATATAATTATGTTTCTAATGGATCTTTAAAACTAAATTTGATATAGGAAGATGAATATGATGACAATGTAGCTGATGAAGAAACTCCGGTTATTGGATTTTGGAGCGGATTTGCTTGGTTGGTTGGGATGACACTTGTCATTGCATTGCTCTCTGAGTATGTTGTGGCCACAATTGAGGTAACCTTTTTTTTGTTGTTGATAAAATTGAGGCAACTTTTGTTATGTGTTAGAAATGCCACGTCACATAAAGCCTAAAACATTTGTATAAAGGATAAGAGTTATTAATCCACTTAATCATTGTATATATACGATGAAACTTATAGTTTGGGCTAATTAATATGCATGGCGTTATGTTGGCTATAGGAAGCATCGGAATCATGGAACTTATCAGTGAGTTTCATAAGCATCATATTGCTTCCTATTGTTGGAAATGCAGCTGAACATGCTGGAGCCATCATTTTCGCTTTTAAGAACAAGCTCGTGAGTTCCATTTTTTTTCTAAACCCTTATCACTTTTAATCAGTCGATTCAAGAACTCTTTTTGTATACAAATGCATGAACTTATGTGAATGCAAATCATTTTCAGGACATATCTTTGGGAGTTGCTTTAGGCTCTGCGACTCAGATTGGCTTATTTGTAGTTCCATTGACCATTATCGTATCGTGGATTCTAGGAATTAATATGGATCTCAACTTCAATCTCCTTGAAACTGGTTCTCTTGCTCTTTCCATTATCATCACTGCCTTCACATTACAGGTTAAGCATTTTTCTACACCTCATAAAATTATATATCAATCCATTAGAATGATCCAAAAATTAAATATGTAATTGTTTTATATTTTGTGGTTCTTTAGGACGGGACTTCTCACTACATGAAGGGACTGGTCCTCTTACTTTGCTATATCATTATTGCCATATGTTTCTTCGTTGACAAACTTCCTCAGAGTGAGTTTATATAAATTCCACATTTTAATAAATTTATTAGTTTGACAATATCATAGTTACATAACACAAAATTTTGATGATTGTATATTTCAGAACAACCAAATGCTATTCACTTGGGACATCAACCGATGAACAATGTTGTCACTGCAACAGGAGGAGGAATTTTCTCATCTTAAATTTTAGACAAGTGGCCAATGTGTTGAAGCAAAATTTCTAAACCGAGACAATGGAGGAAAAAAACAAATTCTTGATTCATTTATAAATATGAAAGGCTTGTCAGAGAGATTCAGTTTCACATTTTTCTATGTTGGGTGTCTTGATGAAGATGAGTTTTTAAGAAGTTTATATGGGTTTCAATGGATTATTACCAATATTTCTATCTCCTCTTTCTCCATTTCTCTGAACTTTTGATATAAAATTATGAATAAATGGATTATTAAATTTCTTTCTTTGGACGTGCGTTTGATTTGTCATATGTTGACCGCAGAAAGAAAAATATTGGACTAGTGAGGTGTGTTTAGAAAAAGGAAAAAAAAAATGATTTATCACACTTTAGCTAAAGTATTCTTAAGTGGAGAATTCGAAAGCTAAGTATGATTAAGAATAGAAGATACTTTCTTGGGATAAGTCACATGACATAGATGATACTTTGTGGGCTTTTATGTTAAAAGCCCAATTTATCACTAATTGGGCCGCTTAACTGACAAATAGTTGACCGCGGGTCTTGAGAAGTTTGAATCACACGAGATACGAGGCTGCCTCATTGGTCAGACCATTTAAATATCAAACGTCCGATTAGTCAATCGCCGTTGTGCATCCAACGGTTCAGATTTTAAATCCAGTCACTGGGTCCTACGTTATTTACACCTATACCCCCTCCAACGCTCCTCCTCCTGAGAAAACAGAAGAACAGTGGCAGTTTCGTGATTATACGACTGAATCAATCTCTGTAAATTTCTTCTTCCTCCTTCGTAGATATTGTTTCTTCATCTGCATTTTGTTTAATCTTGTGATCTTCATTGTTAACCTTCTGTTTCGTTGTTTTTTTTCGGTCACTACGATCGATCGTTCAACAATGATCCAGCTAAAAGTGATCTCGTTCTAAGTGTGACGAAGAAGTTTCGAGAAATGGAGAATGTGGTGGTGACTGCTCGAGATGGAGATGAAGAACTCTCTTTATTCTTGGAGATGCGAAGACGTGAGAAATTTCAAGGCGTTGCTTCTCTTCCAGAATCTGGTGAATTACTGAATCACTCTTTCTCCAAATTTGACTTCAATTTCCCCCAATCTGAGCTCCCGGAGCTTAAATCTAAGAATCGGAATACGAAATTAAGCTGAATCTCTGGTTTTGGATTCGTTTTTGAGTTGTTTGGTTAGCTCTTGTAGCTGATTTTGTGCTATTTACTACGTTTTCTAGCTTATGAAGATTGGATCTAAGAGAAGTCTGATGTAATCTTTAGTATTCATCGATTAGCTAATTTTTGTAGTGAATTTCATGAAAACTTGATGAATCTTTTTACAGGACGAAATGGTGTTGATGACAAGTCAAGCACAGAGAGTTTATTGCTCACCAAAACGAGATGTGTTGAGCTGCGTAGGAGCGCAGTTGAAAAATTCTTGGACTCCGAGAACGATAAATCAGATTACGAATGGTACATCTTCAGTTCTTTTAGTGATTTTTCTTATAGATGTTTGTGTATTATCTGTTGCATCAGTGTTGAATGTGATTCGCTTAATATGTAAGTATAAGTGTTATTGTGATTCTGAATAGTTTGCTTCTAAGAATTCATGTGTACATGCACATATTTCTGAGATTTTAGGTCTCTTCTTATTGCTATTTGGTGCTGTTACATGGAATGTATGTGCCTCAATCTTCCTTTTCGTTGTGATATTCATCTTGAGATAATCTGATTTCAGGTTACTTGCGGCTCCTGATACGCTACAAGGGAAAGAGAACTCCATGGTTAAACTCAAGGAGCCTACAACAACTAGGCTCACCGCTCTTAAACCACGGGTAAGAGCCTAAGTAATATGTTTACACCACTGTGGGATTGTGGTCCATGTTTACAGAAGACTAATCATTCCCTCTGTGTAGCCCTTTAATGATTGCTGCTGCTAATTCATGTTAAGCTTTTTGTTTTAAGGTGGAAAACATCCCTCAAGAACCTGTGAAACGGAGCGTCAAGGCTTTCAAAACAATCCCAAGAACTGCTTTAAGCAAACAAGCCAACACTATTGCTGAACTAAAACCAAACAGTAAGCCTTCAAGACAAGCCACACCAACTTCACGAGCCACATTACCTTCCAACAGAGAAACCAACTCTACTCGGAATGCTAATACATCAAATCCACGAGCATCTGCTCTTACTCGTTCATCCTCTGTGGGAAAGTCAGCTTCTAGTGCTAAATCTACATCTATAACAATCCCTGAAGTGCCTGCTAGACCTGTCTCAACCTCAAGAAGCAGAGTGGTGTACAGTTCTGGTGAGAGATCAAAAGGACGGTCCAAGATTAGCAATGATGTGAATCCTGTGTTGATGGGGACTCAAATGGTGGAAAGAGTTGTGAACATGAGGAAACTTCCACCTCCAAGACAGGATGATAACACGAGCTCGGGCTTTGGGAGAACTCTCTCTAGGTCGTCTCTCGACATGGCCTTGAGGCACATGGTACTATAAATCCTCATTCCTTTAACATTTGAAGCTACAAAGTTCATAACTTGTAAGATTTTTCATAGTTTGGTTGTTAAATTTTTCTCAATGTGCAGAACATAAGGCGTAGCAGCATATCGAAGAATCTGACGGTAACAATCAATGCTCCAACAAACTCTATGGACAAAAACGAGTCATCGTGATGATTATCAGAATTTCATCAGCTTTCTGAGTAAGGAACCTTTGGTGGAAGAGTTTATGGAAACTACTTATAATTAGCAGATATATATAGTCATATAGATGATGCTACATTGGTGTATTGTCAACTTATTTCATTGAAGAATCGTTTCCTAGTAAAACCATTTGTTGGTTATATGATTGAATATTCAAAGAATTAAAGAGTAACATACGTCACCACTCATGATGAACCAAAAGTAGAAAACCATTTGTTGCACGACGTATTATGCATAATTTTCAACATAAATCGATTAGATTGAATCATGAAAGAGTTGGCAAAAAAAAATTCAACTAAATCATTAAAGAGTTTGGCAATAGAAAATCAATTAGAATCATTAATTAGTTTGGCAAAAAATAATTTAATTAGAATCACTAAGTAATAACTAAAATGATTTTTTTTTACCACCTAAAAATCTTCCACAAGAACAGCTAAACAAAAATATGGCAGCACTCCTACAAGTTAGTGGTATGCACATCATCAGCATATTCTACAAGACTAATCATATGTTATCTGTATTACAACCAAACTCCCACGTAAGATTGACCAAACAATATTTAGATAATGTACATATGTGTATTAGTTTAACAGCTTTGTTTAAAGCCTACAAAACATGAAGAACCTTATATTACCCTAATCCCCAAAACATTACCTAGATAATGGAGAAGATGAATTCATCACATTCTTTAATTCTATCTCAACATTTTCCCACTTTGTAAGAAAAAAAACTACCTAGACCAAACCACATTAATCTATATTTATAAAATTCAACTACATAGATTAAACCACATTAATTTACAAGAATAATGAACAATATAATTGAGGAAAAATTATTATTATTATTATATACCTCTCTTAGTCTCTTATCATCTGCATTAGCTTTAGACTCCATGTGAGTTTTTGACTTTCCCTCTCTGTGTCGTAAGACATTTCTGAAACAATGGAGAAGGAAACATTTGACATCCGCCAACTCAAGCACACGAATTCACCGGTCTTCTCTACCGCCATTTTCGCCGTCATATTATTGATCATTGCCTCAGGAACAATCCTCTCAAACATGTCTCTAGAATCAACTTTCTTGCCGTCTTCACCAACCTATGAGGTAGCAACACAAACGAACAAAATGGAGCAAAAATCATCAATGGCTCCTCCAAAGAACACTACAAGCAGAGACAGGATCGCTTGGCTTCGGTTACATCTCTCAGAACTCGAGGTTTTCAAGTCAACCAACCTATCAGTTCAGTTTCATCAAAGGGTTCTCAACTCTCTTGACGAAAAATGCGAGGTTAGATTCTTCATGACATGGTTTTCACCAGCCGAGTTTTTCGGTAAAAGAGAACTTCTATCCGTAGAAAGCGTTTTCAAATCTCATCCTCAAGGTTGTTTAATGATAGCATCAGGATCATTAGATTCTCTACAAGGAGATAACATTTTAAAACCGTTGCGTGATCGTGGTTACAAAGTGTTTGCAGCTACACCAGACATTTCATTGCTTCTTGAAAACACACCAGCCAAAGTTTGGTTTCAAGAAATGAAAAGCTGTAAAAGAGATCCAGGAAGGATAGCGATATCTCAGAATCTTTCAAACCTAGCAAGACTAGCGATTCTATACAAGTACGGTGGTGTTTACTTGGATACTGACTTCATCGTGACAAGAAGCTTTAAAGGGTTGAAGAATACTATTGGAGCACAAACTGTGGTTGAAGGAGATTCAAAGAACTGGACAAGGCTGAACAATGCGGTTTTGGTATTCGATAAAGATCATCCGCTTGTTTATAGTTTCATAGAAGAGTTTGCTTCGAGTTTTGATGGAAACAAATGGGGACACAATGGTCCTTACTTGGTGACAAGAGTTGTACAGAGAGTGCAAGAAACGATTGGGAGTAGTTTTGAAGTGTTGTCACCAGTTGCGTTTTATCCGTATAATTGGTTAGTCATTAAAAGATTGTTTCAGACGCCAAGGAGTAGTAATGAAACGATGTTGCTCAAAGATGATTTGGTTAAGCTGAATGAAGAAAGCTATGGGTTGCATTTGTGGAATAAGATTACTAGGAAACTTAAGATTGGAAAGGGAAGTGTTATTGATATTGTGATTTCAGATCATTGTGTTGTTTGCAGAGAAATTCAAAGATGACGAGAAATAAAATTTATGTGTATTTGTGAACTCTAATCTTGATTTTTTTCTAGGTTTGTGTAAGATTTGTGTCCAAATCTTAAACACCTGTTCTTTTCTTAGTCAGTACAGAACACGTTAGTTTTTTTTATTCTACATGATATTTTGATACATAGGCTCAACTGCCTTGCAACACACGTATCAAAAGCTCAAAGCTAAACACCAGAATCCCTTGGGGTTTTTTTTTTTTTTTTTTTTTCTAGTGAAACTTCCTTGTATTGATGACATTTATAGCTTTGTGGTAGGTGACTGTTAGAACTTAGAAACATAATAATGAATTTAAAGGAATAAGAAGAAAATACATATCTGATTTTTTTTGGTCAAACAAAATACATATCTGAATTTTTGAAAAATAAGTGTGTACTTTAAATGGTTAAATTTCGGGGAATTAAGCGGAATATGAATGTACAATATATCTTCAAATGGATCACAAATGTATGTTAAAATTTAAAATTTTACCAACATAGATAATCTTATAATTTGTTTTTTGAGAATTTTATACAAGTAAAATATGATTATAAAAAAAAAAGGAAATATCCATCCACAAGATTCCTTTTTCAATTATTGGAGTCGCTAATAAAAAATTGGGTATTTCGGGTGAAAGAGAAGTCGTAATTGGAAATTTGGAGTCGCTAATAAAAAATTGGATTAACAGAATTCCAAATCATTGTTTACACGTGGCCCCAAGGGATTGGCGAAGACTCAATTCCTCCCAATAAAAATTATACAATTACTTGCAAGACTTGAGGGTTTTTCTAGGTGTCCTAAACCAAAACGAACTTGGTTCTATGAATTTGTTTCAATAGCGGCACAAACAAAAACAAAGTAGAATCTTAACTCCCTCTAGAATTAGGAACCGAATCAACTCGAGTATATATATATAAACTAACTATATTCTACGTTCTATCTATCGTTTAAGCTAACAAGGAGACCTAGCATGAGTCCTAAGATGCGAGCACGGAAGCTACCGATATTCGCCGTTAGTGTTTTATTAATGTATCTCCTGTACATGAAATCTCCAAACTCTACTGTCTCTGAGTCTGACAATAACACACCGTTCAAATCAAACGTGCCTCTTCCCAAAACCACTAGCCCCATGATGAGGAGTAGTACTAGTAGAAGTGTCGTCTCAGTCATGGACTCAGATCAAGAAGAAAAGGAGTTAGATCCATTAATACCTCCTCCTAAAGCTAACAAGAAGAACAGAATCGAATGGTTTAGACAAAAACTACCTAAGCTTGAGATACTAAAATCAACTAACAAGAGCAAAAGATTCCATAGAAGAGTTTTGGAGTTGTACAACAAGAATTGCTCAGCTCAGTTCTTTATGGTTTGGCTTTCTCCAGCAAAATCTTTTGGACCAAGAGAGATGTTAGCTGTTGACACTCTCTTCACCACCAATCCTGGTTCTTGCTTAGCGATTTTATCTAACTCCTTGGACTCTCCTAAAGGCAACAAAGTCCTTAAACCATTTCTTGATCGAGGTTTCAACCTTATCGCTGTAACTTTAGATATACCATTCCTCGTCAAGAACACTCCTGCTGAAACTTGGCTTATAAAGCTAAAGAGTGGCCACATGGATCCTGGCTCTATCCCTTTGTTCATGCATCTCTCTGATCTAACAAGACTCGCGGTGCTCTACAAGTACGGAGGAGTCTATCTAGATACAGACATCATCTTCCTCAACGATATAACAAGACTAAGAAACGCAATTGGAGCACAGAGTATGGATCCAGTAACCAAAATATGGACGAGACTAAACAATGCAGTGATGGTCTTTGACATCTACCATCCGCTTATCCTTGAGTTCTTGCATGAGTACTCCACAACTTTCGATGGAAGCAGATGGGGATACAACAGTCCTTACCTATCATCTAGAGTTATCAAAAGATTAGGAAACAAACCTGAATACAACCTCACAATCTTTTCACCTGACGCTTTCTATCCAGTGAACTGGATCAAAATCCCGAGACTTTACAAGAAACCTGAAACCACAAGAGAAGCTAAATGGGTAGAGAAGAGAGTACAGGACATGAGCAAAGAGAGTTATATGATACATCTATGGAACAAAGTCACAAGGAAGATAAGGATTGAAGAAGGAAGCGTTATGCATAGTATTATCTCCACTCACTGTACAGTCTGCGGAAACATCACAAACTCTCACACTTGAAAGATTCATTCATTCAAGTGTTTTAAATATTTATAGATTCATAAAGAAGCAAACTTTGATAGAAAAGGAAGATGTTTTAACAACAAAAGAGTCGTAGCACCAAATTTAAAAGTTACAGTGAAAACAAGATAGTGAAGAAACTCAATTTTCTAATTAGAGAAGAGAGACTCGTCAATGTCGATTTTGATCTTCTCGTCGTTCTCAAACTTATCTTTCCTCGGTGGTGCTGGAGGAACTGGTACTCTCTCTGGTCCTCTTCCTTTACTCTTGTTTCGTGGCCTTGCCTGGCTCCACATTAAAAACCCCAAAAATTCAAAACCAAAAACTTAGAAAATCGTAAACGAATTCGAAAAAAGAGAGATTTTTTTTTACTTACATTGCCAAAAGAGTGATTAAAACGCTTTCCCTTAGCTGTTTTCCGGTCACCTCGACCACAGTACACTGGTCACACCGGAAAAAAAATCAATCCATTAACGAATTTAAGAGAGAGTAATGTGCTCGAGGAGAGAAATTACCAAGTGGAATTGAGCTGGATGATGAAGTTGAGAGAGTGAATTGTGGTGTGGAGGAAGAGAGAGAGACGCCGGTGGTTTCTGAATGAGATGATGATAAACGTGAAGAAGATAATACGACGGTGGTGACTCGCGGAGGAGCTCTGAGTAGAAGCGACGCCATCGCCGTTGTTCTGTTTTTCGAATTTTGTTTTTGAGGAAGATAAGGTAGAGAGAAAGAGAAATGAAGTTTAGGATAGGCTTTTAGATAAAGCATAATTGGGCTTGAGTTTTTAATTAATTATTTGAATTGGGCTTTTAGGTTAAGTCCAAGTCCATTATAAAACCCTACACGCTTGTCACGTGTCACGACCTTCTTCTTCTTTCTTCGTCTTCTCTGTGTAGCTTAGCTTCTTCAGACACCAACCAATCGCAACCAAATTGATGATCTTCGAATTTCATTAAGCTTGAATCTCTTTGGTAAGTATTTAATCATATCTTCTGAAAAAAGATTCAATTTTTGATAAATCCAATCTCTTTTTTAATTATCTTAATCACTTAGCCCCAATTTAAATCTGTATTGTTTTTGTCCTTTATGCTAAACAGGATTCACTAATCTCAATCTCAGAACTGTTCTTGCAATAAATCGGTATGCTCTCTTCTCTCTGAAATCTCAACTCCGAATTCACTTTTATCCAAATTCGTTTACTGCTATAGATTCTGCTTTATCTGTATAATTGAGTTTGCCATGAAATCACAAAAAGTTACAATTTTTTGAAATAATTTTCTTAAGTAAAGTCTGAATCTTTATCTTTGAATAGTGTACATAATGGAAAAAAAAGAGGAATTTGATGAGAGTGAGATTGAGTACATGAGTTATGATGGTGAGCATCACCTTCCATTGATTATGTCTCTAGTAGACCAAGAACTCAGTGAACCTTACTCCATCTTTACTTATCGTTACTTCGTCTACCAATGGCCACAGCTATGCTTCTTGGTATTTTCTTATACTCCTCTTTTGTTTACTTATACCTCTTTCTATTTGATGGATTTGATGAAAAGCTTTCTCTTCTGAAATAGGCTTTTCACAAAGGTAAATGCGTAGGAACTGTAGTCTGTAAGATGGGAGATCATAGACAAACCTTAAGAGGATATATCGCTATGTTGGTTGTTATTAAACCATATCGTGGCCGTGGCATAGGTAATAATAACTGAAGATTTTGATTGTGTTTGATTCCAATGCAAAGCCATGTCTTTCTTAAAGTTTTCATTTTTGGTTTACAGCTACAGAGCTTGTCACAAGATCGATAAAAGCGATGATGGAATCAGGCTGTGAAGAGGTATGATTTTATAGTTCATGTCTGATTACAATACGAGAGTATGGTTTTATGTGATTAATGAAAAACATGTATGATTGATTAAAAGGTGACTCTGGAAGCAGAAGTGAGTAACAAAGGAGCATTGGCTATATATGGGAGACTTGGGTTCATAAGAGCTAAAAGGCTATACCATTATTACTTGAATGGTATGGATGCATTTCGCTTGAAGCTTTTGTTTCCTAGGCCTCATGTACATCAAAGACCTACTCAACGTCAACTCCAACAAGAGCAAGAGAATTTTGCTAGAAACAATTGCTTTCCAGCTGAGAGAGACTGATATGCACACCTTTTGGCTTACGTCATGTTTAAGGCCAATGAATGAAACAAAGGTGTGTGTGTTTCTTCTTATGTATTTTAGAATTGAACATGATGATCATTATTAGACAATGTTTCTGTTTCCTGTTTCAGAAATATACAATTCTTGTCCCTTATTTCATCAAGTATAATGTAAAGACATGATTGAATTGTTTTGAATATTGTTTTTGAAATATTGCAAACTGTTTTCTAAAAGTAATATCTTCAGAAATACTATCCATATTAGATTAGTCCATATCTTCAACTTTTAAAAGTCTTTTTTTTTTGTCTGTCCAATCCTATATATTAAGTCAATCGGAAACCAATGTATTTACATGAGAAAAATAGTAACTATGTGCACATTCTCATTAAGTAGAATAAATCTAATAACTAAATAAATTCTTAAAAAATAAGAGTTGCATAAATCTGAAATAAATAAAATCCATTTTTCTAGACATGTCATCATCCTAACAAGGTCTGCATAATCAGTAAGAAAGATAACATCCGGATATCAGTCTCTATTAGACAAGAAGAAGGAAAAAAACATTTGTCTCAAAACTCACATGGGCTAAATCAGAACAAATTAAAGACGATTCACCAATTGCCACATAGTTATTGACATTTGACTATTTGACCCACTTAACTTAGCCAGCGTTACTTCACCCGGGTCCAACTCTATATGTGATGACTCACATTCACATTATGCCACATTTACTTCTGAATTCTCTAAAACTATTATATGCCATTAGAAGAAACATCTTTGTAAAAGTTTTTTATTTATTTTTAACCAAAAGAAATGAATAAAAAAAGTCAGATGTGGAAGAAAAAGTACAGGAATCATCTCTGGATTCAAACGAGAATATTAGTTAATAATTTATCTATATATATATATATATTTTTTTTTCCCAAAGTACATGTGAAACCAGAGCATATGATAAGGTGAAGGATTGAGTATGAACACATGCCATATTTAATAAGAGAGACAAGAACGGTCCTCTGATCCATTCTTTCATCAGAGAGACAAGGTGTGAAGTAAATAATGGCACGTGACTGACACGAATAACCCACGTGCGATCTCTCCCCCACACCCATGTGGCCCCTAAGGCATGACCGGTTCCGTCGGTACAACTTGTCCAAGTTTAAAATTTATAAAATCAAACTAGAATTCAAGAATCAACTGTTAATTTACTTCTTATTTTGTCTAGAAAAAAAAGTCAATGCAAAGATTTTAGTTAATTAGTAGTTTAGTGATTTGAACCTGTATGAATGTGTACACATGTGTTTTTACAAAAATAACAAGAAAATATTAAGTAAAAAGGATTGTTTTGTGTTGACTAAAGGCTAAAGCCAAGTAAAGAAAGAGAAGACGAAACATTTCTTAGCCTATTGTTTTAGCAAATACTCCAAATTAAGAAATCACACACTACAATATTATCGACTATTCCATATTAAAAGAAAAACTAAGGAGTGAAAAACAAAAATACAAAACCCCAAAAAGAAGATAAAACAAAAATTAAGAGCTTAGCAAAGAGGTGTGTAAAAAAGTACACTATTTTCGTGACTTTTTTTTTTAACTCCCTTTACGTATAACGAACACAAAACACAACAAATAATTTCAAGAACCTCCTCCACAAAAGCATTAATTTTAGTCGACCTCTAGGTCTCGATCTCTCTTCTCTCAAAGAAGGTGGTGTAAAGCCGAGACCGGAGCGTGAGCAGCGGCTGCAGCTGGAACCGCTGGTTTACATTGGTAACACTTGGCAAAGAGACCAAAAGTGTCTACTTGACGAACAAAGTTGGTTACACTAGCCCATCCACCGAACCCGAATCCGACAACCAGAACCCAAATCACCACGAACGCATTCAATACATACATCGCCGTCCAGCTCGGTAAAAAGAACGGTGGCTTCTCCGCCGCATTCTACAAGAAACATCCAAAAAAAAAAAAAAATCAAGAACCATTAAGAAAGAGAGTGTGTGTGTTTTGTAATAATTGTCGTATAGTAATGGACAAAAGCCAAAGCTTTGTTGACCCATGAAAATAGATAGAGAGATATGATTGTGATTTGTCATATTCAAAGACTCTCACTTTAGATTTATGTTAGGCACACAGTCCCTATTGTACAGCTCCTTTTTTCATTTCTTTGATTATGACTCTTACCTATTCCCCTCCCTCATTTTCCTCCCAAAATATCCCTTTTTTCTTATGTTTTAATATCATATATAAACCATGTTTCAAAAAGAAAAAGAAAAAAAAGAATTCCTAGTCAATTACTAATACTAACCTAACCATAATTTTTTATTATATTTGATTATAAGCGTATAAAGAAATGAACTGAACGAAACCAACTAAAATAAATAATTTTAGAGTAAAGGAATGTGGATGATGATCATATCTTCCGTAAGATACGGAACACTGAACCCCATTTTCTTTTAAATTACGTTTATACCCTCCTATTTCATACCCTACCTCACAACTACACAGTCTCAAACACTAACTATAATATTCCTCCACCGACCCTTTTAGTATAATTGGTAACATATGTGTCAAGTTGTTTAAAAGGTTTTAAGTTTTAGTTGGGTTAGTAAAAGTTATATACCTGACGAGCGGAGGCAGATCGGTAAGTGAGCATGTGAGCTAGAGAAGGAATGATATAGACGGTGAAGCTAACCAAAAGAGCGCCAACAGCGGAGTTGATAGGACCGAAGAATGGGAAAATAATAGCTAAGAACCAAATCGGTATAACCACAGGCAATCTAGCCAAAGCTCTTAAGCAAATGCTCTTAGTGTCATGCATCCCTATCACTTTCTCCCATACAAAGTACAATGGCGTACATGCGAATCCAAATGTTATAAACTGCATTATATGTAACACATTGCATTAAACTTAATGATCAAAATTTTACCAAATGTGAAAGTGAAAAAAATGTTGTTACCTGATGAATAAGCATGAGGATAACCGCGGCGTCACGCCACGCGTTTTTGGGAAGAAGAGCGAAAGCGTTTGAATGGTCGAGAAGTGCGTCTCCGAAAGCCCAGTAAACGGCGGAAGCTGATGGAATCGTTAGTGTGAAGACGTATAACGTCGCCATCAAGTAAATGTATTTGAACTTTTGTGGTTTCCACATCGCATGCATTATCTCACTACAAGTTAAAAAATTTACTGTTAATATTCATAGTATTAATCCTAAGTCAAATAAGTAAAAGATTCGATTCACCAAAATCATTTAAGACATAGAATCCTAAGTCAAATATTTGAGATTTTACAAGAGACGATCTACTACTAGTAGTAGTAGTGCTTTGGTGGCAATAGTGTTTTTTTTTATTCTTTATAGGGATAGGAATAATAATTAGTTTTTTAAAAGAAAGGTTTTATCAAATGTTTTATTAGTACTATTTTAAGGATATGAAAAAATAATAATGTTAATCATCATGACTGTAATAATAGTTACACCTTATTTGCCGGCAAAAGCTGCAATAGAAGCGGCGAAGAAACGATACACAGCACCCAAAATTTTAATAATATCACACCAATTTTTATCAATACTTTACTGCCAATTTAGCTTTAACTTAAATAGGAGTATTCAACTATGTCTGACAGAATTTATTGACCTTTTATATATAAAATAACTTAACATTATAGTAATAATCATTAAGAAATTAGATAATAGTAGTAACTTACACAGTAACCGCGTGACCACCAAAGGTATACAAAATATTGGTCGCACCGGTAAAATAAAGCACTAGCTTTGTTGGACCTGAGTGTTTCACACCTTCCGTCTAATTTCAAAATTACCAACAACAACAACAAACAAAAATATTCAGATTAGGAGAATATTATTGAAAACAGTGCTAATTTTGTCTAGTTCTACACTTTTAATCAAAAAAGTTATATAAATAAAAATACAAATTTGGGTTCAGATGCACGGAATAATTCATTTCCTTTTCCCTGATCTTAAAAGAGAAATACGAATTTTTATTGTTTTTCCCTTTATAAATAAGGCATATACTGTCACCTCATTACAAAGCATATAAAAAAATGAAAACGACAGTTTTACAATATATTTCTATGAATAAAAATAAAAATAAATTAATATACCTGGCCATGGATGATGGAGGCAATGGCTAAGTACCAAGCAGTGTAAGTGGTCATACCCAAACCAAGGAATGACCAAATACGATAATTATGAAACGATGGTATAAACACAGTGGTTGCACAACACGCGCCAAATATATAAGTCCATGTTCTCTTGTCCAAATGATCGTTTATGTAGTAAATATTACTGCAAAAAAAAAAAAAAAAAAAAACCAATCATTTTTCATTATTCATTAATAATAATTCCTCATAATTAAAGAGTGATTAGAGAAAAAAGATTAAAATTAATGAAAGACCTGGCACAAGCAATGAGTTGGATAACAGATCCAAACAAGAGGAAAGTGCAATTAAATGCGAGTCCTAATGCTTTCCAGTATGTACCAAGTAATCCATCAAGTACTTCAAACCACTGTTGATTTTGTTAAAATCAAAGATTAGTGAGAATGATTAGTTACACAATTAGTAATAATAATATTTGATAAGAAACCTGAATAACGTGGTTTTTGAAGCTTTTGCCTTCTTTCTCTTTACGAGCTCTGTACTCAACGTAAAGAACACTGATGAGATAAGCAGTCCAGCTTCCTAATAATCCATAGAAGATCTGAAGAACTATTCCTGATAACATTCCTAATTGACTGAACGAGTACGGTAACGTTAATAGCACTTGCGCCACCTGAAAAAATCAAATTTAAAAATCAGAACTTTATGATTAGAAATTATGTAATCTTTGATAAAGTTGAGATTTTTTTTGTTGGGTTATAAGTAAAAACCTGGTTAGATGCGCAGCTGAACCAAGCGTCCCAAACAGAGCCACCGTGCCAGAGGAAATTACTAAGATTAGAACCACCGGAGACACCGTCGTGGTCTTCGTTGTCTTTTCCGGTTCGGTTTCCGTTTATCTGATCTGTTCCGTTGTCATTCGCTACTATTGCTTCTACTCCTTCCGACATTTTTTTTTAGATCTGAAAACAAAACGACCCTGTTTTGGTTAATAACCACTTTTAAAAAAGAGTGGAGTGGTTAGTAAACTAAGTAAGTGAAAACAGAGTTTTAAGAAACAGAATTTTGAGAGTGAAGAGAGATCTTAGATTTTTGGTAAGAAAATTAAAACACAGAGGGGAAAAGAGAATCTTTCTTCAGTTAAAGTAGAGTGTCACGTTTTTTTTTCTCTTCTTTAGTTAAAAAAGAAAAACAGAGGAGAGAATGACTTACGTTTTCTTTCTTTTAGAGAAGGAAGAAGATGAGAAGGAATCAGAAGCAACAAAGACCCAACACTGGTTTTGTCCCTAATTAAGTACTTCTTTTTCAACTTTTTTTTTCTTTCTCAAAAATCTTTAGTCTGTCTTAAAGAAACAGAGTATAAAAGAAGAACTCAGAAAATGGCAGAGAAGGAGAGAAGAAGGAAAGAAGAAACTTTGATCTGAGCAAAAGAAGGAATGAAGCTAAAAATACTATAAGATGCTTCGGGCTTCACCCCCCCTCTTCTTTTTATATACCAAATCTATCTCTCTTTTCTTCTTTTTTTTTTTCTTTTTTTTTACTTCTCTTCATTTTTTCTTTTCTTTTATATTTTTAAAAAAATAATAAAGAGATTAAACAGGTGCTGTAAATTAAATTAAATCACAGCATTAACCTTTTGTTTTTTTAGGTAACGGTAGCATCTCAGTTTTTTTTTTTACGTTTTCGCATTAATAACTAATGTGACTTTTGACATCCACGATTTCCGGGTTCTACCATACACATACAAATTAATTTGTTATGCCTTATGGGTTCAAAATACATAATTGTATAGAAGAAGTACAGAATACGCTTTTAGTATCTAACTAAATCATAAGTTTTGTCATTAATTGAAATAATTTAAGATATGATGACCCAAAAAAATATATTCTATGCAACAAGTTACTTTCTCTTTTTCTTTTTATTTGTAATTTTAATTTTTTCACATTTTTAATAAAATAATTAACTTTTTTATTTTACCTTTAATTAATATTTATTTTATTTTATTTCATCGGTCAAGACACTAAAATATTAAGAATAAAATTGAAAATTTTACCAAACATCTTCACTGTAAACATAAAACAACATTTATTTTGTAAAAAAAAAAAAAAAACGAAAGAAGTAAAGTTGACGAGTTATTGACTTATAGACAACATAATAGGTATCTCTAAACTTCTTTCAACAGCTATCTCGATTTAGATTTATTAAGAATATATCTACCACTACAGTTTAACACCGTTCTAAAAACTACAGCATGTTTTAAAGTTTGCGCACCATCAATTTTGAAGAAAAAAAACGTAATCATGTGATCACTTACAAAAATGGGTTAAATATATGATCAACTACCAAATTAAAATAATTTTCACACAGTACGTAATTTAGCTAGAGTAATCAGGTTTTATATATCCAAGTATATTGGCAGAGCCATTCTTACTCTAGTAGAGAATTTACCTAGGCGAATTTTTTTAAACTATCCTACTCAACCAAAAATTTTTTTTTGATAAGTTCACAAACAACGAGTCAATATAAAAAGATTATCTTATTTTGTTTAAATGAATCGTTTTAGTTAGTTTTTAAAACTGAAAATTCTCAAAGACCTTTGTTGATTTATTTTGTTTCTTAAGCTGGTACAATGGAAATGGCTTCCCCACAAGCTACAACAACAAACAAAATGCATATAATTATTAATAGGTCTATAAATGTTTTACCAACAAATAATTTAAGGCTAATTTTAAAAAATAATTGATACTATAATCACGGCTAAGGAAATCGGAAAATGGTGGATCTTAGAATCTCTATGGTCAGACAAGTCTAAGAAATTTGATCATCGACCGCAGGCTCATGTTATCAGTGATGAATTTGCAAAATACTCATTGCCAATCTAAGAAATTATTGGATACTACGGCATACCAAATACTACTAGTTTTAAAAGTGCATAAAATACACATATAGTTAGAATACAATCATGATGAAACTATAAAATTCTCCTTTTCATGTTTGACAACTAACGTAACATTAAACAAGCCTCTTATAAAAATAAATAAAAAAGACAACTAACATAGATTGCTTAACGTATTTGAATATCTAATTCTCATAAGGTAAAATTAATAATTTCAATTTAGACTATTTATTAATTTCATGTTTGTATAAATAAAAATATGTCTTGTAAACAATATAAATCAGATATCAGTATGATTCCAAAAGAAGTTATACAAAATATATTTACAAAAAAAATAAAGAATGAATTCATATGTAATCTCAACTAGTTCGATGAAAATAGTAATGTGAATTACTAAAAAAAAATCTACAACGCCATTCGTTACATGTGTTATTTTTAGACAAAAATTAGGGATGCTTTATCCGAAAGGTCAATGGTAGGTAGGCACAGAACTAATATATACTGGTCTAATGAAATTTTAGTATCTTGATATTTAATGAGTTATATCTTTCATATTTAATGAATTATAGTGACTAGTTTGATAATAAAATTGGATATATATAGTATGATATTCTTTTCCAATTTATTATTAAAGATATTATCTCGATGTGCATAAGTGCATTGTACGAATTCGCACGTAGTGTGACAATCTTCGTTTCTAAGTTTCGTAAGCAACTTGCTTCCTCAGCTGTTTAAAAAGTTGAAACCCTTTGAGCTCACTCGGTGTTCTCACTAGTCGTTTATCCCTACTTATATAAGCCAGTCAATACTAAAATGTTGGCTACGTTACTGGACAATATATTTCATTCTTACAGCATCTTCAATTATACTTTATATTTTTTTTTAAATTATATAATAAAATAAATTTGCTCTAATTTATCTATATATCTCACTTTAAAATAAAATAATACTATCATCTATTTTATATATAAAGTAATTTTATTTATTTCTCTATATTTTAAACTACAATTTCTTTAAAATAGAGTAACTCTATAATAAAATAATACATCAAAGAAAAATATTACTATATTATATAATTACTCTAGAATAAAAAATAGAATGATAGAAACGTTACTAGTTATTCGTAGACATCGAAAAATTTTGACTATAGAAAATTTAATCAACTTGCAGAATATTTTAAACAAATATCGGATACAGTTAAGATGCATAGAGCCTATGTATATAGTAGTGTATTTATGTAAAGGCGGCAATGTTGCAGGTCTTCTTTAATTTGGCTCAGAAACTGCAGATTTTACCCAACGCGTTGCTTGTTTTTGCTTCTGTTACACGCAATATAATACACATAAATTTATAATTTGCACTAGTTAATGAAAAATAATTATATAAAACTTGCATTTCCAAGCCGTTCAAATTTCAGTTGTATTTTTACTCGAGAGTCTCCGAGACCTTACCTACCTCTATTAAATATACCAAAAAGAGAAAATATTTTTCAATGGCATTCTTTTTCCAACTTCAGAATGTAATATTAAACAGTGAAATATAGAGGAATGTTGTTTGTCACTTCTTCAAGTCTGGAGTAATAATGTTCTTAAGATCATTTTAGAGTAAAACAAAAATCATTTTCAATTTTTATATGTTTTTATATTTATACAAACAAAATATCATATATTTGTTTTATCAGTAGTATCGATCATGAAAACTTATTCCATAAATGACTTGTTTTCTTTGCAAAATATTCGAAGTCGTCCTTCTCCATTTTTAGAACATTCAGTCTCTAAACTAATAATGCCCAACATTTGATAGCTCACAATGTCTTTCAAAATTCAATTAGGGTTTGAATAGAAAGCAAACAAACGTGAAGCCTAATGTTATAAAGATGGAAAATGACGGCTTAGTGTTTGGTTTGCTTTAAGAAAAAGAAAACAAAATCTTTTGAGAAAATATAGTTCCGCTCAATTTTTACAGTCGGTTGTTATTTACTTGAACGTTAGAAAATTGTCGAATTTTTTTCCTACCTATGAATTTAAAAGTAAATTAGAAACCAGAATCGAATATGTAATTTATGTTTTGGTCGAGCGTAGGCGGCTGGGAGCCGAAAAACTCGAGAATCTATAAACCAAAGAGACTATAAAGTGATTAAGCAAGTCTGAGCTAAGCCGAAACAAGCCGAGCCGGATACGGACCCTCCTCGAACTCACACGCTTGACGCCTTTGCAAAAGAAACATGCGCACTATGAACACCTGCGCCCCCACACGCCGCCGTTTCATCATTTATAAAGATGCTTTTTTTATCGGACCATTTTGCCATTGAGAGCCCTTATCGGCTTGTGGGTCCATTTCCTCTCTTTTTTTTCCCTTCATTTCTATTTTTTATGTTTCCATGTCAAATAGTTTCCATTTTCCATGATTTGTCCACATTTTAATTTCCTCCTTTTATATGTACCTTCGTTTGACGATTCCTAACTAGATATTAATTTTTTATAACGTGTTATGAATTATGTTATAAGTTTAGTACACCCTTTTGTAATCTACAAAATTTGAAGATATCATATACTATACTATATTCATGTTTTGTATACTATCATTAATAATAGTATTCTCTTACCAAATATTGCTTCATAAACAGTCTATGAGACTATCACCTCCATTCTAATTTATTGTTTTGTTCAGCAATTTATGATCATTAACTTAAGTGTTTTTTCCCCTCAGTTTTCGTATCTAATAGGAGTACTATTTCAAAACATGTTATATTTTTTTTTTTGACAACGTAGCTATCATTAAATCGTTTGGGTCCATATCTCATGTAAACATATCTCGGGAATCTTTACTTGTGTTTAATTCTATAAAATCCTTAAACTTTGTTAGTGAGATTCCTTTAAATTTTTGAATATATAACTAATATTTGATGTATAAACACTATACTTGTATCTTTGGTCACATGGGGAAGACTACACTATAAAAGCCCAAATGGTGGAGCCACATCGCCACCAACACTATACAATTATTTCCAGTATTTAATAGTTACATAATTTCCAACAAAATCGATTTTATATGTGTGTTATAGTGGAATTGATTTTCTTACAAAATGATTACAAGTTAGATCTGCCAAATCCCTTGTTTATCGTGGCTTCGGTCTCAGTTAATACAAAATATGCGAGTTCACGCTATCGTAGACACTGATAATTAAGACGTTTAAAATACCATCGGGCGAGTTGTATGTAAGTTGTAACGATTTTCTTATTAGAAAATAACAATTTTGACTTTTTCAGTTTTCATATCGGCTCGATATTTGTCCCTTTCAAGTCATATATTTGCGCAGATATTGGGGACCAAATTATACAATCAGGCGATGGCTTGAAGAATATGATCAACATAAACCATATAATACTCTCTAATTTATAACTGAAGCATTTCGGACTACGTTACAAGAAAGAAAAAAAAAACATTTCGGACCAAAAATATTTGTTGTCTAGTAAAATAAAACTCATATCTTAAATTTTTTAATTTTTGTTATTTTCATATCAACAATTATTAGACATTCTTTTGGAAATTTTACAAAATATATTTCAAACATCTTACTAGTTTATGATATATTTTGCTCCTCTCCCTCCCACAGAAAAAAAAAAGAACTTAATGATATATTTGTTGGTGGTAAATTATGTTCATTTTATTAGCAATTCAACTCTTGACATGTGGATGTTGGATCTAGGTAACACTTACTAAAGCAAGTGAATCGTAACTCTGACTAAAAGCTAACATTTTTCTAACTTCCTTGTTTGAAACTTTGAATTACTGATTCACTGAATGGAGTAACAGAGTGTATTTCGAAGACACCACATTACCATTTTAGCCATTCTCACATGTTTGCCATCTCATGCATATCAATGATATCACCAGACTCCAATAGTCCAATGGTTGATTCTTCCTAAATCTCAAGAAAATCCAAAAGCTGTCCTGATAAAAGAGATAAACATATACCTATATCAACAATATTGAACTATATATAACATATAAATTAATGTATAACACAAGATACACAAACGATTTAACATATAGTACCATACAAAAGCTTAGTTGCCAAAAATTTTTTTATCATACCGAACGTTGATACTTCTTATAGTTTACAAATTAGTACTGCCTTCTAATATCTTGAATTACAAGTAAATTATACTTTGTATTATATGTAAGCTTCAAATTCCAGATTTAACTGACAACTTTTAATTTATTTGTCAAAATTCTAAACCGGTAAGTAATTTGCTATATAAAATGTATCTCTTTATTATTAATAATTTATTATTGGTAAAAATTGATGATTTTTGTAAAAAAAAATGTTGTCATGGTGAAAGTGATGATTAGCAAACATATTACTACAAGATTAAACTATTAAAATTAAAATTAAAAGTAACCATTGTCTCGCACGACCCGGGTTTTGTCGGACTGGTGCGGGTTGCCTTCTCGGCCCAACAAAGCTAAATCTTATGTCAAATTACGGAAACTACCCCTTTCAAGTCATTTTCCAAAAAAAAAAAAAAAAAAAAAAACTGATTCTCCAAAATTTATATACGTCCAAAAATTTCCAATAAAATATATAATTCGCATCTAAATACACGTCCATGAGAAGTACTGCAAAATATGCGTAAAGCCTTATGTATGAAAGTTGGAGTCCTATATATATCTGTTAAAATTATTATTTCTCTTATATACTATTTTGAGTATAATCGTTGGTGAGATCTGATAAGTAACGTTGGACAGTGGACACATATTCGATATGTGTGGTTAAACCGATCTAACGATACGTTATCAAAAACTTGTTGATTTCTATTAATTTTGTGATCGGTTTAGTCTTTTGGGGATTTTATATAGTTTAATGCAATATGAAATCGACTGTAAAACTAAAGAAATTCTAAATGAAAAAAAAAAGACTAGTAGTAAAATGGCCTCAATTCATTTTATTCGTAAAATAAAAAAACTTACATTTGGACGTATAATATAATAACACCGAGTGAAAGAGTTCACAAATGACACAAGTCTGTTGAAATTGAAACCCAATAAAAAGAGACCTTGGGGCCAATGAAAGAGTTCACAAATCTTATGTTAGCCACTGAATGTGGTAATCACCATTCTAAAATCGAATGTTTCAGTTGGTGTCTGCTCATAATTAATGTTCCACCTTACAAACATAGCAGAGAAAGTTATATTGCATCTCCACGAGAACTAGACAAATACGACCAGAAGAATTCAACAATACATAACTACGTAATGATAAGTTGATAAACTATGTTATATTACCACTTATATAACCTTATTATATTCATAAAAGGAAACGGTATTTATATGGTTACTAGTTACTACTGCAAAGAAAAGTAGAGAATGAATCGTATAGTAAATACAAAATGTTTGGTATGATGTATAAAAAGGAAATAATAGTTAAAAAAAATAGGAAAGAAGAGTGTGGAAAATGAGAAAGATATGAGAGTGGGAGAAGTAATGATGAGAAGAAGGATATGGAGAGCAGAGAATGGTCTTTCCAACGGGGATCAAATTTCGGAACCTTGTTCCCTTCTGCTCCCTTCATTTGGGTCCCACCTTTCTTTCTTTTTTGCGGCCTTTCCATTTTCATCTTTTTAAAAAACTTTTTTCATTCTTTATTTTTTGTCAACCAGTTTTTACTTATGATTCCATGTGCTTAGTAATCTTGTATTTGTTGTTTTAAAAGTAATTTTATCGGATTTTCATCGAATTTTTAAGCAATACCACTACTTAAAGTGAAAAAAAAACAGACTACTTTTGATAGCAATTTTTAAGCACATCCGTTACAAACTATATTCTACTTCAGTTACAAATATGAAAATTCACTCAATTTGATTGAATTTGTTTGTGATAATATGTGAAAACTGAAAAGTATAATTTTCTGTCAACTAAAAATAACATTAAGCTTTTTTTTTTTTGCTGACAAAAAAGAGAGCTCTTTTTGTTGTTGTTGTTGGTCTCGGTCGTCTATCATATCTATCCAATATTTTTATCACGAAAAGTTTGTATTTTTTTTTCTTGGAAAATTCGCCAAAAATTTCCGAAGACTGATAATCATTAAAAAAAGAAGAACAAAATTAAAAAAACAGCATGGATAGTTTAACAACAATTCCCCCCTCCCCAAAAATTTCCTTAAAAGTAAGAAAATAAGAAATTCAGCCTCGTATCTATGCCATCAAAAATAAAGTAGTTTGTCGACAAGGAAGAGTGCAATAAAATAATTTTAGTTTGGAAAATTGTTTTCTTGTGCGTGTTATTTATCTGAAACGACACCAAGAAACAAACATCTTATCATTTTCTCATGCTTTATGGATTATTGAATTGGCTTTTGAGTGGTTTTAGTGAATATTATTTTAGTTTGAACAATTTGGAGTAGTCAACAAAACTTTTGAATCTACCGTAGATTCTCCATTGCTCACCTGTACTGTGAGGCCGTGAGTAATGGGACTATAACATGACACATCTAAACTTACAATGATTAACATTTTCTAAAATATCCCAAGGATTTTATTGTTAATGGTCACTAATATATTTGGCCAAAGGATTCATTAGACCTGAAGCATGATTTCATATCTATAATTAGAATAGAATAAGTGTTAATATTTTCAATTTTATTTAAGTATATCTAATCAATAGTGATAACAAGCAAAGTTTAAAGTTGCCACGTTGGTTAGTCACCAAGAACACTTTAAAAGAGGAAAGTACAAACAATTGTATGGTAGGCTGAATTTAAATATAGCGAAAATTGTATTGTAGAAATCTGTGATGGTTGGTAATTCGTTATCTAGCGGTGTAAGAAGTAACATTTATCTCTAGTTTATTTTGAGGAGCTATTAGTTTGATATTCAAAAAAACAAAATTACTCTCACAACTTATATTTGTTTTGTTACAATAATCCACAAATTCGCTAAAGACAACAAAAAACTCCTAAGTTGATATTCCATCTTTTCCAAAATATAAAGATTTTTAGTTAAAAATTCATTTATTAAAAAAAGTTTTTGTAAATTAAAGTAATTATTATTTACTTTTCTTTTTCTATTTTTATCAGGTTTCTTTTCTAATTTATATTAAATTATTTACTTTTTGTAAAAATACATTGATATTTACAAAAATACTTATAAAATAGAACAAACAAATTTAAGTAAAAATGAAGAAAGAGACAGAGAGAAGTTCTCACAAAAGTTCTAATTTGAGAATGAGAATTTTTTATAAAAATATTTTGAGAGATTGCATTCACATATATTTGATTTTTGATTTTTTATTATTATTTTAAATTTAAATAAACAATTAAATTAAATTATATTTATTAAAATATTATATCTGAAAAATTAGGAGGAAGTTTCCGCTCTTATATTTTGGAAAGGAAGAAATAGAAAACTAGTGGAATGAAAAAGTGATTCGCTAAATCCCTAGGCGATTTTCTACTTGTTACAGTCAAAAATCAAACTGTATATTAGATGCGGAACTGACACCAGCATGACGTAATCGCCTGCAAATCTTAAAAGATATTGATTAATTGTGAGTCTTGTGTCATACTTCGGTGGTACCAACGAAATCGAGTTTATATATATATATATATATATATATGTACACACATATATTACTAGTCACTACGAACTATGATATCTAACATAAAAAGTAAACATACTAGCAGAGGTAATTAGTTTCACACTTAAAGATTCCAAATTTAGATCGCAAGAAGTGTTTTTAATGTGTCGGCAAACTTTTCAGTTAAGAGCCACCATAGTCGATTGTGGCTGAGATTGTGTTACCGGTATAACATTCCCGATGTGATTCATCTCGCTTCTCTCTCGAAACGATAAACGAGAAAGTTTTTACACTTGCAACTTAGTTTATAAAACTATTTGACAACACCAAAGCAATAGTTCCAATTTTGGTAAATATGTGAATAACTTCACAATGTGAAAAACAATCCAACAAGTATATCCATTACACACAAAGTCGACCCGGAAAAAATGCCAGATGTAAAAAAATTGTAATGCAAAAAATTCATCTACAGTATGAGGAAAATCAACAAAATATACATAATTACATATTAATAAGTAGCCACACTAGTACACTATCATAAACAGGATGTGATCTAGTTGACAAATTTCTAAATTTCCAGTTGACAAATTTCTAAATATCCAGCTGACAAATTTCTTAAAACAATAGATCTTTTCAACAAGATGTTTATTAATAAGGTGAAGATTCAGATTATACTGTCTGATATGTTGGAAGATGGATGATGATTGGGAAACATGTTTAGTTCAATGGGGCTCCATGGTGCACTACATTAACATGAAACTAATGCGGTAAACTAAAATCATGAGTCTGCATGATAATATCTTTAGACCAAGCATGAAGCATTTGTGATAATTGTACCTTACAGCTTTAAGAATCTCACCTTCACTTTTCCTTCCTTTTTTATATGTTGGTAAACACAGAGGTTTTGAAAATTTTAAATATAAGATGAATGAGTAATTTAGCACAAAATATTTATATCTGTAACTTCAATATTTATTTAAAAGAGAAAAGTCATATATATAACATTAACCAACACATTTTTATTTATGTACCCTTGAATTTATATATCAAAATTAATTTCATAAGACAAAATTTTGTTGACTAAAAAGTGCAAATTATTACAAATATCTATAAACCTGTATTTATTTTTTTCATGAAACTATCAATTATATCGATTGAGGGTATGGTTATTATTTTATTTTATTTTGTCACTAGTTTCAAATATGTAGAAGAAATTGATCGATAAACTGTTATGCCTACGTTTATTTTTTTTCATCTGAATAATTTAGAGTAAGTTCATCCATAAGTATAAAAATGGTCGTCCATAAATTACAGTATATAACTATATACCATTTAAATAAAAATTCTTGATATGATATGATATGTCGGTTAATGATAGAGACTGGATAAGCAATTTTAATCAATGAAAGTTTGGTTTTGACTTCAAATTTATGGAACGGTGAAATTATGTATCGACATAATTAGGGATTATATATGCTATGGAGTTTAAGTTTTGACAGCAAATTCCGTTTCATGTTGACCCAATTAAAATTTGCACAAAACCAAAAAGATTTTGCTGTTCGACTTCAAACATTACCCCTTTTTTTGGGTTGAACAATTTGATATCATCGTTTCGGTCTTCCAATGTTCTCAACTTCTCATCTTTCACCGTTTCACTATGTAAAAATGAAATTTTTGTTGTCTAAGTTTCTGTAATAGTATTTTTTTTTTTGTTTAATGGTAAGTTATGTAATAATTACTGGTTGAATATAAAGGGAAACGTTCGAAAACTTATGTGCTGGAGATATAATAAGAACACGTGATCATTGAAGTAGTATTACGCAAATCATGAAGTAGTTCTTAATTTTTTCTCTATGTGCAAGATTTTGGTTTTTCATATTTGTAAGGTTGACTTTTATTCCCTTTTCTCGGGCTTCGGAGTTTTGACTTTTGAGATTTTATGACCATTGAGAATACCAAAAAGTACATAAGCTTTTATGAATTTAATTAATTTGGTATCGTCATCACACCCATAATTTATACGCTCCTTATAAGTAAACAAAACCAATGCCAATAAAATGAGCGATCATCATTCACCAATATTTACCATAAGAATAAAGAAGAACTGCATAAATTAATGTCCGCAGATGAGAATACAATATTTAAGACACTGCTTCAGGATAAATACATAATTTTGTGTTATTAATGTCAGATGCCTAACGTTCCCGTTACAACACCACGTGAGATATGTCTGGATTCAATTCGTCGATCGACTACAATTCATTACATGTAGCCAAACAAAATAAATGAGAGAAAATATTTCTTACTAGCTCTCCACTCCTCTACCATAGATATTTTCTGTGCTCAATCAATACTTTTTGTTTTCCTCTTTAAAAGAAAAAAGAACAAATTATCGGATTTACACTAAGTTTTCATGATTATTTCATTTAAACATCCGACCACTTAACAAGTTCATTGCGAAAGAGTTTTCTGTAAATACGTTACATATACCAATTGGCTCATATACATGTGTTTGCGTAAGGTAAAATCGAATCTTGAGATATATATACAATATTTGTCCATGTTTAGAGTCTAGTGGTAGTTGGACCTGGGACAAGAGATAAAGTTCAAAACTTGATCTCTCATAAGTTTGACTTCTTCTAAAAATAAATTGCATGCATGTTGGAACGTAGGCTTTGAAACCGTTTGTGTTATTGGCTAATTTTATTGCATGGTATTTACAAAACATATTAAACTATATATTTCAAGTCTGATACCATGATCCAGTTGAAAATCCGGTGGACTAAACATTTTTGTTGGACTAGCCATGAGATTAGTCGGACAATTTAAATTTGTTGCGGTTGCACATGTTCTAGTTGTAGACTCCAGTCGATGATAATCCTAATCACTCAAAATTATTAAAAGAAATCGAATCATTCAAAGGAGTATTTTATCAATTTTTACAACATTATAACCATTTACGTTAATAGTGCTCTTCATAGATATATTGTAAATTACTTTCTAAATTAAGTTATTTAGTATAGCTATCCTAAATAAAGCACTTTAATGATACAAACAGTATAAAGTAACTAGACATAGCTATAAGCCTAAAACGAAAGTCGTCTTATAACAAAATAAAAACTCAAAAAAGAAAAAAAAGGCTACACTTGCTTTCTTGTGTAAGAATTTCAATGGGTCTTAAAAAGAAAAGAATTTCAAAGGGACATGAAGATCGACCGTTTGAATTATTAGTTGGATTCATGTGAGCATCAGGCCACCACTTTCGTTTTCTAATAAATTCCTATCTAACTCAGAGAAAAAGAAAGTCATATAGCTTTTTTTTCTGTTCAAAAGCTTAGTTTCGCATTCAAAAATCAAATAGACTACAAAGTTTAAAGGTTCAACCAAATCAGAACTTAACACAACAAGATTTAAAACATTAATAAAAACATAGGATAGCTTGATAAAATACTTCGGCGGAAGATCCATAACTCGGAGACATAAACAATAAAGCACAATGCAACCACCAAAGAGTTGGTAAGTCGAATCCATGATCTTGAGCAAATCAAGAAAATGGTAAATAGTCATAATTGATTGACAATTTGACGTTAGATAATAATCCAAAACCTTGTTTCTTAACAAAGTGAGACGTAAGACTTCTTATGCACAAAAAAATAACAAAGATAAGATATAGGTGCGAGTGCGCGAATGAAGATCTGGATACCACTCAATAAAAAAGGGTATCAGCCATAATGTTCTCTCCATAAAGGAGGAAAGTTGCATCAAAAGGTTCTCCACATATGGGATTGTTGCAACAACGTTAAGTTCTCCATATAGAGATGAGTGTAGTCACATGGTTTGTAATAGATACTCCCAAGGCCAATCTAGGGATGTCGTTTCTAGGCCGGAAGGGAGTCCTCGATCCATCAACCCGTAGAGATGAAGCATCAAACTAAATGAGCTTGAAGGAAAATTGGATGTGCAAAACCTGGAACAAATCACACTAAAGGAGGCTATCACCCCAAAGGAAGAGTTGCCGTGCGTCCTCGACATGCTCACCGAATAAGATGCAAGTAACGGTCCAGGTTTTGCTCCTGCCGTTAACGAAATCCGGTGAGTGAGTTCTTTTGGGGGAAATTGAATCCAGAGCTGTAAAGTGTGGGTGCTTGTGGAATCCTTTCGAAAGAGGTCGGTGGTGATAACTAATGGTAACTCATACTCTGCAAACTCAAAGGGCTGAACACGAGCCAACCATAAACAGCTGATAGAAAGGATTAGGTATTGTTGCGGTTTTGTTGTTAAAGATTGAAGTTGAGAGAAGTCGTATAAGTCATCGCAAACCCAAATTGTTGATGTTGAAATCCAATCAGAGTGGAGTCCTCGGCCATACGAAACGGAGAAGCGAAGCATCACACAAGATGGGTTTTGCGAATGAATAAAAATAGACATGATACCTGCACTTGGGTGAGATGGGCCGAGTATGTTCGAGTTGGGCCAGGGACGGAAAGAAGCTTAGTAGGCCTGGGAATAATATGCTCAAAGAAAGGCCCATTAAGAAAATTAGGGTTTTGCCACCAGCCATCATCTTCTTCGTCAAAAACTTGACCGGCCGACTCACGTCAAATCCTTCCGCCGACAACTTCTGCTCCGGTTCAAGTGCTGTTCTTGATCTCTTTAATGTTTGTAATCCATTTGAATGGACGTCGATGAGGTAAAACCATGTTATCTTTGAAGAAAGTGGAGATGTAATCAGCGTTCATGATGTCCGGTGGAGTACTTGTGCGGCGAGGATCATGAAGGTAGTTCTAGAATCCATAGATCTAGAAAAAACTGTGAGATTAGTCTCAGATTTGGAATTCGAGGACCATTTGGATGCAAGGGTCTCCTCGTTTGTTGTCTTCAACAGCAGATTTGTGAGCGTGGCGAGATAAAGAGGACTCGTCTGGAGCCAATCTCGATCTTTGTCACAGATCTCTGGAACTCCAACTCCAACGAAAACAAACACTATAAGAGAAAACTTAAGAGAAGATAAAACTAAAAAAAGAATAAAAAATAAAGAAATAAACTTGTAAAAAGCTCGACGAGGGGCTGAGAGAATCCAACGCCGGTAAGACATTGCTTCACCGGCATTGGAGATGACGATTAAGATTTGTGTCTCGATATTAATATTTGGAAGAGTTTCGATTTTCTAAATATAAATAACCAGACTTATCTTTGAATTTTTTTAAAAAAATAATAGAAAATCATATAGCTAGTTACACAAGCTAGCACTCAAAGCAAAAAGCTTTCTCTTATTTTTTCTCTAATAATATTTAATTAATAAGGTCTATCGTTATTCAAGCGTATATCCAAAGAAAAAGAAATAAACCTAACCACAGGCTGGGTTTCCTTTCCCAAAGTTACGAGAATAAAATAAATTGAAGGAAAAGTAATTTGGGTTTGTTAAAGATCCATTACGAAGGAAGGACCATTACTACAAAAGTGGTGATGTGTGTAATGTTACTTAAACGCGTAGGGTCAGATGTTAACAACAAATTAATACTATTATGAAGTTGAAATTAAAAACCATTATCAAAATAAATAAGTTGAAAATTTAAGGAAAGGGAGCGAATAAATGTGTTCATTCATCTTTTAGTTGTAGGTAGGTGGGGACTACTTATACTGCACATATGTTCAAAGATTTTAGTACTAATTATTTTAGCCCTTTGTCATGATTGTTTGGGAAGCTTTGAGGAAAAAATAAGTTAAATTTCTATAAAATTCCAGATCACAGGTTTGAATCGAAATTTACTACAGAATGAATATGAAAACCCAGTACTCCAAATAGGCATTCATAGAAATTTCATACTTACAAGTTTCTACAACTGAATTTGAACGATGACCAAATTTTTAAAAATATTATGTTCGGCTCATAAATGTTTATATAAACAAAATAAAATCAATACATTTTCGTATATTCTCAAGTTGCTAGGTGAGATTATCCATTTACACCTCTACATTGTATTTTATTCTATTTTATAAAAGAATTTATACCTTATCTTCTCTTTGGAATCTATGTGTTTGACGTTATCCCAAATTGACCCCACTAGAAAACCCAAGTAACTCTTGAGGACCCATTCGACCGTAACACAACAAATGATTTGATATCCAAAATTACCTAATGCCCACCGTATTCCATTTCATCTCTAGGTGGCTTTGCTAATAATCAAGGGACAATTATGTCATTGTAATGGTTGTCTTCGAGATTTCGTGGACAGACTTTAACGACCTGAGAAGAACTGAAGCAAGAATTCAGGGAATGATCTAACGACAGAGGAGGAACGGAGAGTCAAAATCTGAAAAAAACATAAGGCACGTGGCTGTCGCGTGGTATTTATTGAGAGTTCATTTAATAATTTATATTATGTACATTTCAGTCTGGTTTTTGTTTAAAACTTTAAATTATCGACGATGTATATTGAATAGAAAGTTGGAACTATTTACCACTCCTGTTAGAGTTTATTATTGCCTTTTATATATGTTGGAAAGAATTTTCTTACCTTCTTAGATCATGCAAACAAGACAACAAATTGTTGAAATTTTTATAGAACATCGGTGTTATGGTTTTGAAAACAAAGTTACATTTAATAAATTAACCTAAAAAAAATGAAAGAGGAGATATATTATGGAGAAATGAGGAAAAAATAGAGAGGCCATTTTCTAACAACTTTCTTGATTGATTTCGTCTTTCCACTTCCATTCGAATCTGTTTATATAAATATTTTAGGTTTTTGTGTGTGTTTAATTGCCTTCTTAAATTGCACGAGTGGATTGGACAGGAGGTGGCAGACATTGAATGGAAAAGATAAGAGCCTGAGCTTCCGGCTTAAATAGCCTTTTGAATTTTCCTTTGGGCTAACTTTATTTCCAACTTTTTTGTTTCTTTCTGTATTTTTTTTAAGTTCATCGATAGAGTTAAAACTACTTTTTTAGACTTTCATTTTCTAAAAGACAGTTGAAAGCATCACCATATAAGCACTGATATAGTGATGGACTGTTGTAAGTTGTATGTAACAGACCAAATATGTTCACGACAACTGTAGCCATTTCAACTTTCTTCACTTAAACTTGTCATTGTTTAACAACCGGTCAAATCCAGTCCCACTAGCAATAGACTGAATATAAATGACCCGTTACAAATGAGTGACGGCATGTGATTTATTAAATTTTACAAGAGAATTAAAACTCTAATTAATATATCCAATTACAATTAACATATCTTTTTTTTATTTTACGACAAACAAATTTCATTAATTTCAAAGAGTGATTACAAAGACATTATACAGAATTACAGAAACATAAATTATTACATACGCATATTTATGTGCCATATGTATACGCATATTACAATTAACATATCTTTTTATCTTTGTTTGGCTTGAAAAAGAATAGTATATATTTTTACTATGTTCGTTACTTAATATATGACTAGTTACCGTTAACGATCAGTCCCATTCTCCACTCTTTCAACCTCCGGTGGGACTCTCCGATACGAAGAAATTCTTTTCACAATGAAAGGCTCGTAAATGAGAAGCCCAACAGACGCAGCCCATCTTCCAACATTAGACCCAATTGCTGTAAAGCCCACAAACTCAAAGATAGCCGACTAAACTTTTCACAGCCGTTCGAAAACTACATAATTTCCACGTAAGTTTTTCATAAATTTTCATCTCCTCTATCTCCTATAGAGTTTAAAACTTTTAAGCATGTAGTAAAATGTCTAGTGGCAGTGCTGTAATTAAGGTCGTTGAAACAGAATAAAGAAGAAGCAGAGAATCGTTAGTTCATATATAACCTTGTTTTTGTTCTTCATTATTTTCTAATCCAAAATCTCCAGAGTCTATGTTTATAGTTGAAAGTGGTATACATTCGCCACCGTCACTACGCCGAACATATTACTAAATATTGATTTTGACTTTTTCCAAACGCCAAATGAGGAAAACAAAAAAAAAGAGAATTCGGTATTGAGTCTATTGACTAAGACGTGATAAATAATTATGACGGAGCTGCCAAGGCATACAGATAAATTAGGTGGGACAAAGGAGGAGGTAACTAGGTAAGACCTTCTCTTCTTACATTAAAAAAAAAAAACTAAGTGAATTTAATAATGAAATAGTAAACTCACCAGTCAGTCAAGGTTATCAAAATGTCATGTGTCTGAATTCTCTCATTTAAGAGATTAGAGAAGAAAAAAACTTAGAAAGTATTCACGAACAACAAAACAAACAATGGGGACGTGTCATCCCATGAGCGAGTTAAGAATTTTCTGTAGTTATGTGAAATAGTATTATTAAAACTAAATCTAATTAATACAATAAATATTTTTACAACATCATTCAATTGAATATCATAATTCTATTTTGTAGAATTAGTTGCATATGGGTTCCGCAAACAAACAAAAAATACTGTAATAACATTTAAAATCACAAAGATAATAACTTTTAGAAGGTGAAAATTTGAAAATAGAATATTGGTTTGGCACTCCAATCTTTATAGTTTATACGACAAGAAAACAATCTAACTAATAAATTAATAAATATTTCAATATTTGATACGACAATGTAAGTTGTTTTTTTTTTTTTTTTGTCGTCAATTTAAGTTGTTCAGAATCGAAAACAAACATTGGTTTGTCACTCCAATCTTTATGTACTTCTTTTCATTATGTTTAGAGAGAATATTAATATACACCGTTTTTATGAAGGATTGGATTTTACCAGGCGAGATTTTGTATTGCTTTAATATACGTTGAACTTTATACATTGTTTAATTTTCATCGTATGTATCTATGGTTAATGTGTATATTAGCATGATGAACTATGAACTAATGCCATGAAAGTATGTACAAAAATAAATATGATTTGGAGCTGAGATTTACGAAGTTAGGATCCAATAGTATCATGTCACAAGATTATGAAATGAGTCATGATCTGTGAAGGTCATTGTAGAGTGATTGCGATGATGCCCGCTAGAGTTCGATGTCTTTCGTGACTCGTGAGATATCGATTGTGACCTATTAAAGGGGTCTAATCTTGTATTTATTGTCTATTGGATTGAATATTGGCTAGGAAAGAGACCTGTGTGTGAATCACTTGTATAGTAATGATAAATCGATAACACCACAAAATATTATCCTATTGTTAATTTTGTTTTTCAAGATACAACCATCGACAGTTGAACCGGATAAAAATCAAGAACGAGCATCTAGCTAGGATTGTTGGATCAAACTCAAGTAGGATGTATATTTCCAAATATGATTTTGAGGTCTTATATTTTGCAAAGTGGATAGTCTTCAAAAATTAGATGTTTCCCTCATTTGAGTTTGACAATATCTGTAAGAATCTTGCATTCCCAATTATATGGTCCTACCCATATTAGTTTCCTTAATTGTTATTCCGTGATATTTTGTTATCACTAATAAAGTTGGTAAAAAAATAAGTTTAACCCCTAAATCAATCTCAATTGCAGTGGGCTGAGATTAAATCACAAGAAGTCAGTGAGGAATTTCTTCATCTTTTTGCCTGTTAACATTTTTACTCCATCATAAATGTATCTCAAAACAAAACACATAAAACATAGATGGAGGAAAAAAAAGACTTATAGGCAATGAGAAGAAAAATCTAAACTCCTCCTACCTAAAGGACAAGGGATTCCGTTCAGAAAAATATTTCTATTACAAAGAATGGAAAGTATTCAGCTGATAAGTGATAACTCTCATTTGTGATTATTTTTGATGCTTGTAATATTAGCACCCATGTGAAAATGGTATCTCATTATGTGAGGCAATATATGAGACACTGTGTCATTTTCCTACGTGTTGGAACAATTTTGGAAATTCTAGGGAGGTCTTAGTTTTGATATGGGTCCAACAAACCATAGAGCAGTTGAGGTTGATTAATAACAAGATTTATTATAATGGCTGTGAGCAAAATAATAGAAAACGTAAAGAATATGACACAGATTTAACATAGTTCACCAACGATCACGTTGGTTACGTCCATGAAAAAAAATGAGGTTGATTTTATTACTGGAGAATACAAGTTTCAGAATACATTGGAAACTAGGATTAAAGAGAGTATTAATAGTAAAACCCTAAATAACAGAATCCTAACTAATCTTCAGCGGACTAAATCTAATATGTGTCCAACAAAACTCTAATTAACCTCAACAGATTGGGCGTAATGTTTTGGACCCAATTTATTCAAATCACATCTAACAAGATCAAACTTAAAACAGTCACGCCAAACCTGTGAAACATAATTTGGGTTTTGGAGTTCCACATAAGTTACCAAATCGTTTCTAAAACTGAAAATCTTTAAAGAAAATGATCAAAATACACTCAACTAGAAAAGTTAAAGCTACGCTCTATAAGGTTTTTTTGTTTCGTTTCTATGATTCGAGATTATGTGTGAAGACAGTCATATCTCTTGCAGTTACCACAAATTAAAGTGTTACAAAAATAGCTAATATTTTGTACTCTTTAGACGTATCATCATGAATTTTTGCATACAATAGATTTGAATATGTTTTGATACTTAAAACACCATGGCAAACTGGGCAAAACCGGATCTGGTGAGCCAGTTTGACTCAAAAACGTAGTTACTAAATCAATTTCCCAGGGGGCTCAATACTGTGACTAAACAGTGTGGCATATCTTTTACATGTGAACGTCAAAAATCTTCAGAATATTTTATACAAAATACAATTGTTTTACTAGAAAAGATAATGGTTAAGGTTTGTTTCCACCTCTTTCGAAGTACAAAGAAATATAGGTACACATAATATATATAACATGACAATTAAGGAGTAAATGCAACCCACTAGAATGCCTTTGGGTTGGTAAATTATATGGAGGCTACATCAATGTATCCCATGTGGTATCACTTAATTAATTTAGGTATTGAGCCTACTAATAAAATGGGGAATAAAATATACACGAGTCTAGAAATATAATTTTTCTTTTCTATACGTTTGAAGAAAGATTTTGTTAGTTTTCCTTCAGCATCAGAATTAACACGCATATGATGCTATATTCAACCACATTTTCCATTTTAAAACAAGGACATAAAACAATGGTGTTTGTAAGTTTTCCCATACTTATACATTTTTTTTGGCGGCAAGTTTTCCTCAATACTTTGCAATGTGATTAGAACTGAAATTTTTGTACCAAAATGCTAATATTTGGAAAGTATGCGACAACTAATCGTTGCATCAATAGGTGCAATTTGTGGCGAAATTTTATTTGTTGAATTTACGTACCTAGTAGTAAAACTTAGATAGTCCTGTGAATGAACACCTAAACAGATTGATATAACTCTTACGGTGACCCAAACGTTGCAGTTAGGAATTAATTTATCGTTACACGAAAATGTCAAAGTTAAGGGGAGGGACATGAAAATGACATTTATCAAGTAGCATCCGAATCCGATGACACTAAGAGGCCTCCCTCTCCATTGAAAACTGTATAATCGAGCTATATATAGTATGAGACTGGAAATGGTTGTTTTATTAGAAAAAAAATAAACAGAATAGAATTATATATTTTGTTTTGAAATTTCATAATTATATAAAAAATGATTAAAAAAAATAAAAAATACTTTTATGAAAAAAATTCGTTCATTCCAGAAGAGAGAGAGAGAGAGAGAGAGAGAGAGAGAGAGAGAGAGAGAGAGAGAGAGAGAGAGAGAGAGAGAGAGAGAGAGAGAGAGAGAGAGAGAGAGAGAGAGAGAGAGAGAGAGAGAGAGAGAGAGAGAGAGAGAGAGAGAGAGAGAGAGAGAGAGAGAGAGAGAGAGAGAGAGAGAGAGAGAGAGAGAGAGAGAGAGAGAGAGAGAAGGAAGAAAAGAAAACTATTAACAAAATTTTTAAATTAGGCTTCTACTATATTTAGAAAGAATTAGTATAACATATACTATCTATTCATTTTTTCTTCGGCCTTTTAATGGTCGCGGTAGGTATTTGATATCATTATTGTGCTATTGTTTATCAAGATGGTTAATGAGAAATCGACCAAAAAAAAAAAAAAAAAATATATATATATATATATATATATATATATATATATATATATGCACCAAGAAAAATACTGTTTAAATTATTCAGGACATGGGCGTATGAGGATCTTATGGTACTTAAATAAATAAATTAAAAAGTGTTTGTTTATCTGATATTGAGGGGAGAAGCTAGCAGATGGAGTATTATTTGATCTATAACTATGAATTTTAGTGAGCTTTTATACTTAATATCCTTGTTCTATCTTGCTGGATATTAGCTTCGATCATGGGATCCTCTCTATGTTTTCAAAATATCGTTTTAACTTTTGATTCTCTAAACGAGTAAAAAAATCCTATACATATGTATATGCCCGGAAAAATATTTGATGGTAGATAAAACTCGCTTTCTCATGTCAGAAATAGGCGTTGTAATATTAACTAAAGGAATTTACGTAGAGCAATCACGTGACCTTCTCGACAAGAAAGACTATACCAAATTACCATCTAAACACCATACCGTAGTGATGTTTTTTCGTTTTAAAATTATAATGACTTCCATGAATCTAATATTGATACATTGAAATCACCTTAAATCTGTTTCTATTGACAAAGAGATTAAAAATATAAGCTATTAATGTAATATTCTTTTAATTTGCAGCTCGATTTCATTACTAAATCCTTTTGACAAAAAATAAAAATTCATTACTTACACCATTTCTCACTAGGTATCTGAAAAAAATATATATTAAAATGTATGAAAGAAGAAGATAGACGTTTCTCAAATGAGAACTTCTAAAAACAACTCCATCCGTGGAGAACCTCAAATATTGCGTTTCTTAAAAGTTTTATATTAATATTTTATTATAATTTTATTATATAATTTAAATTAATTGTTTGGTAAAGAATTAAGCCAACAAGAAATGACATACATTGTTGTACATATATGAGTATTTTAAGGAGTTCTAAAGATATGTGATACGGTTTCTCTTTTTTTTTTTTTTTTTTTAATTATTAGAAATCCATCTAAAATCCACCGATGGAGCTGATCTAATAAAATCTCAATGCCATTTATATCCTCTTTCTTAGTTTATTTTATTTTTAACATTTAAAATTTAATTATTTAACAAAATTATCTTAGAAATGTTACTGAAAATGCTTGTATTTCTCAGTAATATTTCTAAAATAAATTTATTAAATAACTAAATTTTAAGTGATAAAAATAAAATAAACTCACAAGCATTTTGCTTTGTTGTGGATGCTCTTTGAATCATTTTTTTTTCTTCTAAGAAAGTTCCGGGCAAAGCCCCTAGTATCTCTTTGTCAGGAGATTAACCTTTTAAACCATTTCCTGTTAGCAGAAAATATGTTTCTCTTCAAAACAAGGAGTCCAAAGTTCGATTACATTTACAAAGATCAAACGCCATTAAACTACATATATTTTCACATATACTTCAAAATACAATACATAATGCATGCATAAAGAGAAAGAGAACAATCACAGAGAATATCCTAGAATTTAACTAATCGCTTCCACAACTACGTACAAACACAACTTCATTTCTTCTTATCTTTCTTTTTCTCATCCTCCATGATCCATAAGCTTCCACGGAGAGTTTCAACTCACTATGGGAGCCGATCTTTCTTTCTTAATGTTAGTAGACAACATATGGGACGTACTTATATCACTTCTTGGCCGACCCCATACTATAATAACCTTTACTTGTCCTCTCGTAAAACTAGGTTTCTGTCTACTCACGTTGGACCTATATTATGACTTGAACGTCAACATTTTTTTTGGGAGGATAAAACCTACGTACACCTTTCGAAAACATTTCTGATTATTTTTTATGACAAGAAGGCAAAATTTGAAAATCCAGCGTTGCTGACATTCTTCCACAATGAACAATTTCATATATTCAAACGATTCCAACAATTCGACTCGAACAAAAAATCTTAAACAATTTTCTCATATTTTACACTCCTTTGAAATATACTTAAAAAATTCATAGAAAAAGTAAAAATAAAAATAAACATTACATGCAATCTTTATTTTTATAATAAAGATATTAATAAACTTTAGTTACATTGACATTAATAATTTTGTATTATTTATTTGTTATTTCTTAAAGAATGAGATTCGACATAGCACCTAACAAATATTTAGTAGATAGTATTTGAGCAAGAATTTCGAAATTTTTACAAGAGAAGCGGATGCTCTAACTATAAAGCGGCGGCGCGTGGGCCGCCTTTAACAACATACAAAAATCTCAAAGAGTTTTCGGTTAATCAATAAATTGGTGTCGGTCTTCACCAACTTTAACCCATCCGTTCTCTCTATTTCACACGTCTCAAACCACTTCTTCCTCAATTAACTATTCTCCCTAATTGAACAAATTTTGAAAATCCACTTTATTGGCACTATTTTCTCGAGTTTGATATCCAAATCACTTCCTTACGAATTAAGACGATTTACTAATTAATTTACGTACCAACAGTTATAGTTACAAAGATATTGTCATCTATTATGCATAGTGTGTGTGTTTCTTTTTTCTTTTTTGACCTTTGAATAAACCAAATCATATATTTTGGCATACTAATATCAAACCACCACAACAACAAAATCATGCCCATTCTCTCTCGCTTCTCTTTATATAAACAACACTTCCAAAAGTATTCACCAATTCATATCTATTCTCACCTTACAAATCTCTCTCTCTCTCTTTTCTTTTCTTCTCCTCTCTTTGGCTTAATCACTGATGGGCGCGCAAGAGAAGCGGCGTCGTTTCGAGCCAATATCAAGCTGCGAAATTAAAGATCGGTCGAACCAAACCGTTGCCGCCGATCTTGACGGGACACTACTGATCTCTCGTAGCGCTTTCCCTTATTACTTCCTCGTGGCTCTCGAGGCAGGAAGCTTACTCCGCGCGTTGGTCCTACTCGCGTCCGTACCGTTCGTTTACCTCACGTACCTCTCCGTGTCCGAGACTTTTGCCATCGAAGTCTTCGTCTTCATCACTTTCGCGGGTCTCAAGATTCGAGACGTCGAGCTCGTGGTACGTTCCGTCCTCCCTAGGTTCTACGCCGAGGACGTGAGGCCTGACACGTGGCGTATCTTCAACACGTTTGGGAAACGTTACATAGTGACGGCTAGTCCTAGAATCATGGTCGAGCCGTTCGTGAAAACATTTCTTGGTGTCGATAAAGTTCTTGGAACCGAGCTAGAGGTCACTAAATCGGGTCGGGCCACTGGGTTCGCTAGAAAACCCGGTGTTCTCGTCAGTGAGCACAAACGTGACGCAGTTTTGAGAGAGTTCGGTGGCGTTGCATGTGATTTACCTGATTTGGGGCTCGGTGATAGCAAGACGGACCACGATTTCATGTCCCTTTGCAAGGTTATTTCCGTCATTTTTTCTCTTTCTTTTTCTTAGTACGTTATTTTGATATTTTCCAATCTTTTTTTTTTTTTCATACTATCTAACTACATTAAATAACATAGACGACGTTATGAGTATATGAACTATGTGTCTCTGGAACTCGTACATTCGTGCAACTTCTTTGGTATAACAATTATTGTGTTGTCCCATGGTGTTTACTTCCCTTCCTAATAATTTTGGCCAATCATATTTTTTTTTCACTTGCTTTTAACGCGTAGCAGTAAAAGACGATAAAATTAGGTACATAAGTATTAAAGATAAACACCTTTATGGTTAATTTTTGTTTTCAGTTAAAATATATATTTTCGGTTAAAACTAATACTTTTTGTTATTATGGAACATTTCAACTGATTTTGGCTAATGATAAAATAATAACTTAGGTTCTTCATACACGAACCACCGTTTATATATTTTCCTCATGTAAAAGCCATGCTCTTTTTTTTATTTTTGTCTTTTTTCATTCTCCTTTCATTGCATAAACATTAGTATACATCACATGTAATATAGATACATGTCTGTTTAAACCATTTAATAAATTTGAATAGGACACATGTGTCTCTCATGGCTATAATTTGGTGTCAATCCTATGTAACTAGAAAGAAAAAAATGAAAAATGCATGTTACTAAACAGTTAAGTAAAAAAAACTCACAACCACTTTCGTGCTTTTAAACAAAGTAACTTAATGCACTAAATATATATATAACAACTATTTTATTTAATTATTGTCTTCAGGAGGGTTACATGGTGCCACGTACCAAATGCGAACCATTAGCAAGAAACAGACTCTTAAGTCCCATAATATTCCACGAAGGCAGATTAGTTCAACGCCCAACGCCGTTAGTTGCTCTGTTAACTCTCCTTTGGCTTCCCATCGGTTTCATAATCTCTCTTATCCGTGTCTATACGAATATTCCGTTACCCGAACGCATCGCCCGTTACAACTACAAGCTCACAGGCATCAAGCTAGTCGTCAACGGCCACCCTCCTCCACCTCCAAAACCTGGCCAGCCAGGCCACCTCTTGGTCTGCAACCACAGAACCGTTCTTGACCCGGTTGTGACAGCTGTCGCGCTCGGTCGGAAAATCAGTTGTGTCACTTACAGCATCAGCAAATTCTCTGAACTAATCTCACCAATCAAAGCTGTTGCGTTGACTCGTCAACGTGAGAAAGACGCAGCGAACATTAAGCGTCTATTGGAGGAAGGCGATCTTGTGATCTGTCCTGAGGGAACAACGTGTCGTGAGCCTTTCCTTCTCCGGTTTAGTGCTCTCTTCGCTGAGCTCACGGACCGGATCGTTCCAGTGGCGATCAACACGAAACAAAGCATGTTCAATGGTACTAGTACACGTGGCTACAAGATTCTTGATCCTTACTTCGCGTTCATGAACCCGATTCCTACGTTTGAGATCACGTTCCTTAAACAGCTTCCGGATGAGCTGACGTGTAAAGGAGGGAAGTCGCCGATAGAGGTGGCGAATTATATACAGAGGGTTTTGGCTGGAACCTTAGGTTTTGAGTGTACCAATTTCACAAGAAAGGATAAGTACGCAATGCTTGCTGGTACTGATGGTAGGGTTCCGGTGAAGAAGGAGAAGACGTGATTTTATTGATTGGAGAAACGAGAAAACGAAGAAATAATACAAAGATTGGAATCTTTTTATTTGGATTGTTTTTTTATTATTTAAGGGGCAAAGAATTGATATTTATGTGTTTTTCTTTTATCTCTGTTCAATGAACGTTTCTTCAAGTTTTACTTTTAGTACAATAACGGTTTTAAGAATTTTTTTTAAAACCTCGGTATGGTACGTATAGTTGTATATATTATTTGCTAGCAAATTTACTAAGTGTAAACATATTTCTTATAAAACATGTAGTGGAGATAGTTTTTTTTTAAACTATGACGGGGGTATGTGAGATGATAGTACGTACACATGAATGTATTACCATAGGTCCATTAAGTCATAACCAGTAAATATCAAATATAAGTCTGAATGTAATATCATCACCACTAAAGATGAAATGAAATTTACCTTTCTTTATTTATATAGTAGCTAATGAACCCGATCATGACAATGTCAGGAATATACAGCAATGCAGTGAATTCAAATATCATCTATACATTTCATTATTTCAGGATAATCTATAGTTTTTCTTAGACTTTTATGTAGATTAAACCAAATTTCAAACAAAAAAATATGTTCATATTTAATAGGGGATTTCACTGCATTGACTGAGATCATGAGACTTTTTTTTCGGGATAGTATTTGATTTTATCTATTTTAAAACATACAGAATATGGGAACTGATAAAAGGATTTCTTTATCTTTTTTCTAATCTTGGTTTTTAATTCACGAATACACTTAGCAGTTATAAAAGTACAGTTATATACTTAGATAGAAATTAAAAAAAATGAATTGATTTTTTCTTACATTTTGTTTTGCTTTTATTACTGCTTATTTGGATAAAGTACAGTAAACAACGTAACAAATTTTTATTTTTTACTTCCGTTTTCTAATATGATATTCTCTTAATTGTATTTTGGGGTTAAATTTAAACGAAGCCTAAATTGATACAATTATATATGTACAAAGAAATTCCCTTGTCGCTTGTCGACAGTCTGATAATATAGTTTAGTTGTTGATATCTATCATTAGTCTACCACGAAAACGGATATCAACTTTAAACAACCAATCTACAATAGTAAGGTGGATCACTAGCTTATTCGATACTTCTGTCATATCAATTTGAATGTTAATGCAAGTGCTTCTAGCTAATCGAGGGTTCCATGTAAGATATTTAGGTTGCTAGATCCATAAATGGAACAATGAATAGAAAATCAATATCTATGTCAAATGTTGGGTCTACTAAAATGATTTGATTTTGACTCGGCCATTATATTTCATACGAGGGTATCATCTACTAAGGCAGCGTCTTCAATATTTGAACAACCTTTGGCTTCAATAACATCATAGCAAACATTAATTCTCCCGATTTGTTTTGCAAGTTTGCAACCCAATTGGATCCAATAAGTTTCCGATCTTAACCTTTTATGTTTTGGAATATATGTTGCATGTGTTCACTGCCTTGATTTTGTCATGATCATTATTGGAAAAAATAATTGTCTGGCCTATTGGGCTTGAAGGCCCATTAAGTAAACCTTTTTTGACACACAAAATCATACACGTTTCAAATAGCTAGGATCGGCGGTGCGCTCATTGCCGTTCGTTTTCACCGGCGCTTCTCTGATCTTATGTTACCACTTCTCCTTGTAGGCCATGAGATATCCAGCAGCCGAGGTTTCGGTTGCGGCGAGACTCTTGTTTTTTTCTTGTTTACGTTTGACGTGAGATCATACTTGATGTGTACGTTTGAATTCGGATGATCAAAGGAAGTTCAGATTCGTAGGGTTTGATTGGTGAGACTGAGATTTTTTTCGATCTTTTCCTGTTCCCAGAAGAAACTATTGTAATTTTTTTTATATCAACTGTATTGTACATTTTGTCTATCTTTTTTTATTATATTGGTTTTTTGTTTGGCCGTCAAGTATGTATTAACTATATAGCTTGTTATGAACTGGCAAATTTCTGAAATATTAAAATTTTAGTTTATCTTCAAATTTCTGAATATTAAATAACGTTATCAATAAAACCAGCCTTGTTGGTGTGTGACTAACAAATGACGATAAGAATATTTAAGCCGGTCTCTTAAATATATTTGGAATATATGAGCACGTCTATGCCTCCATTGGCATTGTGTTAAAATTTTGTCAACTTTGATCTGTTCCTTCAAATCTTGATTTCATTGAATTGAGTTTTTACTTGTAAAGCTGAAATAGTTCTGTTTGCTAGCATTGTTAGTCATATTGATTTTGTTTCCACATGAGAAGAAATGGCGTCTTTTCTACGAGTCATTGGTGAGTGAAGATGTTTTGATAGTATTTCATTAATAAAGAAGCATATTCCATCTTTCATCAAGATTCTTCATTGATAATTTCTTGTCAATTCTTGACTCATTTTTAGATTTGTAAGATCATTAATTATGTTTTTTTTCCTCTTGTATGGCAGTTCTATTATGGGCTTTTACAGTTGCGTGGTTCACTCTCTGGATGTTGATGCTATACTTGACTAACGAGATGAAGCTGGAGTTCACAGACGCAGCTGCAATTGTGAATGTGTTTGCTGGTCTATCAGCTCTTGGTCATCTTGTCATGCAATTCCTAGTTGATACATTAATTGGTCACTTTTGGATGCTCTGCCTCTCAACATTAGCCTTTAGTTTTGTAAGACCTTAACCTCATTTTCACCTTTGTAATACTATAATTTTAAATTATTTGCTTACAAGTGAAGTTTTTATGCTGTGGTGGTTTAGGGTTTTGGGTTCTTGGCAGTGTCAGCTTCACCAATACTTTCTGGTGGAGGACAAAAGGGATTGTTCTACGTAGCGCTTACAGTTATATCCTTTGGTATATTTGGACGGTCAATCTCATTAGGAGTGTTTACAGAAGACCAAATAGAAGACGGTGGAAACAAAGGAAACCCTAAAATGCTCATTAGCTTTGTCATTGGAAATGTAGGGAACTTTGTGTTCCCTTTACTTGCTGCTATTGCAATCCCTCAGATAAGTCCGTGGTTTGTAAGATTCGCGATCCCCGCGGGCTGTGAGGTATTAGCAATGCTGATTTTTCTATCTGGTGCTTGTTCATACAAACGTGAAAAACCAGTTGGTAGCTCTTTGACAACAGTTTTTAGAGTCTTTGCTGCTTCTGCTTCCAAAATCTCTTGTGGATATACAAACAGATCAACACAGCTTTATGAACATACCGAGTTTGATCTTGATATGAAGTCCCACACAAGTAGCTTGAGGTTCGGTACAAAAAAAAAAACATTACTAGTGTTGGTTCTTTTGTGTGTTGTTATGTTTGTAAACTTGTACGTAACGTTTGTTTTTTCAAACTCAGGTTCTTGGACAAAGCTGCGATGATACTCCAAACTGAGTCTTTGGAACAACAAAGGAAAAACAAATGGAAACTTTGTCGAGTAACAGAAGTGGAGAAAACCAAAAGCGTGATGCGCACGGTTCCTTTGTTCGTGACATCTCTCATTTCAGGGATTGTTTTCTCCCTCGGTAATACTTTCTTCTTAGAGCAAGCTAACAATTTGAACTCTAAGTTCGGATCATGGAACCTTCCTCTCCCACTCCTCTTACTCTTTAGTGAAGCTGCAAGGCTAGGATCACGAGAACTATGCGTCATGGCTGCTAAACGAAGCCACAGCATTGACCTACCTGAGTCAACAAAACAAACAAAAACGCCATATGGTATACCAGTCTCCATCATCTTATCGATATTTTGCTGCTCCATCGCTGCACACGTTGAGTCTAGGAGACTTAAAGTGGTTAGGACACAAGGTTTGGTATATGAAACCGTCCCCATGAGTGTTTTCTGGCTGCTCCCACAGTACATTCTTCTAGGGTCAATTACAGGAATCTACGAAAACAGCTTTGCGCTTTATCTAGAAGAAACAGTACCTGAAGAGCTGAGCCAGTACATGGTTTTGTTAAATGTGGGCGTGTGTGGGGTTGGTATCATGAGCAATATTGCTCTAGTTAGTGTGGTGGGCAGAGTAAGCGGAGGCAAATGGTTTCAAGAAACAATAAACAAGAGCCGGTTAGATAATTATTATTGGGTGTTAACAGTGTTGTGCATGTTCAATCTCTTGTTGTATTTCTCTGTAACAAAGTGCTACAAAAAAGATCTTGCAGCACAAGAAAATGATAGTTAAAACGATTCTTTTTGTGTTATTGTGGTGTACCCAAGATTTCATTTGTATGTACTGATAGTCCCATGAGAGATATATGAGGTTATTGTGTTCTCGCTGTGAATCAAGAAAACAAAATTTTCATTTTCTAGCCAAGAGCAAAAGTTATTCTCAGTTTATGATTTTATGCCAATTAAACCTTTTGGCCCACATATTCTAATCAGAATTTTTTTTTTATAGTAATTTCTAATCAGCTTTTAACTAAACCAATAAGCCTTTAATGACTTTTAGAAACAAATGAAGTAGGTTATGACTAAAACTGGAAGAAATGAAAAAACAAATCTAAGATTATGGAAAAAGAGAATTGAGTCCAAAATAGAGTGACAAGAATAATTGGGGAATCAACGGTGTTTCTTCAAAGTCAAATTTGCAATTACTCACCAAATGCATCAAAAAGGAATCCACCTAACCATCAATTTAAAGAACAAATTCACCAATAATTTGAAAATATTCAGATGTTAAAAGAAGTAATTGAAAACTAAAATTCTTATTTAGTAGTAACCAGACATTCATTTATCCTAAAAATTTTGATTACAATGACACCGAAAAATTCGAACTTAATGTACTAACGAAATACTAACAAGGCAAGAAAAGATTGAATAAAGATGTTACAATCATAAATATTAAATAGTAACCAGAATCTCCATCGAAAAGGTGAACTCTTCTGCTAATAAAGTCGAGTAAACATAAACATTTAGCTCGTAATACTTTCACGGCTGAACGTTTTAACACGTTATCCATATAGAAAACGGATAGAGAGGAATGAAATGATTTTCCCCAAACTGATTTTTTTATTTATAAAATTGGTGGTTTGGATAAATACTTACAATCATAGACCTTGTGTAGGATTCATGTATGCACTTTCTTGAAACATTTGAGGTTTGGTCCTCTAATGTTGCTTCTATCACATAACACATATGATTCATTAAGACACAATGAAACAGTTTTGTCCTAAAAAAAAACTGTTCTACAAGGAAAGGAAAATTACATACATGAGATGATTTGATGCGACGAGATATTGCCACCAATTTGAATTAGTGATCCATCAGATGTGAAAAGTGTAATTCTCTCTTCATGAACCCATTCAACCTCTGAAAAATGAATTTATCATTTTCATGATGATCCAAAGATTGAAATCAGATCAGAGAAAACAGAGATCACACTAATTCGATCCTAATTTGTTTTTTTTTTCGAATTTTTAATTCAACGATGGAAGGTTTACCGTTATGTCCATCGGACCAAGGGAAGAAGCTGGAGTGAAAGCATCGTCTTCATCGGAAAAGCTACCGTAATGTGATGATACCTTAGTGGCGAAGCGAGACAAACGAGATGGCCGAGAGCAAGAAATAAGCGCCGAAGAATGAGAGTGGCGTAGCATAAGCGAGTTACACGAGATAAGTCGATTGTCGATTCAAAGAATGACAAGCAACCGAAAGTTCTGTAAGATCTGAGGCTCTCAAGCTGAGATCATAAGAACAAAGAGATCGGTTATAAGTGTCATAGATCCCAATCCTGTAATCATTTTATTTGTTCTCTTGTACTTTATAAGATACTTTATACTTTATAGGTGAATTGGCTGAATAGGTTATTTTTCAAACTTAATTAGGCAGATGGAACAGTTACTATATAAGTTAACTATACGGTATATATTGGTAAGTACGTGACTTTATATACAACTGTTTCTGCACAGATTATATGATGGATCTTTTTTAAATAAAATATGTAAATATTAAAATGATTTGTTAAAACATGTTTTTATGATCACGATACTATAGTTACATTAATGCATTCATGTCTATATATTTTTATAGTATTTATCATGATTATTATTTCAGTGTTCAAATTTATATCAAAGTTATCTAAAAACAAAACAAACACAAGGTAGTTAACACTAACATACTTATATGAAAACCGAACAAATAATAAGGTAGCTAACATTAAATTCAAAATAGAATTCTCGCAGTTTTGAAGCCAATATTTTTGTCCAAAGCATGTTCATGTTTTTATGAAGGTGAGCAAAAAACTTTCACATTTGATAAATAAAAATGAAATCAATATGAAAACATTTAAAGTAATTTGAGACTGAATTTTTTTTTTGCCTTAGTATATCAAATATGTTTTTCTAGTTGAATGATATGTTTTGATCATATTTTGATAAATAATATGTTTTTCCATATCGTTTTCCACATTTGATATCTAATATGTTTTTCCATATCATTTTAAATATAATCGTCATCAATATTGTTTTAAATATAACTGATCATGCTTTTAAAAAATTATGATCACATTGTTTAAAATCAACATTCATTGATCATATTTTGACAAACAATTCTCCAAGATGTGAAAAAATTGATGTTTTAGGATAAGAGACTGGTGAAAGTGAGGTGAAGTTTTGACATGGCCCAAGTCCAGATTTCAATGCTATAGGGACACCAAAGAAACAGATGCACTTGTCTCTCCACATAAATCTCACAAAGTGGACCAGTGTCATCAATTACTAAGCCCCAATCTCTTAGTTTAGCTCGAGTAGGCAACATGTCAAGGCAGCAGAGCCAAAGGTTGAAAGAGTGCTTAGGAACAGCACCCCGAAACCAAACCTGTTTGTGCCAATGTACTTCTTGTTGAGGTGGTCTCACCATTCTCCATGTATCTGCAATGCAAGTTGCTCCTTCTTAGGGTTTCAATGCTTTAGGGACAACAAAGAAACAGATTCTCTCGTGTCTCCACATAAATCTCACAAAGTGGACCAGTGTCATCAATTACTAGGCCCCAGTTTCTTAGTTCAGCAGAGCCAAAGGGTTGCAAGAGTTCTTAGGAACAGCATCCAGAAACCAAACCTGTTTGTGTCAATGTACTTCTTGTTGAGGTGGTCTCATCATCCTCCACGTATCTCCAATGCAAGTTGCTCCTTCTTAGAGTTTCTAGAAGTGAGTACTTTAGAGAACCATTTCAAATTGCTTGATGATTTTGCAAGAGTGTTTTTGTGTTAACGATTCACTTTACTCAATTTTTTTTTCTTTATGCTATTATATTTTTATTCTTTCTAGTGAAAAACAACGTCTGCAGCGAGGAAAGCATAGATAAAACTCTACATATCGAACCAGAACGGTTCATCAGAGGAGCAGAGCTTTACAAATAAAATCAAAACAAAGCTGAGAGACTAAAGAGAAGTAGAAGATGCCACGTTCATACATCATGAGTCTGAGGAATAATTACAACCCAATTCATATGGGGGGGGGGGGCTGGGACAACGCCGGTGTTCCAACCTGGTATGATCTGACAAAATACATTCAGTCCACGAAAGAACATTTTATTGAGTTATATTAAAAAATCAGTGTTTTTGAGAAGAGTATATAGAGGTCCTCTTTCAATATGGTGTCTTTCCCTGTTGAAGAGTTGGAGATTTGACATAAGTATCTCGATCTAGAAGGATAAAGACATCAAAAAGGTACTTGGATGCTTAACTCAACATACAAGTGTTTTGTAGAGTATGCCTCATTTTACAATCATCAATTTATTTTTTAATATACGAATTTTACAATCATCAATTCTTTTGTGTAATTCCGATCAATTACGTTTATAAAATACAATTTGTGGTATTTAACACCCACACATACTCTATTTAAACTACACATTATATGTATTAAAGGGTTTAGCTACACATTATATGTTACTTAGTGATTATTCTGTGTTTGGGGTCCATAAATGAATGTCTGGTTACTACTAAATAAGAATTTTAGTTTTCAATTACTTCTTTTAACATCTGAAGATTTTTAAATTATTGGTGAATTTGTTCTTTAAATTGATGTTTGGGTGGATTCCATTTTGATGCATTTGGTGAGTAATTGCAAATTTGACTTTGAAGGAAAACCGTTGATTTCCAATTACAGTAGAACCTTTATAAATTAATAATATTAGGATTAATATATTTTCTTTAAAAAATTAATTTATCGTGATTATTAATTTATAGAGTTGATATTTAGGCCAAAATATTAATTTAGGATCAAATAAAAAATTAATAATTTAATGAAGTATTAATCTTATTGAATATTAATTTATAAAGGTTTAAATGTATTCTTGTCACTCTATTTTGGACTCAATTCTTCTTTTTCCATAATGTTAGATTTGTTTTTTCATTTCTCCAGTTTTAGTCTTAACCTACTTCATTTGTTTCTAAAAGTCATTAAAGGCTTATTGGTTTAGTTTAAAAGCTGATTAGAAACAATAAAAATAAAAATCTGATTAGAATATGTGGGCCAAAAGGTTTAATTGGCAAAATTTCGTTGACTCTGTATAAAGTTTTACCAATGGATCTATAAACTCTATACAAAAAGGTAAATAATCACTCAATAATTAAAATAACCAAAACCTAATTAATTTTTCGAAAAACCTCGTTGAATCAACCACGAAAATAGAGGGGAGTAAAAAAAATACCGAGAATAATTAAAAAAAAAAAAAAAAAAAAAACAACAGCTACTTTTGTTGTATATGCACGCGGATCAAGAAAAACAAAGGAGTGAAAAAATTATAAAAGATTGATTATTAACTCGTAGCTTCTCCGAGATCTTCACCTTGTGCTACATTTGGAGATACGCATTGTACGATTCGAATTGCGATGCGTTCAGAAAACTCTGCTCCTGCAGTTTTGCCATGTACGGCGTTGAAGACATTCCGAGTAGCGTTTCCTGAAACGCGTTTTCATTGTAAAACGCAGCCGCTGTTTCATCATACATCACTTGACCTCCCCACTCCGACGCCTCTCGCTGGCTTCCTCCTCCTACTGACGGCGGCGAGCACGGTGCGTTTGCGGTTGTATTATCTGCGGTTGCAGCGTCAGGAGAGTCAGGGATGTTGACGGTTGTGATATCGTGGATGCTTGATCGTCGTTTGTCTTTGCCACCGTTGACTTGACGTATGAAATACTTCTGAGCGTGACTCGCGACTTGCGTTGGCGTTCTTGTGGTCACGAAGTTGCGAGCTATGTTTCTCCAATCGCCTTTTCCATATTTCTTCAATCCCATCAGAAATTGTCTGCACATATTCATTAACCATACCGAAATTAAAACCAAACTACATGTAACGCATAAATTTGTCTTAACAACACGCATTTTAATTTGTTACAATATAAAAAAAATTCATATTCTGTTTTACACTAATGTTTAATGTCCCCACTATAATATGCGTGCGTGTAAAACAATCAACCGCATCAAAACACCAATTAAACCTTAGAATCCACACATCAAGAGCCCTAGAAGAAGCAAAATTTCCTTTACTATATAGTTTACCAATGGATTTTTATAAACTCGATACAAAAAAAGAAAAGGTAAATACTATTTTGATATATATTATAGATATAATCATATAAAACATGTAAGTATCTGCTACAAAATAATGTGCGTGTGTGTCTGTCTCTCTGTCAAACCCATACGTACGCAAATATAGACACGCACTAAAGATGCAATTGTCTTATAAACTATAGAATATACAAATATTTATACGAGCGTATATTTATACGTATACATAAACACGTTTCCAAGAAAAAGACGTACGTATATTTTTTTTTAAAAAGAATGCAGGGTCCAAATCTAGCATTGACGTTACAAAAAATGTAAAATTAAATTTTTTACCTGTGTTCTTCTTCTGTCCATGGAACACCTTTCTTCCTCTCATGTTCAGCCGTACGTGCGGCGGATCCTCTTTTGCCTCCGGCGGAAGAGAAGTAATAACCGTTCATGTTAAACCCATTGTTACCGGTGGTTTCATCGTAGCCACCCCAATCAAGTGTGAATGAATCGGAAGCGTAGCCAGGGATTGGGATAAGACCAGCTTCGATGTCACTAACGTCTTCTTCGAGTTCTCTGTATTGTTTGATGACATCTCCAACGGTTTTACCAGGAAGCATAGCAGCGACTTTGAACCATCTGTCGGGAGTGTCTTTGTCGTAATAAGCTAAAGCGTTTTCGAATTTCTTGTTTTCTTCAGCTGTCCATTTGGTTCCTCCTCTGTTTTCTTGGAACAACCAGTTTGATGTTTCCAAGTATGTTGCTGCTGACATCACTCTGTTCATTTTCAACGATTGTTGATGGTTTTGGTTTTGTTTTTTGTTGTATCAATGGTGGAGGAACGAACGAACGAACTCAAAGAAAGAGAAAACGATTCTATCTATCAAAATGGCATTTTTTTTTTGAAATGGAATATTTGAGAGATAAGCATATAAGATTGAAGAATCTAAGGAGGAGAAAAAGGAAGCAGCTTTTTTTTCCAGAGTCTAAGGACAAAGAAAGAAAAGAAAAGATTCGATCTTTGTCTGAATGATAAAAACCACTTTTTACCAATGAATTCTTAGTGGCTAGATCCGAATCTAGAGAAAAGTTAAAACAAATTTTGGAGGAAAAATAAGTGAACCCAACAAAAAAAAAACATAGGATCTGGGATTTGGAAGCTGACAAGAAAAGGACTAAAACAGAGATGAGAGGAATGGAGAAAACTCAGGTGGGTTAAGAAAATTGAAGCTGCTAAAAGATAACAAAACCCAAACTGTTCTTCTTCTTTCTTCCCAAACTCTTAAAGTTGAAAAGGGAGAGAGGCGAGAGAGAAAGAGAAAGAGAAATGTATATGAATGAAACAAGAATGATCTGAGAGTGAGAGGTGAGTTAAAAAGCTGTTGAGCTGTGATTGTCTATAGGTATTTCCCAGACAAAAATTTCTGGGCTTTTTATTATTTTAATTTTATACTACTACTTTATATTAAGATCTACAAGTATTTTTAACATTTTTATTTTTTGAATTGCTTATCACTTAAAGCTACCGATTTGGGATAAAATAAATAATGTTACTTCTAAGAAAACATATTGTAGTTATCAATTTTTAAAAAATTGTATTTGAAACTATATATAATGCTAAAGGATAAATTCAATGATATTTGTGTAGACATGTGTGTGAATATATGTTTTTTCCAACAACATGTATTATGCAATTTAAAATTTCTATGGTGATACATCAATGACATTAGCATTTTTATAGTTAAAAATATACTTAATAAAAAAACATGTTTTCAAAATATTTTTACAGTTAAATACATGCTTTCTAAGTATTTCCACATCAACATCGTACAATAACTATTAGAATAATTCAATAGAAATTAAAAAGGTTTTATTTCAAAGTGAGATTAGTTAAAAAGGATTAAAAACATTCTTGTTAATTTTTCTTTTCTTTTCGTAGTACATTTTTAATTCAATCAACCAATAAACACTCGTCCTTGTATAGTCTATGACAGACCTTCACATAAATAGGAAAGACATGTGTCGTCTTTGAATACGCGAGTCACACATGTTCAGATCTCATTTGTTCTCAAGGAACTTTGTTTTTTTAATGCATTTCATGCTTTCGAGGACCGTTGATTGATTTAATAGTATAACTTATGCTTTCTATTATTTTTTTTATTTTTTATGGATAAAAATAATAATAATATGACTCAACTAATGAGAGAGGGTTTTTGCGGCTAAACGTTGGCTAATGATAGGCCAAAGACGTTTAGGAATGAGCCAATCACAGAGTCAGACAAGACACAAACGAGGAGCAACCCTCATTGGCTAACAAGACTTAAGGTCGGTGGCAAGGGCACTTTTGTAGTTTCATAATGGTGTTGACATTTAACCTTTTAGGCACATGAGTTGTTTGTTTGTTTGTATATCGAGATGCTTTATTTTATTTCATGGGTAAATGATTTGGTGACAAGAAAACCGTTTAATATATATTTGGACCACAATTTTTGATAACAAAAACAATTGGAGGATGTGGTTAAATATTTATTTTAAAATTAGCATGTTAGGAAACGGAAATAGGGCATTTTCTACCACAACAAAATACGTATAAATTTCACAAATCTAGCAAAATTCTACATTAACTGGCATTTAAAAAAAAAACGTAAATCGATATTTATCAAATGGTGATAAATTTTAACATATGATGATTTAGATGCAAGTAAAAAAACACATTAATTAAGTCTTGCGAACTTAGCGCATCTGTCGAAGAAGGCTTTGAGGAATTGAAAATTTCTAGCATTGAGCTTCTTCACTAATTTGGTTGTTCCAGTAGATTTCATTAACGGACCAACCGTTAATAGTTGTTTTGATTAGTGGAGAAACAACAGTCAAACAACGCCGTTTGGTACATATTTCTTTTGAAATGTAATACATATTGGTCACAATATATATGATGCAATTTTTTGGCATTGCGAAATTTATATGATGGTTGTATATATACTATTATCATGAAATCATTTGGTCTAAAAAATGTATAAGAGATGGCAAAAATAAGTTGGGCGTACTATTTAGTACTCCTTATTTACTAGACCAACCTTGGAGAACCATCAAAGATGATAGTATTTCACAATGATTATACCTTGTTTAAAGTTCTTGGTTCAACCACAACAAAGTTATTAGCACCAAGGACGTAATTAAATAGAATAGTAATTAAATGTTTAGTTTCATAATTGTGTTTCTAAAGATGACAAGCTTGTAATAATGGAGGTTAGCGAGAGATCGAACCTTAATTAATTAACGTAAGATCGAAATGTAGTTATGATGATATTTAATTTATAACAACATCTAAAATTTCAAACAGTTATATACAAAATTTATGACTTTGGATGTAATATAACATAGATTTCCGGACTTATAAAAATTTTAAATAATTTTTTTTATAGCTAAATCGGTTTCTTGTGGCTTTATTAATTAGTTCTATTTTTTTTTTTTTTGTTTATAAGACCTGCATTCGAAACACTTAAGAAAGGGCGAATATATACAAAACGTAAATTGAATATATACTGAAATTCTAACTAATCCTTCGACTGTAACTCATAGCCTCGTATCATGGGACTACACTTACGGTTCTGTGTCACTAAACAATAATTCAATACTAGTAATCTTTGTTTTTTATGTCGCCACTCACTAATGAATTTGTTAAACCAGTCATTATTTTTATATAAAGGGTTAGGTAGCTTAAGTGATCACGCCATAGCAGACACAATAATTCTCAAAAGCGTAAAAATATGAAAATAATTTATTACTTTAACGGCATAATGGTTGAACATTCACCGTGTTAGTCGAATTTGAAATAGAGATCGCGAGTGCTATTCACTGCATTATAATGTTGTCAATTGTATATATTTTAAATGGAATGAACATAACACAAACTTAAATACTATTAGTTTAGATTTCAATGCAAAACATTAAAATAATATTGTTCAATTCTAAATGAATATGAACTGACAAAAATATCACAAGGATTAGATTATGAAGTTTTCAAAAACAAAAAAAAATCTACCCTACCCACAATGCATAATTTCCATCATATGTAAGTTATAAAACCGTATAAAACGTTAACTGAAATGGTGTATATTATCACTTAAATTTAAATTTGCATATTACATGTTGTTGAAAAAAACGTCAACCTACCATTCGATGCAGAACTAATTTATTGGACGACGTTAAGTAGCGAAGAGCCTTCACAACGTATCAAATTTTAATAAGAAGCGCCAGACGTTTAAAGATGCAAATTCAATAAATTAAATAATAATATGATACTTGTATCAGATTTGTTTAAATAAAATGTCAGAGTTGTTTGTCCACCACTCACACCCAACATACGATTATTTTTCTCTAAATATTGATAGGTCAATAAATTATTCAGCAAAGTTATTATACGTTGTTATTTTTAATTGAGTGGTGCAAGACAATGACTGGTTGTTATGAATATTATTATGTGGAGTTTCCCCAAAGGGAAAGCATCTCCTATTTCCGAATGAGGACACTTTTCCCCCAATAATTTATTTTGTTATTCATTGATGCAGGTAAGTAAATGTACATAATACTTATATTTATTTTATTAATCTTTTAATGCAGATCTTGGACCTTTTTAGGTTTCTTTTCTATATATATATATTGTTTAAAGTATATTTTGATGTTACAATACCTTTCCTAATGGTTTAGCTACAAAGCTTACAATCATCTTCTTGCCACCACTATCTGTGTAATGAGTTTTACAACTTTTTTGTTAACATATGATATTTACATTACAGGTGAGATTTTACTCTATTGCTTATTACTACTGTAGATATTTTAAACCAAAAAACCTGTATCTTTCAAACCTATAAGTTCTTAAGAAAATTTAAAAATGTTGATACTTTCTTAATTTAATTAGGGTTAAATTTTTATTTTGGTAACCAAATATTAATCTATTTAAAAATCATATATATGTGGCCAATAACGAAGTTTTATTTTATGAATCTGAATATCTGATATGACACTGTTATATATCAGAAAATGGATGATTTAATAAATAACAATTATCTAATTATAGATAATTATAAAACTTATATGTCATAAGAAACACGAAATGGGTTACATTTTTCAAGTTAAAATCTGGCATGTTAAGGTTTTATCAATTAAACAAAATTTATATAACTAACGACATCAACTCACCCATCATCTCTTGCTTTACTATATAAAAATTATGGACACCAAAAGAAGATTATTATACTTTCAAAGGCTACTATGAATTATTTTTTTACTAAAAAAATAATTCTTTACAGAATCTAATTTTTTTGGTGTACATACATGTTTATTTAGAATACTTATTTTTATTGGTTGGTTTAAATTTTATAATACAAATTATTTTTAAAATATGTTACAATTATGAAATAAAAAGATCGGTACGGTCACAAACCACTATTTAAAAAGTGGTTCTACATATTTGCGACAGCTAAACAATTGAGGTATGTTTCATATTATAAACTATAAAGTATTAAGATTATTTAAATGAGGGGCAACAGAAAAACGACACGAAGTTTGAAGTAAATAGGGAGCACTGGCACACAGTTTGACCCACCGGAGCGACAACAAAAGAGTGCGAGCGTGCTTGTAGGGCTGCCATTCATAATGCGCTCCACACGCTTTGTACATTAGTGGCTTTGCACAAATCATTTGTTTTCCTATATTATTATGTTTTACTAATTATATATATATATATACTTTCTATTATTCTAAGTTGGAACCCACATATTATGTTCCAAGTATGTGACTCTGGGTCGTCAAGCAAATGACAGGATTCTGATCGTCTTTTGTTGATTTTTAGTTTAAGATTTCAGTTTTTACTTATATGTATGTTATCGTCAATATCTACTCTGAAAAAAACATTAGAAACATTCTGAGTTAACAAAGACATGCATGCAAATAATTTTATTTTATGTTTTAGTCAGACAGTTAAAAATGTACACTTATTTACAGGTTACTTTATTTTAAACAGAAAAAACAAAAAAAAAAGGTTCAAATCTATTATCTCATAAACTAAAGATTTCAACATTTTTAAATGAGAAATTATATAGCAAAGTTTAGACTAATCTTCTAAACTTCTAGCCGTTGAGTAAATTTCTTAGCATGCTGTGCAAAGAAATTTACCACATACAAAATTTTCAATTTATAAAATAGATGTAAATCATGTTTCTCTGACATTACCATAGAATATTAATCATTATTATTAATAGTCTTATAGAACTTAATATGTATTCAATGTATATAGTGTACAAAAAATTAGTGCACACAGCCGCTAACCAAGTGTTATGGAATGTTGTAATTGTGATTATTTAGCAACTTTTACCATTGCTAATGTGGTCATCTGGATTATTCTATGTTTCCGAGATACCTTTTGGCTAGATCTGACAACAAAAGTTTATCTTCTTGTGACTTTTTCATTTCTAATAACATATCTTATCTATACAATTTTACGGTTTTACCAACCAAAATTGTTATGAATTGTCGTCATTTATTTATCTTTAATCACATGGTCTCATTAATTGCTGCTAAAACGATGATTATTTCGCCGCTAAAACTTAAATACAAATAAGATCGGTTTATTATATGTCTCTAACTCTTAAGGAAATTTTAAAGTTAGAAGAATTCCCAAAAACGCAAAGATATTTAAAAAGAGAAAGAAAAAGAAAAGCTAGCTACCTAACCTAACATGTAGATAAGAAACTCCAGTTTTAAAGCAGCACAATCGAAAGAAAAAAATAGTTGAAGTTAACCGAATAATTGAGCTGATAAAACGTCGGTTTAAAAAAGAAAAATAAATCATCTCCCTTCTCCAAAGAGGGCGGCTCAAGGTCAAGGTCAAAAGCTCATGTGTTCAAGAGGCCAATTTAGATAACCATATAGTTTTGTGTTTTTGTTTCTTTAGTTTATCTAATGCACCCTCTTTTAATCAATCATTTTATGGTTAATCCTCGTATTATCATGCACTTGGCACAGTCCTAACCCCACATGGCTACGGGCTACCTATATAATAAAGTATTTTCTAGAGAATATACAAATTTGTACGACACTTTTTCTTAAGGGCTAGTACTTTGTACATCGGCCTGCAATTAATTATTCAACGCTAAGCTTGATTAAATTCTTCATGTGCAGTAAAATTGTTTGTAAGCTTTTCAATACTAACAAATACATGGAAAATTGTTTGTAAACTCATCCATTTCGTTTTGTAAGATGTTTTGATTGAATATATGGAAATTTAGAAATTGCATGAGTTAAACATAATTTAATCATCTAAAATAAAATAATTTGTTAAAAGAATTTATAAAACGAAAGATAGAGGATATAACATTAACTTTTAATTTTCAAACTGGTGATTTTTTATTTTTTTGTCTTCATTTTTGTATGGTTGAAAACCTCTCAAGGGGTGAGAAAATATTTTCGTACCATACTTTAGGCCCGGGGGATCTAAGGACGATATAATAAGTCAATGTGTAATAAAACACATTGTTGGTCACATACCATCTATTTAAATTTTGCTTGACAATGAAGTTGTTGGACGAAAAGAATAAAATAATCTCATGGGCCATATAAGAGTTGTGTTGGAGACAATGATAAAAATATAAATGGAATTTTGATATAATGATTAAAAAAATTATTATAATACAACAATGCTATTGTTCTTCCTCCTTTATTCAAACTTTTGCTTGAGCAAAAAAAATCGTACATTTTGCTTTGCTAAAAAAAATATAATTTGTTAACCAAATCCACGCATTAATTCACCACTCATTTGGTCTTCTTGGACGTGGCGTGATCTTCATGATATATCGTCTTGTTAAGTTGAAGGATTTAACATTTGGGAAGATCCTTAGGCGGTGGCAAAATCGACTGATTGGGTCCTTTGCCGTTCTCCACCAAGAAAGCCATCTTTAATCCCCACGTCGTGTGTACCTCCAAGTGACAATGCATGAACCAAACCCCTATATGTTCCCAACATATCAATCCATCAAATTTATAATAATAGTATTTGACTTATTACCATAAGATTCTATTTGTATTTTTTAATAGCCAAGAGATCAAGAGATCACAAGTCTACTCATAAACTAATTACTATAGTTTGTGTAGCTGCTAAGTAGATTCCACAAAGGAAGAAGAGTAGATATGTGTCTAGCAAAAATTGATCTATAACCTAAAATAAACATATTGCGATATTTTTACATTAATATTTTTACATATAGACTACTATCATTTGATTAATATTTTTACATTAATTTAGAGCAACGTACCGGGATTATCTGCTCTGAATCTGATGACGACCCATCCACCAGATGGAACTCCGATTGTGTTCCTCTCAACCGGATCCACCAAATTGAAGTTATTTGGGTCTTTCTTGGAATTGAAGTTACCTAATCCACGACCTACTTCAAAGAAGTTAAAACCGTGAAGATGCACAGGATGGTTCTCTGGCGATATGACACCGGTATCTTGGAGAACAAGCTGAACCGTAGCGTTGTAAGGTAGCTTATAAAGCCTCGTGCCAGTTTCCGTGGCCATGTTCGTGACTGATCCTCCGCTGTAGTTGAAAACATGCGGGGGGTTCTTGGGAAAATCTGTCGTGAAAACTCCACTGGTGTTGAAGTAATGAGCTGAGAGCAAAGCTGTTTTAGGCATAATGAACGTTACATTGTTGATGCTGGCCACGACACGGCTTCCATTTCCGGCCTTGCAAGTAGGGCATGGGTTAAGTCCAAGACCGACGGTGAAGAAGAGGTGGTGGTCGATGGTGGTTGGGACGAGGGCAGGGTATGTCTTGGAGTTGAGGCTACGAAGAGACTTTGTAAAGTTGTTGGCGGTTGAAGTAGCGTTTTGCGGCGGAGGAAGGGTTAGGGTTGTTGGGGCGGAGGAGAGTGTTCCGGAGTAATGAACAGTTGCCGTGGCGGTTACGTTATCAACAGCGATAGGAGCGTCCATGAAAGGAGAAGCGGTTACAAGATATTTGCCGGCGGATTTCGAGGCGGTTAAGAGGACGTTGGTGGTTTGACCGGGGGCTATAAGAACGGTGTCGATCTTGAACGGTTTAACGTAAACCGCATCGACTTCGACCACCGTGAAAATATGGCCGGCGACTTTGAAAAAGAGCTCTTCATTAAGTGCAGCGTTGATTAGTCGTAGTAGATAGGTTTTGCCATTCTCTACTGACAGTTTGTAACCTTCGGACATAGAAAGAGACTTTCATAATCAGATTTTTATTTTTAAGTGAAGTCATATTGTCAAAAAGTAAATTCTTATTGGAGATTGAGAAATTACCCTGAGATGGACAATTTTTAACTGGACCAGGGTGTCCGTTAATCATGTGAGAGTCAGAGACATTAGGGGCTAATCCAGATTTAAGCGCCTCGTTAATGATATCTTCGGTATCCGATTTCCACCATTCACCTGCCATATTTAACATATATTCAACGTAATGAACCAATAGTAGCGTTATGTTGCATGAATTCACTAATATAATTGAGCATATCTATGTCTTTCTAAGTATGGTTCAAATATATATAACGATTGAGATACCTAAAACGATGACTTTCTCGTGGTCAGGTTTGGGGAAAGGATAGGGAACACCACGTTTTGGAAGGATTACGATTGCGCCATTAACGGTGGCTCGGAGCCAGAGGATGTGAGCGTGCCACCAGAGCGTTCCACGTTGGCCGGTCAAGGTGTAGTTGTATGTGTAGACTTGACCTGGCTGGATTGGGCACTGAGTTATGTAAGCAGGCCCATCGGCCCATCCCGTTCTAATTTGTCTTATACCGTGCCTGTTCTCGATCGTCCGTACAGTGTGACCAATTAGTTAACTAATTAACTTATTTAATGATAAATTCAAATGAAGAATGAGTAGGATCTTACCAGTGGATGGAGACGTTGTACTTGACGTGATTAACGACTTTGATGAGCAACGTGTCGTCTTCTCGGGCGTAGATTGTGGGACCTGGATATCTACCGTTGACGGTCACGATTGGTTTGCTTGAGCATAGTCTAGTTGCGTTCTTCATCACAACCTGCGTGATTAATTTCAAACACAAACATAATCAGTAATAATTATACCGCCAACCTAAACAAAAAGGAAAAAAGATAAATAAGACAAAAGAGAGACCAATTTTAATCGTAATCATTACATGATTGTAAGTTGTAACAAAAAAGAGAACATGCTTCGTTGTTTCATATGTACGTAAAAACATTATATATATCATTTTCCATTAAAAGATTGTACCCACATACATAAACTTGAAGTAATTTTTGTAACTAAAGGCTCATAATATAAAGATTACGGAGAATGTTAAAGCAAATAAAAATATTTCGAGTTTTGATATATCCTACATGAAATACAAATTGCATGTATTCCACTATGAAGCCACAAACCATATATTTTCCTTTGCGTAATCATGTTTGAAATATATGCATGCATATATATAAGCATAAATCTCGGTTATTAGTGTCTATATGGATAAGTTGCGACTATGTTATAAGTCGTATGTAGTAATCAGCATAAGATATGTAAAATGGAACTGTGTATAAACTCACGTTAAACTTGTAATGGCGAACCATACTCTCCGATGGAGCTGGGAACACTGCGAAGAAGGATACAAGAAATAAAAACCAAACCATATGAGACCCCATCCCTCTAGCTCTCTCTATTCTCTCTATGTCTCTCTCTTTCTTCTTAATCTATGTTTTTAGTCTTTTTCTCTCTGTTTTCGAGATGAACGACTGGCCAACGCAAGCTTATAAAGGGAGAAGAGACAGAGATTTGTAAAACCAGAGAAAGAGGCGACGTCGTTTTAGGTGGTAGGTCGACCCAAAATCCAATTCTTTCTAAATAAGATTCCCATTCTTACCACAACCAATCTCCCTGACCAAACCAAAGAAAATATTATTTATTTTCTTTTCGTGACATATCAATGGTCAAACCTTATTTTTATCTTTATATTAGTTACTTTTTAATGCGAATATGACATACTCAATTGCTTTTTAATTCCATCTTGTTTTTTTTTTAATCTTTTAAACTTACATAAATGATCGAATTTGAATCAAGATATACAAACCATAAGAATATATGCCCCAATATTCTAGCTTCATTTATGCTCAAATTTACATATTTAGTTTTTACTTATTTAAAACTGTTATCTAACTTCGTGTATTCAGTACTTTATTATATGCATAAGTTTGTAACATAACTGATCATATGGAGTAGTTAAACCGCTAAATTCCTCACTTCAGTTTGATTTCACTTACTCTTCTAATCCTCGAGATTATTGAGGGATCGAGTCAGTTCAAGCAGAAGAAGTCAAGTCATGTTCCATTGGATTAGTTTGAATTAAAGGGCAGATAAACGGTATCATCATCCTAATCAGCTTGCAGATTACTTTATTTAATTAGTATATGTAGAGCACACGTAACAAGTGTTATGCCGATTTGCATACATAATTAAGTAGAAAAATGGAAAAAAGAAATCAAGTAGAAGAATAAAAAGCCTTAGTTAAGTATTCTGGATTTATAGCATTATTTTACTGGTTTTGTTTATCTTTCCGATGGCTGGAATTTTGATGTTCAAATTATTTTTAATTTACGATAACATTAATTAAACCAACTGCTAAAGGTTTACATGTCAAATTTCCCTACTGAACACTAATTAAAACTAAAAGTTAAAGTGTAAATATTATTCTAAAGTTGCTTCATGCATCAATAGTATTGAATTATTGATATATACATGATTTTAAAATCATGACAGAGTCTAAATATGCTTCTTAATATATATAGTGGGGATATTAAGTCCCTCGATAATTTATATGTAAGGTTTGCGAGTTTAGAATGAATGATAACCTAATATTTCTTAATTTAAAAGTTGACTAAGGTTTGTCGTATGATAATAATATATTGCATAAGATTGCATACATATCACATTACATATAAATTTGGTAGGCTTGGTCATATGTCTTATACATTTATAAGAAAATTATTATCTTTATTTTACAAGTATAATGTAGACTTAAAGTGTTGTCAAGCGGGAACCTTGAAATTGTAAAAAAGAGAAGGAATTAAGATCGAGAATGTGTTTTAATTTGGTGAGACGTATAAGTCTCAACTCGAAGTAGTATTTAAAACGACGACAAAACTTTTTGACATTAATTTCGATAGATGGCCGAATTGTCCATTTTAAGATCATACATCTCAATTCCTTAGGGTATACATAATACATTTTCTCCTTCTTCTTCACACTTGGTTATTTGAGTAAATAATTTGTGGCGATGAGCATAGACATGGAGAAATAGAACTCGTCTAACCCCAAATCAAACGAAAGACCCGATAACTGTATAATTTCATATTTTATAACAAAATAAAGTAAGTAAATAACAAATGTGTGGTATCTATATACTATATATATGCTTATCTTTATAATAAGAAATAAATTTCCTTATATATAGATACTTTTTGCTAATAATTATTTTTGTTATTGTGGTATTTGAATAGTGGAAGCAATATAATGGTCACATACGTATTGTCAAAGGTGTCTTAGAAGCTGTGTGAAATGGGATTGAGATTAGAATGCTTAGAAACTAAGACAGTAGAATAGTTGAGAAATGGCTTTCATGTCGTTGTAAACAATGAATCCAACAAAGATAAGCCTATTGGTATTGTTTCAAAGCTACGGCTACATAAGAAATGCGTGTCACTTAAACGGTGCCGTTTCACTCATTCTTGATTCTTAATACATATTTTTGGTCAAATTGGTGATTAGTATGTTTGCCGTACGGAGATGCCTGAGTTAACCACTTAGGTTAACAACAGCTGATTTGCTGAGTGGTCGTGGTTAAAATGGGTAAAGTGTCAATCACCTCCAAATGTGTAGTTAATTTGTTATTGTCATTTTCTCAACAATAATTGAAAGTAACATTTTCTTTAAATAAACACTTAAGTCCAAAAGACAACACGTAACTATGAAAATTCTGGAAATATCGACTATACTATTCTCATCAAAAATTTCCAAATATACATATTTTAATAATGTGGATAATTGCATTTCTCCTCAGCTCGGACAAAAAATATAAAAAAATGTAACCTATAAATTCAGTTACCCTAAACTAATTATAGTTCAGTTAAGTTTGTACTTGTTACTTCCTCTGTTCCAAATTATAAAAATGTTTAGTTAAAAGCACACTATTAAGAAAATTACTTGTCAAACCTAAAATCATTATTAGCTATTTTTTAGTTTTAATTATTACAATAAACATTCTTTTTCTTCTTTTCAACATAAAAAGCAACACAAACGACTATTTAAAAGGTTTTTGTAATTCTATAAATTAAAATTTAATGAAAATGTATATTAATATTTGCAAATCTCTTTATAAAATGGAATAACTAAATTTAACTAAATTTTTTTATAATTTGGAATGGAAGGAGTACTTGTTACTGTGAGATGGGCTTTATAATAGTGTAAAAATTGCGATATTTTCCTAACCCAAGGCCCAAGAAAATAATGTTTGACCTCAAATAATTTTGGACTTATCTTGGTCCCACGATCTTGTCTCCTTAACATTTCATAGTTGTTAGTTCTTTGTTTCCTTAACATGCTCCACGGTCCCGAAGACTTATCTTTTGTTTCTGCTGTCGCTTGCGCTTGAAAAAATCTTTGAAATGAAATACCCAACAAAAAAAAATACATAATAGTTCTATATGATTTGAGACTTTAGATATGCAACTATCTTTTGCTTCGTGTACCAAATGATTGATAAAGCCACCTTTTTATTTTGGTAAAAAGAAAAAGAGTTGTTGCTTTTTGACTTTGATTGCAAAAAGTCTAAAACAGATATAAGAGAAACAATTAAAGTAAATCGTTAAGCGAAAATTTCGGATGATCATCATATTCTCCAAGAATCATATATACATTGTCTAATCGAAACCCAAAACCTTCTTTTGTCCATTAGTTGCTCCTGATTTAGCTATACTTCAAATCTCACATGTAACAACTTTTTTTCTTGTTTATTTATGGTCAACTTCCATAGAATAAATCAGAGTTTCCACTCAAACAAAGTACACAGAGCCAAAACAAAGAGATTGAAAGGAGCATGTCATATATACAAAAAGTCTTTAATCATAACATATTAGTAAGAAAAATGTAATCAACTAAAAATTATGTTTTACATCCATGACCAAAAAAGATTAGTTAACTTTGAACTATAAATTCTAAAATTGAGCAACCAAATCCCAACACAAGAAAATTGAAATTCTTTGAACATTTTTTTCTCAAATACAACTTCACTACACTTATTCCAACTACATCTAAAAAATAAGATTCAAGTCCATTACAATGTTGTTAGTAAAAGTTCATAACATTTCTACTACCAATCGGTTGTGAAGTCGGAACCGGAACCGGCCGGTTCATCTGTAGTCCGGCCGAATTGCTACTTCCTCTTCGCCTTTCTTTACTCGGTGTCAAGTAAAACTTGAGCATTCCATTCTCAATCTTACTAACCTTCTTCTTCCCACTAACGTATCCATCCACACTATTCCGTTGAAACCCTCCTCCTCCTCCTCCGGTGGTACCGGAGCTTCTCCAACTCACACTACTATTACTCCTAACCATCTTCGGATCAAACCCATTTCTCGTTTCCACATTCCAAGTCCCTGAAAACGTTCGATCAACACCACTTCTTCTTTCTTCTTCTTCTTCTTCTTCTTCTTCGTATTTGTTCCCGTTTTTCCTATGAAGCAATCCAAATATGTTCCAACTCCATCGCCGAGACTTCTTCTTCGTCCCATTCTTGTTGCATTCCATTGTCCCTACATTGTTGTTCTCAACTAAGCAATCATCTCTCAGCGAATTCGAATTCGAATGTGAATGTGAAATCGAGTCTTTTGCGTTTGAAGCAGAGAGTCTTAGTTCTTCAATGTCAGCCATAACAGAGGCTGATATCTTCCTAGTGGAGCTAGACCGATCAAGACTCTTCCGCCGTCTTGAAGATGAGTCGCAATAGTACTCTCGAGTCTGTGCAGATCCACCAGGAACAATCTCATCCACGACTGGTGGTGGTTGTGAAGGTGGTGGCTTTTCCACCGTAATGTGATTATCTGACCGGAGAACATGACTACGAACCGGAGAATCTTCCACTACAGATAACATCGACGGCATTCTCGCCGGAGCCGCCGTTCTTCCTATTAGATACCCATCCCAAGAAGCGCGTGGCTCGTCAAAAGAGCAACGAGGGTCGTCAACAGAAATCCTTCCGGCGTCAAGTGAGAATCTTCCGGCGTCGATTGAGAATCGTGGATCTGTGTCACACGACCTCCGTCCGTAACCATACTCAGCTATTTCAGATTGAGTGTCTCTAAGCTGTCTCCCGATTGATTTCTCCACCGGCAAGGCATTGGATCCGGCGCCGATTCCGGTTCTATGCTTCTTAAGCTTCTGCCTTTGTCTCCATTTCTGCAATTTCTTGCTGAAAACTGACGCCGCCGACCAGAAACTCCCAGCGATCTCTTTGAAATCTCTGTTTGGCTTCTTCGTCGTCGTCGTAGTCTGAGAGGGGAATTCCATTTTTAAGTCGTTCACTTTCTTTATCTCCTCTTCTTCTCCTTCTTCTTCTTCTTCTTCTTCTTCTTCTTCTTCTTCTTCTTCCTCTTCAACGATTTCGTTGATTACTTTGCTGGATTCCTTGAAATTCCCAATATTGATGTTCTCCTCAGTTTCAATTTCAGTTTCCTCCTCGAAAACTGGCGACTTTACTCTCGAATTGATGCGTTGGAGACTAATCTCACCGGTTAAATCGACTCTTGAGTTCTCTTTGGTTTGAGAATTACGCTCAGCGTCTTCGTTAAACAGAGACCAAAGAGTGTTCCTAACCCTAACATCACAAGATCTCCTCTGTGGCTCAAACGCACTACTACCCAAAGTCAAAGCTTCGTTCTTTGTTGCTGAAAATGACTTCGTCCTCCGTAGCTCTGGAAACGAAAATCCGGGTTTGAGTTGGTTTTGAGTAGTTGAAGAAGAAGAAGGCTTGAAGATTGCTTTAAGAGCGGCGGAAGACGACGGTGGTTTTTTCGAAGAGGAAGCGAGTGTGGTTTTTCCGGTGATATCTAGAACAGAGAGACGATCGTAGAGACAAGAAGGGCAAAATCCAGTGAAACACTCTTGTGGATGACGATCACAAGAAGTGGAAGGACGGTGAGGCTGCGGTGGATGTGGCGGCGGAGGAGCAATGGCTACGGCAGACGCTGCAACTGAGTTGTTGTTTGCAGGATTATTCATAACCATAACCACCCGTGGCTCATATCGGGATTCGAGAAGAGAGAAGAAGAAAAGCTTCTGAAGGAAAAATGTCGAGAGTGAGAGAGAGCCGTTTGGGTTCGTTCGCAACGGATAGTGACAGAGGAAAGAGAAAGGGAAAAAAAAGGAAGAAGGAGAGGGGAATTGGTGAGTTTATAAAAGAAAAGGGGTGAAATTGGAATAAAGGGAAAAGTTTAGGGGTCGCTTTTTTGAAAATTCCTTTCGCTAGTTCCGTTGTTTAACTTTAGCAGCAGTCGTACTACACTAGTGCAGAGAGGTGAGAGCAAGCAAGTCTAGGGGCTCTCGCTTATGAAATGACTGTTATGCCCCTAAATTTACTTCTACTCACTACACCTAACAAGTAAAAAGACCATTTTTTTTTCCCGATCTTGAAGGGACAAGCCATCGTTTGTCTACTTACATTTTTGAGTTTTCACACTTATTTTCATTTTTCCACAAAACTGAAAAAAGAAAAAAAAAAAAAAGGTTATAGTATTTCAAAATGCTGGATTCAACTTAGCTGGCAACAGAACTCATCGTATTTGAATATACCATATTCCTTTTCATACTAACAATTTATTCGAGTTTAAATGTAGTAATAGTAATATACTGCATATGTAGTATTTATTTAGTCCGATACAACTAACCATGGAAATTGGATAGATTCCTTTTAAGGTCATCATTGTAATCCTATGACGTTTTCTATAAGATTTAATCAAATATCCAATGCACTAGAAGAGAATTCTAAAGAGGATCGTAGTGAAATATTCACCATTTGATGTATTTATTATATGTTGCATAGACCTAATATAAAACAAAGTATTCAATATGCTTCGACCATCTTTTTATGTTAGATCAGATAGAATATTGGCATAGTAATATCTTCTAAATTACGAATTAGAGATATATGAGATAATACTAAGCAATGTCTTGTATGATAGAACATAAATCGAGATATCCACACTCGGGCTTTATTGTAGTTTGAGTGTTCCCTAAATAAACCATATGGTTCCTTATTTTGTTGTTCGAAAATTATCTTAAACATACACCTCAGCCGTGTTTTGTTGTTCGAATGTAGTCCTATCTACAACAACGAGCCACTAAGCCTGGTATTGAAAGACCTAAAGTCTCAAAATCATTGCGATGGGTAAAATATTTCCTTTGGTTTGAATGGATAACATCTTTATTCAATTTCAGAAGTGATGCATTATGTTTAGTTTGTAGTTTGTACGTGATTGCTTGATCATAGTTTTATGAAGTGTTGGAGTCATGATACGGATGCTTAGTTTGTTGTTTTTATAAGTGCATGACTGCATGAATATAATGAATACATTAATAATCATAATTCATAATTTTTAAGATATATTTCAAAGTTCTTTTGTTCATTTTTTACGAGGAAGCTATAACTTTAGTAATGTGTTTTTGGAAAAAAAAAATATTAGTACTCTTTTCCTGTCTTTCTCTTTATATTTAAGGGAACAAAAAACGAAGTCAGGTAAATAGCTCGAGGATGGTTCTGCCATTATTTGTTCACTTTATAATCATATTTCGCTTTCTTTTTTATTTTTCCTTTCCTCTCTTTCTCTTTATATTTTCTGTCTTTCCACTTTTATTATATTTTTCCTTTTTATTGTTCTATTGCTCTTTTTTTTTCTCAACTTTTTTTTTGATAAAATGGTTTGCATATGATTTGTCTGCCTTTTGCAATTTGGTATTAAGATTATATAAATTATACATGCTAAATAAGATGTACTAATATTAATTGCACACAAAAAAAGATGTATCCAATCTTTAATTATACTCGTGCAAGAACATATTATATCAAATTGTGAATAGTTTCTATGTTTTAAATTTTTTTATGTACAATCACATACCTACATAAAAACTTATTTAAATGATGTATTATTACGTAAAACTGGGCATTCGAGATGAAGACGAAGTGAGACCTTCGATGGAATCATATTAAATTCACATGATAAATTAAAAGAGTATAATTTAGTTTATTCAGTTGGAGGTAAATTCACACACGTGAATAGTATTATCAAAAAATATATGCATCCAAATAACTTTAGAATTTAAGTTTTAAAATGGACGAAAAAATTAATTGGGAAAATGAAGAAGGGCGTGGGATAGCACCGACGCGCACGGAGGGAGTGATGAAGATTGAAGAGAGAGTCTCGTCGGTGAGTCACGAGTAAACCCGGTGACTCTTTTCTTCCTTAGCATACGTGTCTATCTTTTGGGCTTAACCTCGGCCCATTTGTGTAACTCCACATGACAACCATTGAAAAAATGTATTTTTGTTTCTACCATCCCCACTTTATTCGGCAACTGTCTCGTAGGGTTTTTATATTTTCTTAAATAGGTTCTCTCTTCCTTTTTTAGATATCTTAGAAGTTGTTTTTATATTTGTGAAACATCATGTTTCTCTCTTCTTTTTTAGCTGTCGTAGGAGTTTTAATGGAGTTTGGAATCTTTATATGTTTAGGAAGGAATTCAAAATATGTATAATGTGACCCCTGCCATGTTCTGAACCACTCATAGGTGCATTCCCACTTTGAATTTTTCACTCTCACTTTTGATGTTTTTAAAATACTTATAGCCTCAAATTGTGAACTTCTGGAGAAACACAAGCTTATAGTTTAGCTGTTTAGACATCTCACTATAAAGTATTAGGAAATCATTCATATACTTAAAAAAAAACAAGAGCATTGTTTCTATGATCTATCCACACCACATGACAGCACATGTGTGATTGTATGAATACGACTACAAGCTATGTAACATATAATAAAATTAGACTGAGTTTTTTTCTTCTTGCTAGTGATAAAATTATAAACTAAACTAACAATGTGTTAAAAAAAGAATAAACTATATACCAAATATGTTTTCAAAGGTAGCACTGTATAAGCTTGTTGCGTACGAAAATTTTCTTAATTTGAAAAACACTCTAAGTCTCTAACCCTTGTTTAGGATTGTGATAATAACGAAAGTTGTCAGAAATTCATAAATTACATAGTAATGAGACTATGAAGGTATATAGTTATGAAATAAAGTAATGGAAAAACCAGTATTAATTATGAAAATAAATTTGTTGCGAGACTGCATGTGAAATGTTTCTGGTATTTTTATGACTTCATATTGGCATTCGAATACGTGGAGTTCCCTTTTTTTTCTTTTTGATGTCTTTGTGACTTTTGTCTTACATAGACAAGATAATGATAGTGTTCTGTCTCATTGGCTACTTTGTACTTACTGTTTTATTCCTTTTTGGGCTTTGAATGAATTACGCTTACAAATGATTGGGCTTTTTCTTTCCCATTCTGGACTAATTTCAATTACGTGGCATCTTGCAAATATGTCGTTCTCATTTTCTCAAGTAAAAGAACGCTTTTTATTCATTCAATCATATAGTCCTTCGCTGTAGTTCTTGAATATTTTTCACTTATTAACGTATTCTTCAATACTCACACTAATACACTATCCTTAATATTTTTTCTATTTTCACTTATTCACATTAGATTGACAATTTGTATAGAGCTCGTTAACTTAAGTGGTGACATTTTCACTTAGACAGCGATTGTATTGACTTATACGGTGATATTTTCACCTATATAACTAGTTTTGAACGAAACAAGCTCAAAGCAAATATTTTTGGAACACAATGTATTGATGAAAATAGGTTTGTTGCTAACCCTATGAATTTCACTTTTTCATTTAATTTCAGTATATATTAGAACACTTAATTCATTTTTTTTTTAAATAATGGTTAATTGATAATAAATAAACATAAATTGCAATTGTTGTAGGTGGGGTTGACGTGGTAGTGTCACTTTGTCGTATGAACACGTCACGTGTCTCCACGTAGGACGCAGCAGAAACTATTTTCTTAAATTGACTAAAATACCCTTCACCACCAAACACCATTCGGCACAAGACTTTGAAAACGCTTCTTTCATGGCGAATTCGCTCTCTCGTTACTCTAACAACTCCTAAACATTTATTTCATTATTGGCATGGAAAGTTAATCTTTCCTTAATATTCGTCAATGGCGGTAACAGCATCGGTAAAACCTCTGCAACATTCGTCATGTCTTTTGAGTTTCCGTCTGAATCCGATCACGACCCGGAAAGCTCTTCTTGGTTTCGGGTTTGGTATCCGAAAGAATCAGATTCGATGTGAGACTTTACGTCTCGTTTCTGAAAGCCAAGAGAAAAGAAGAGGTGAAGTGGTTGTTGCGGCGGCGGCTAAGAAGAGAAATCAATCGCCGGAAAGATGCGCGGCGGAGGGAATACTTTTCGGAGGAGGAGAAACGGAGGCGATTACGATGATGCCAGAGAGGATTAAGGTAGTGATATTGACGGCGTTCATGATGTGTCTTTGTAACGCCGACCGGGTTGTTATGTCCGTCGCGGTGGTTCCACTCGCCGAGAAGCTTGGTTGGTCGAGTTCTTTTCTAGGGGTAGTTCAGGTATTTACTTAAATCTCCTAATATTTTGGTTTATTCTTTCATTAACTCCGCGTATCTTGAAGAAATCAACTTTACAAAAAAATGAAGATTTCTAGATTTGGTTTCCTTGCATAAAATAGCTAACATATATTTTTACGGATTGTAATCTTTCGAAGTTTACGTAATTGTTTTTATAGTGTAAAACACTTGAATATCCGGTGATTAAAGAATGTAAGATGGTTACCATTCAAGAAATAAAAACTTATTTATCAAATAAAATAAAAACTTTTGATATATATTAAAAAAAAAAAAAGAGTGTGGTTGTTGAGAAAATGGTACGTGCTTAAGTTTGGGCGGCAAGCGTGGAGAAGGCTTGACCTTAATATGAGTGAGACTTGTTACCAAATCGTTTATAGTGTGGGTCACGTTCATTTCTCTTTTCTTTTTAGCTTTTGGTTGGCTTCAAAGCTATGTGTAAATGAAACTCAATGGATGACCTCAGTCACTGTATTGATATTTTCCTGGTTAGGATTTTTTCATGAGAACCACTTACATTGTTTGGCTAAAACTATATGTTTTTTTTAATATGGATTTGAAACTTATTTATTTCGCAGTCCTCTTTCCTATGGGGTTACATTTTCTCATCGGTTATTGGTGGAGCACTGGTGGATCGATACGGAGGAAAAAAAGTATTGGCTTGGGGAGTGGCATTGTGGTCCTTAGCAACTCTACTTACTCCTTGGGCAGCTTCACACTCAACCTTAGCTTTATTATGTGTCCGCGCCTTCTTTGGCCTCGCTGAAGGCGTTGCAATGCCCTCCATGACCACTCTGCTCTCTCGGTAATTATATCCTAACAACTTACGTTTTAACTTTGAAAATATGGAACAATCATAACCTAAGTTATTTATATCCTTTCCTCAGGTGGTTTCCAACGGATGAACGAGCGAGTGCGGTTGGTATATCGATGGCCGGGTTTCACATGGGAAATGTCGTGGGACTTCTTTTGACGCCACTTATGTTATCTTCTATAGGAATCTCTGGTCCATTCATTCTTTTTGCATCTTTAGGTCTATTATGGGTGTCCACTTGGTCTAGAGGCGTTACAAACAACCCTCAAGACAGTCCTTTCATCACTGGATCAGAACTCAGTCTTATCCAGGCTGGTAAACCGGTTCATTCGCCAACCAATTCATCGAAACCTAACCCATCTTTACGTCTTCTTTTATCGAAACTGCCTACTTGGGCAATCATTTTTGCTAATGTGACTAACAACTGGGTGAGTTTGAGTTTGATATATAGTGTTTTTGTTATAGCAATGCCACATCTTTCTTGTTAAAAAAACTCATACGTTGTTTCACAGGGATACTTTGTTCTCCTCTCATGGATGCCTGTTTACTTCCAAACGGTATATAAGATTTAATTTCATGTTTTTGATTCATATATGAACTGAAAATATAGATGATGTTTTTATTTATATCGATGTCTTTGTTGGATTACAGGTTTTTAATGTAAATTTGAAGCAAGCGGCTTGGTTTAGTGCTCTTCCATGGGCTACAATGGCTATCTCAGGTTACTATGCAGGCGCAGCATCAGACTTCTTGATCAGAACTGGTCACTCTGTAACCTCTGTCCGAAAGATCATGCAGGTTATTACTCAAACTGCAATATTTGATTACACTATTACCAAACCCATAATAAGATCAAACTTGTCACACTATAACCGAAATCCATGGCTTTAAATTGTCAGTCTATCGGATTTATGGGTCCTGGGTTGTCTCTGCTCTGCCTCAACTACGCAAAGTCGCCTTCTTGTGCAGCGGTTTTCATGACCATTGCATTGAGCTTGAGTTCTTTTAGCCAAGCTGGGTTTCTCCTCAATATGCAAGTACGTTAATTACTATAACTCTTAATACAATTCATTCGAGTCTTTTATTAGAGTCTTGAATCTCACAAAACCGTTTGATTTTTCTTTGCGGAAACAGGACATAGCACCGCAATACGCTGGTTTCTTGCATGGTAAATGTTAATATATGGTGGATCTTTTTTTATCTTTTTTTCTTCCTAATTGTTCAAAATATTTGTTTCTTGCTGAAAAAGTTAGGGTTTTGTTATTTGGTGTGTGACATAGGTATTTCGAATTGTGCGGGTACGTTGGCTGCGATCGTGAGTACAATAGGGACAGGCTATTTTGTCCAGTGGCTCGGTTCTTTTCAGGCGTTCTTGACAGTAACAGCGTATCTCTACTTTGCAACCACCGTGTTTTGGATCTTCTTTGCAACCGGAGAACAAGTCTTCTAGAGAAAAAAGGAAATGTATTATATAAAAAAAGGAAACATTAATATTATTTTCCTTTTCTCGGATCGAAATTAGAAAAGAGTATATATACAAACCGAAACAAGAGTTTGAGTCAGAGATTACAAATCTGATGTTCGAACATTAAAAAACACACACACACACACACAATGTCGAATTCCAGAGAAGAGCCACCGCATAAGAAGAAATTAAAGCTTTCTTCTCCGTCTCCGTTACTGTGTGGCTTATCCTCGTTACCAGATGATATGGTTCTGAGTTGCCTGGCCCGCGTCTCAAAGTGGGACCACGCTTCCTTATCTCTCGTCTCCAAGTCGCACCATTCTCTACTGTCTTCCCCTGAGTTCTACGACTTTAGATCCCTAATGGGTTCCACCGAAACATTCATCTATTTATGTTTACGCATCCCTCCAGACCTAAATCCACGCTGGTTCGCTTTCTCCCCCAAAACCCTAAAAAATCAAACTTGTCGTATGGTCCCAATCCGGTCACAGTTTTATCAGCCTCCGGAAGTGTCTTCCGTGGTGGCCCATGGTCACGGGATCTATGTCATCGGTGGGAGGATAATCGGGAGGCGATCGTCGAGCGTCTTGTTTCTTGATTGCCGATATCACACGTGGAGCACTCTCCCTGCTATGGGGGTGGCTCGATCTAATGCTTCAGCTGGGGTGATCGACGGGAAGATATACGTGTTGGGAGGGTGTGAGGACCAGTATTCCAACAAGTGGGGAGAGATTTTTGACCCAAAAACGCAGACTTGGGATGCCCTGCCCATGCCGCTCACTCAGAATCTACGGTGTCCCTTAATGTACGAAAGCGCTGTGTTGGAGGAGAAGAAGCTTTTCGTTGCTAATGCAAAACAGGTAGGGGTTTGTTCCACGTACCAAGTCAAGGCATATGGAAAAAAGGGAATAGGGATGTCTCGGGGTTTAGAAGGGGTTGGTATGTGATAGAGAATGTCATCTACTGTTGTGCTAATGGTGGGAAGATACTGTGGTGTGAAGCAGAGGAATTGGACTGGCGTGAACCCGAGGTGATGGTGTGGAGGGAAGTTATGGGCTTGGAGTCTCTAAAGGACACTCTCTCTGCCTCCAAACTCGTCCACTATGATGGGGCTGCTGGATAATTGGGAATTGGTGACAAGACAGTCGATAGCTCAGGGAGTAATGCCCCCGAGAGAACTTGATGTATTACTTCCCGGGCACAAACTAAGCAACTCTGGTCCCAACATGTTGCTCTTTTGGGACGTGCTTGCTCCTGATGAGAGATTGGAGATTTGGTGTGCGGAGATTTCTTTGGAGAGACGCAGAAAGACTGGTGATTTGGGGCAACACTGAGTGGTCCGAACCTATCATGACATTAGATCCTCCTCCACATCGCCATCACTGTAAAATTTTGTATTCTCTAACTCTCAACCTCTGAAAACACTTTATTTAACTTTTGTTCCATTCATTCCAAACTTGATTAATAACTAACCAAACCTTTTTCTAGTAGTCTTGAATCTTACAAAACCGTTTGATTTCTCTTTGCTCAAACAGGACATTGCACCGCAATATGCTGGTTGGTTTCCCTGCATGGTAAATGTTTTTTCTTTCTTACTAATTGTTCAATATTTGTTTCTTGCTGAAAAGTTAGGGTTTTCTGTATTTGGTTTGTGACATAGGTATTTCGAATTGTTTGGGTACGTTGGCTGCGATCGTGAGTAGTGAATAGTGAGTACAATAGGGGCAGGCCATTTTTTCCACGGTGGTTGCAAAGGTAAAGAAACGTTGTTACTGTGGTTGCAATATAAAAATAGCCATCAATGATTAAAGTTAAAATTAGACACGAGGTAAATATCCTAAACAAAGTTAATATCCTGATTCATAAATCATATATTTTTTTTTGTCGTCAAAATCATAATTTCATATATCTAATAATTCCATTTTTTAAAAGAATGAAACTTGCTTGACGACAAAAAAAAAAAAAAAAAGGAATGAAACTTGCAATTGTAATTTAGAAATAAAATCTTAAGAACATCTCCAATGGATGAACCTCATTAAGGGTTCAAATCAATTATTCTATTATAAATTTTAATTATTTTAAAGTTAAGAATTTTACTAAAGTTCTTTAATTATTTCATGGTCCAATAGTGAACCTCATTAAAGATTCTAATAAAAAAAAATTAGAAATTTTTTAATTATATGTAAAATTATTTTATTACAATATAAACAAATATTAATAAAACAAAGTATGAGTTTGCAATTGAAAACTATTACAAATATTTGCATCCACAACTAAAAATTGCCCTTTATTAGACACATTATTGTTCATTTAATAATTTGTAGTTTGAATTTGTGAAGATATAATCGCTACAAAAACATTATGTTATATTTTGTAAGTTCAAGAATACTATGATGAGAATCAACAGATAGAAACAAATATATTTCTACCAGAAAAGAATAGTCAGACCAACTCGTTACCTCTCTTAATCATCTCCAAGGCGCAAGGAAGATACGACGACTTCTGCAGATTCATCAAAGTAGACCTGCAACACAGATTTCATAAGAAGTTTTCATATCTATTATAATTACTAAAGCTTTCATACTGACTGCTAAGATAAACATGCACATAAGCCACAATAATAATCTAAGAGCAATAACTAAATAGCACAGAAATGAGAAAAGGAAAAAAATTAAAATATGTTCCTACTTGTTCCACAAATGAAAGTAAAGTCTCAATTACTAAAGACAAGGAAAAAACTATAATATCAAGTAAACTAAGCAGAATGATTAAAGAAAGAAATGACGGTCTAACTATCCATCAAATACAGAGATTTGATAACTATATCACTCCTAGTGGTCCACAACCTCAGCAAAACTTTACACATTCTTTCTTCATATTTCAATATATCATATTTTGAGAACTATAAAATGCATGAAGGTCAACACAAAATAAAAAATGCAGCCAAAATCTTTGATAATAATGAAAAAAAAAATTCATTATTATTTCTTTTGCTCTCTCACATTTTTAGATCTTATTTATCTTGCTCTCTCACATTCAAACCCGTTAAGAAAACAAAAGATTTACTTTAATCATCTTTGAAAGATTGTGATACTTTGGATGATGGTTTAGCTGCAGGAATGTATGACCATGCCAATGCTGCACTTTTCATTTTTATCAACAAACAATCAAAAAGCAGGCCGACTAACTAGTTCATGAAAAAAGATGTAAAACTCAAAATACAACTAAAACTGCAAACACACATAAAAGTAAATTAAGCTCATGATTACAATTTTTACATAAAACTCAAGATACAATCATATATATAAACGACATCAACTGAAATATATAAATTATATGATCTTGTTGCATCTGATCTTGTTCAAAAATTATATGATCTTGTTCATAAATTATAGATCAATTACAAAAAAATAAGATTATCCTTTAATAAACATAACATTTAACATCATACAACCCTAATTTCTCTAAAATCACATAATTTTAATTTTGATTTCATCAATAATTGAAGACAAAATCTATAAAAAGAGAGTGGATTGGTACCTTTACAAAGAGATTGATCATCTTTTGATGGTGGTGGCGTTCCAACGTCTTCGTTTACGGTTGCATACATCGCAGATCGAAAAAAAGATAGAGAAGATTTATGATAAAATTAGATTTGTCGCGATAACAAAATTATTATACAGTCTCTATCTAATTCTTTTGTATCACATATCCCTTAAAAGACGTTTCTTAAATTGTTTATTTAATTTATTAATGAGTTAAGAATTCTATTAAAAGATTTTTATAAACTCCTATTAGAGATGGTCTAAGATCCAGGAAGGTATAATATCCAGGTCCAAAAAATAAAATAAACAACTCCAATTAAATCTGCCCGGAGAGATCTGATATTTCCTCCAATTCTTCTACTTCAGAGAAACCCCCAAAAAATGGACGAGATTGCCGATCAAACCTTCTTCCGATACTGTCTCCTCACCCTAATTTTCTCCGGCCCACCGACTGCCGTCGCTCTGAAATTCCTCCAAGCTCCTTACGGTAAACACAACCGTGGTGGATGGGGTCCCACCATCTCTCCGCCGCTTGCTTGGTTCGTCATGGAGAGCCCGACCTTATGGCTCTCGCTTCTCCTCTTCCCCTTTGGCCGTCACTTTCTCAATCCTAAATCTCTCCTCCTCATGTCTCCTTATCTCCTCCATTACTTCCATCGGACTATCATTTACCCTCTGCGCCTCCTCCGCAGCTCTTCCGCTAGCAAAAATGGCTTTCCGGTCAGCGTCGCCGCCATGGCTTTCATCTTTAATCTGCTCAACGCTTACATCCAGGTTCGGTGCGGCTAATTTCGGCTTTGTTGATTAGTTCTTTCCCGGTTATGTTGATTTTAGCTAAACCGGGAAATTTCAGCTAAATTTTTTCATAATTGTGAACAGGCGAGGTGGGTTTCTCACTACAAGAGCGACTACGAAGATGGACAGAGGTTCTGGTGGCGGTTTGTTATTGGTATGGTGGTTTTTGTAACCGGTATGTGGATAAATATCACGGCGGACCGGACTCTTGTACGACTGAAGAAAGAGAACCGAGGAGGTTATGTCATACCGAGAGGTGGCTGGTTCGAGCTTGTAAGCTGTCCGAATTACTTTGGAGAGGTGTTAGAGTGGTTGGGCTGGGCTGTTATGACTTGGTCTTGGGCCGGTTTTGGGTTTTTCCTCTACACGTGTTCTAATCTGATCCCACGCGCACGTGCGAGCCATAGGTGGTACAATGACAAGTTTAAGGAGGAGTATCCCAACACTCGGAAAGCTGTAATTCCTTTTGTTTACTGAGAAGGTTTCAATGTTCCAAAACTTGTTTTAAGATAAAGAACATTTTGATGATTTTAATGGTACAGATTATATATCGAGTTTTTGTTTTTAGTTTATTTTTCTGAAAATTGACAGCTTCTTAAGGTTATTTTAGTAAAAAGAAGAATATGTTTTTCAAATTATAAAACTTAAATAGGGGATTTTTCAAAACAATCTGAATATAAAAATCTATCTGGAATGATATAGATATTTCCAAAAAAATATACTATTCAGAAAAATAGATATTTCAATAAAACCATTAAAAAGAAAAGAATTACAGAAAAAAAATAGATATTTCAATAAAACTATTAAAAAGAAAAAATAAAAGGCTCTGAGTTCCATTTCTTTTTTAAAAAAATGGTACGGTTCCTTTTGGACAACTTTGATCATTTGTTTTATATTGATCATTTCTTTTGAGACTTTTATCTGAAGTGAAATTTTCCTATAACATAACACAAAAATAACAAGATTAAGATTAAAAATAGAGTTACATGATTAAATATGCTCAGCTACATTAAAGTATTCTCTAGTAAAGACATTATTTTACACATTTGTTGATTGAAAAGGGCAACCACCATACCTGAAATCTTGTGGTTTTTCAACATTGGATGTTGGAAAACCGGTTGTTTGTGTATATCAACACACTCAAATTTCTGTAAAGTTGACTATACAAATTTTCTTAAAAAAATTGAAAACATCAAATATGAAAGAATAGAATAACAAAATATAAGTTATTAGAATCTCACCTCAATGTTTCCTTCAGACACTACTGTTAAAAGCATAAAAGAAAAAGACAGAACATTAAATGTAAACACATTGTTAATTTATTTTTTTACATTCTCCATTGATAGTTTATCATTCTATATACTAATTTGAGTCAACGAATAATAAATTTATTGCTAGTCTTATCATTGCACTGCTTATCCACCTACCCAAAATGTCAAATACAAAAACTTAGTTATTAAATTAAAAATATTGGGGTCTATACCAATATAGTTGAGTCAAAGACTAGTATTTATTGCTAGTTATATCACTTTTTTTTTAATTATATCACTTTACCTATTATAAACCTACTAAAGTGTCAAATACAAATATATTTTTGTTAAACTAAAAATATTAGAAAATAATTTTTAGAGTTTATGCCAATTTGAGTCAAAGACTAGTGAATTTATTGCTATATACAACATTTCAGCTCTTATAAACCTATCAAAAGTGTCAAAACAAATATTTAGTTGTTAAACTTAAAAATATTAGAACCTGTACCAATTTGAGTCAACAGCTAATAAATCTATTAGTAGTCATATCCATTCACCTATTACCTCTTATAAACCTAACAAAAACAAAAATAATAGGGTCTATACCATTTTGACTTTTGAGTCAATGAGTAATAAATTTAGAGATTTATTGTTAGTCAAATGATAACAAAATTAAGATTAAGTTTTGATAAACTACTAAACTAAAAGAGTTTTCTTAGTAAAGACATTATTTTACACATTTGTTGACTGAAAAGGGCAACCACCATACCTGAATCTTGTGGTGTTTCAATATTAGATGTTGGAAAGCAGGTTGTTTGTATATATCAACACAATCGAATTTCTGTAAAATTGACTATAAAAAATTGACAGCCAAAAAGTAGTATTTACTGTTTTTACCTGTTTGGCAGCAAAAGTGAGAAGAAAGATAAAGTTACATAGCAACAAGCTTCCTATCAGTAGTCTTCATAAGCATGTCTCTGACAATATACTCGTATGTAATATCTGATTAGTCTAGGTAAACTACGTACTATCTGGAAGAAAACAAAAACTCTTTTAGTTTAGTAGTTGATCAGATAATTAAACCTTTTTGTAATTAATCACATGAGTACCTTTTTTTCTTTGAAAATGATGGTGCAAACTTTAAAACATGCAGTAGATTTTGAATGTGTTAAACTGTAGTATATTATTAATTATTAATAGGAAAAATTGGATATAAATATACTTTTTCAAAAAAATTGTTACAATTTTCCTACATTTTTTTTGTTTCTTATGGTGGTTTAACATTTTTGAAATAAGAAATTTTAATTTAACATCTAAGTCCAAAAAAAAAAAAAAAAACACTCTTACTGAGGTAGAGTCTTTACATCTTTTTAACAATATTTTTATTAAATTAAGAAGGAAAAAAAACACTAAATCTCTTTAACCCAAATCAAGAATTTTTTTTTTTCAAAATCATCCTTCAAAAAATTGGATTCTGAAAAACAGCTTCATTCGCTTCTGTAAAAATAATTGGAAACCTTCCGACAGTGGCTTTCGCAGCAATCACACTTCTCGGGTGATCTATTATTTCTGGTGGAGACTTTCATTTGATTTTTTGTATGTTTAATCTTCTCTTCATAATATCATTTGCTATAATATCTAAGGGTAATTCTCAAAAATATAACTAAATGAAGTTTTTTGTTCCACAAATAACACATATTTTCATTTTGAATAAAAATAGCATTTAAAAAAAAAAATCCTTATATAGCACAAATCTCTTAACCTCATATTTTTAGAGTTTAGGATTTAGAATTTAAAATTTAAAAACCCTGACTTCAAGCCCTAAATCCTAAATCATATATTCCAAACAAACTATACCCTAAATTCTAAAATACTTAACCCAAACAAAAAATTTAAAATTTTAGCCTTTATAAAAATGTCATTTTTGTCCTAAATAAAAATATGTGCTATTTATAGAACAAAAACTTTATTTGGTGAATATTTTAAGGAATTTCTTAATATCTAACTTGATTTCAAGTCCAATTTGTAAAGCTTTGTAAAGTCTAATTCGTAAATATATAATTTGTAATCGGAGTTGTAAAGCTTTACAAATTTGTAACATTAGAGCAAATAATTTGTAAAGCTTTGGATATCAAGTCTAATATCTAATATGAGTTGTTATGTGTGATTGCAAATGCTTCCCTAGAGAGCGTAGAGTGTACACCCGGTTATATATTTGACAATTAAATAAATTACTAAAATTTTAAGCTTAACAAGTGAAAATATATGTGAGGAAAAAAAATTCTCAATTAAAATATATGTATAAGAATTCGAATCTCCAAGAAAAAAACTTATATTATTATAATTTTCATGATTGTCTAGATATTTAAAAATATTGGTTTACAAAATAGACATTCTAAAAAAAGAAAATATAGCCAGTGAAGCTTAATTATGATTATGAACTTATGATTTACATGGAATTTATTTACCACTTACTCTACGAGATATTAGCCTTAACAACAGAGTTTGTGAGTCTCGATCACAATGGTTATATCCTTTAACGCATACAAAACCTATTGCAACTGATTATTTGTTTGAGTAATTCCAAATAATTTTGAATTTGCTGATGAAAGAAAATATCATTAAATAAATTTAAGAAATCAAATTTACCCAAAAAAAAAAAGCACTAAGAAAGCTTCAAGTCAAATCTAGCATGTTTGTGCACGATGTCCTCAGCTTTATTACCCTAAATATAAATCTTCGTTGAATGGGAAATCATAGAATAAGATACTTAATGTCAACCCACCACATATGCAGATTGGTTTTAATTGTGTTCTAAAAGTGACTTAGAATTAAGTAGTATAAAAGTCATTGTGTTTTTAATGTAGATATGGATAGATTGTAAGTAGTGGGTAAAAAATCACCACTGTTTGAACCAAAGGCATAATCCCTCAGCTAACTGTTTTACATTTGAATTGAAACCAAAATTAATCGGAAAATGCCAGATTATGAACTCTTTACTAATAACACAATTATAATAGTAACGAAGGTATATTATATTGATACCATTCCAAGCACAATAAGATCTTTGTACTTGCGCCAACTTGAACCATTCTATTAATCATGATTATTGAATATCCTCTAATAGGTTACGATTTTGGAGTTATACACGAATATCATTTATTTTTCTAATCGAGAAAACTTGACATAAGTTTAGAAACAAGATGAGAAAATCCCATGAGTAATCTACGGCTGTGAGAGGAGCAACAAACTGAGCAGGTGTAGAGTTGACATCATCTTCCTTGGGACAACATCAGTCAAGCATGATCTTCCCTCAACACCACAGTATATAACCATCTTATGCAAGCTCTCTAGTGAGAACCTTATTTAATTAAAATACAAATACGATTAAATCTAATAACTAATGACTTATTTATTTACAAACAATGTTGGGTTTTTATTAAGCTACAAACTGTGTCCTACAACTAGGACAACTTGCATTTTCCAAAATCCATCTATTGATGCAGTTGATATGTAATGTATGCCCACATTCCATATTAACGCGATCATTTTCAAGATTATCAAGGCATATAACACATTGAGAAGGAGTATCAACGACATTATTATTTGTCATTTCTATTCGTATAACTTAAGTAACTTCTTCTTCAACTAAATACTCGTGTAGTTTTCTTACCAATTCCCTAACAATGAAATATATTAATGCAGCGCCTCCAGCTATACCTAGTCCCAGAGCAACTAAAAGAAGATGGTTACTGTTCCTCCGCTAGGTTTTCAGGGATTTCAGCTCTCCATCTCCGTAATAATAATAAACAAGATTATCTGAAATTATCTTTTCTATCAATCAAAAGTCGAAACTAAAATAAATGTGTTTAGTCGAAAACATATCTTTGTTTAACATTGTTTACCACATTTTTAGACGTACTCAGAAATCACAGTAGCAGCGACAGCCCCAGAGATACCAAAACCAAGGACAAATATCAAAACTTGATCCAATAATGCATTAAGCACATTCCCAGCAACTGTTTGTTGATTAAGATTTTACCATATCAGAAACATGTATGAATAAATAAATATACAAGAAGAAAAAAGAGTATGATTGTGTACTTCTTCTATACTATTATCAATAAATGATGATTAAATCATATGTTATATTTTTTATATATTTTGCTTATGTTAAACTTATATTTTGCTTATATATAGTTGTTGAAAAGAATTTGATGAATCATATCTAAAATTATTTCAATTAATGACACAAAGAAAATTTATTATGTACTTCTTCTATACTAATATGTAAGTTTGAACTACCATATGGCATAAAAAATTAACTTGTTTTTATTTTTATGTGTGTGGTAGAAGTCGGAAATCCTGGATTGTTAAATTGTCAAGAGTTATTAATGGGAAAACATAAAAAAAAAATGAGATGATACCGTAACCTAAAAAAAGGCTAATGTTGCGAGCACCTGTTTATAAACTTTTTTTTTTTTAAATATACTAAGAGGGACATATTGAATTGCATGTATTTTGACATTTTAAAATTTTACGAAGATTTAAGGGAATTTAAATCTTTGAATTTATTTAAGAAAATTTGGAGAACTACTGTAACAAATTTTATTGGAAATTTCAGGGAATTTTATGTACTAAAGTTTTTGAGAATAAAAAAAATTGAAGTTAAAAATTGTGTTTGAATGACAAATTGAATAACTCATGATTTCTAATAATTTTCATAAATAATAGATCTGATAAAGTAGGATTTAGTAACATTTTCAAGAATCATCAATTCAATAAGATGAAATTTGAACAAAAATTAAAATCATATTAACTCTTTAATTCAATATGTCCCCATAAAAGAAAAGAAAATGAAGAGAAGTAAGAAACGAAAAAGAAAAAGAAGAGGAGAGATATATCTCCTCCTCCATTTCAGTATTCTAATTATCAAAAAGGTCGAAATTGCATAAATATCAATGAAAACATCACTAAAGGGGTTTATGTCTTGTTTCGGTTTTGTCTTTTAACATACGGTTTAGTTCAAATACGTTTTGTCTGGATGTACTAAACAAACTAGTGGGTAGTGGCGATTCATATATCTAATCCGTTTTTAAAAAGAATAAAACTTGTAATTATGTGACAGTTATGGTAGCTTAGAAAATAAACTTTATAGCTATCTCTGAATTCTTTTGGATTTACAGTCGACTTATCTGCTTTAACTTTCTTGTATTGTTGCTCTTAACTTTGTTGTACTAAACTTTGAGTTCGTTGAACTCTTATGTCTTAGTAGGCTATTAAATTGGTTGAATGAAATTAAAGTATTTTCAACAGTGCAAATATTTGTTTATTATTAAAACAAATCTATAAATAGAAATATCAGGTTTGACAGCAAAAGAGTGACATATGTATGTCAAAAGACAAAACTAGTCTTCTAACGAAACAAGACATAACAATACAGAAATGAATCCAAAAACAAAAGTGAACTGCCCGATCCAGGAATCATGTTCCAGAAAGCTAAACTAGAAGAAGATGGTTACAGTTCCTCCGCTAGATTTTTCTCTTTGCTAATGCTCAGAATCATAGAGGAAAAGTCTCTCACCAGAGACAAGGAGAGAGCTTCGAGATCCTGCGAGTTTGTCTTTGATGTGTTAGTTAGCATTTGGTTTGGTCTGTGAATGATATTCAAAGATGGTGACTTACAAACAATGTCTTGTATTGTGGCTTTAGGCAAAGCTGGGGTTAACCATCTCTGGCTTCCCAGATTCTGAACCATCATCGTTGTCTTCATCATCACGTGCAGCTGCGAGCTCCTTCTCAAGCTCCTCTTGCTTTTCCTGTAGTCCTGACATGCTCAGAGCCTCTGCGATCTTCTGCTTGATCTGCTGCTCAAGTGCCTCAATCTTCTGACTTGCTTCAGGCGTTTTGCTTGCCTTTGCGGTTTCCACTTTCAGCAACTCCACCATGCTCTTGATCTCTGGTGTCCTCACCACCTCCTCAATTTTCTCAGTGATTTCTTGGTTCAGCTTTCCAATTTTGTCTTGAAGGTTTTCGTTCGGGACAAGGGTCTGCTCAGCCACATCCTTGAGATTTGGTTTCACAGCCTCCAGCTCCAGACCCATTGACTTCAACACACCTGCCATCTCTGCTTCGACCTCCCCTTTCGTCTTCAAAACTTTTTCTTTCAGTGCATCAGGTAACTCCTCAAAAGATGAAGCTCCTGAGCTCGCTACCTCGGCTTTGACTGCCTCAACCTTTTCTCTAATTTCAGGGCGGTCCACGGCTTCCTGAAACCGCTTGTTGATCTCCTTTTTCAGTGAAGCAGTTTCTGATGCTGCCTTGGCTCTGGAAAAGTCCCTCAGCATGTTCATCTTAGATTTTAGGCTCTCGTAGTTAGGCGCGTCACTCAAACGGGTATTGAACTCTTCCTTCAGCTTCTCTATTTTCTCTATCAGAACCGGATGCATAAGATGCTCCTCTGAACTTGCTTCCGAGAACTCTTCGCGCATTGCCGTTAGTCTCTCCTCCAAACCTACTGCTATTGCAGCTTCAGTGTACTCGTCATCGATCTCGGATTTGAGTTTCTCGATCATATCATTAAGAACTTCACTCGAAGGCTCATCCCCTGAAGACGTCTCCTTGGCTTTCAGAATCTGCTCCTTCAGCTTCTCAACCTCGCCTTCCAGCTTTCGGCTATCTTCAACCACAGCTTCCCTCTTCTTCATGTTGATCTTCCTATTCGGCTCTATTGGAACACCTTCTATGAACACTCCAATCTTTCGGTATTTAGCCATCCTATGCTTCAGCAGTTCCTCCCCACTCATTTTCGCGAATTCCTAAGAAAACCCGCAAAACAGTTATAAACTTTATTGATCCATGATCAACGTTGAGACAAATAACTATGCCTACATTCATGTTTTCATTGATAGCAATCTTAATCTGCTGCGACGTCCATGAAGGATCAGCATGGGCACCACCAAGCGGTTCCTGTACATCATGCAATAGACGAACTCATTGATACAAAACGACAAAAGAGGTGTAAGAAGAGGCAAAAAGAAAAATAGATTAGAGGTAGGATCAATTACAGGTATGATTCCATCAGCTACATTAAGCTTAACCAGCTCCTTGGAGGTGATTCTAAGCTTTTCAGCAGCCTGCATAGAAGAAATTCATCCAATTGTAAAATAAGGTTCTACATGATCACCTAATCGAGTAGCAGAAAAAGTGTACAGACCTCAGGAGCAGCCTTGGAAGTCTTCCACAAGATCGCTGCACAGGCCTCTGGACTGTGAAAGGTAAAACAACAGACTTATAAAATCATTCCGTAAAAATATCATATCATCATATCTACATCAGGGGAAAACCTTACCTGGCAACATAGAAAACTGCATTTTCAAGCATCAACATTTTATTAGCACAGCCAATGGCTAAGGCACCACCAGAACCACCTTCCCCAATAACGATAGAAAGAATCGGCACTTTCAGGCCGAACATCGTCCTCAGATTGTTGGCAATCGCTTCACCCTATTATACAGACAAGCAAAAAAAAAAATATGTTATGCTGCAGGTAAGCCAGTATACTTCAAAGTTCAAACATAAAAGACATTTCTTGTACCTGTCCGAGCTCCTCGGATTTAAGGTCTGCGTAGGCTCCAGGAGTGTCGATAAATGTCACGATTGGAAAACCGTGATGGTCTGCATAATACATCATCCGCAGTGCCTTCCTGTAACTGTTGTTGGCATTACAGAAATTTGATGAGACTGTTGTTAAGTCTGAATATTTCTATTTAACTACAAACCGTGAAAAAAACATACCCGTGAGGAGTAGGCATCCCAAAGTTACGCATTATATTTTCTTTGGTGTTCCTACCTTTCTGGTGACCTATGAACATATATCGTTTTCCATCTATGGTTCCAATACCAGTCACAATTGCGGGATCATCATACCCTGCTCGGTCTCCATGAAGCTCCATAAACTGAAACAAGAGCAGAGAATCCCAAGAATGAAAGAATTGATTCCCAATGTATGAAAAAGGCCACCATAGTAATGAGAGACCAGACCTTGTCAGTGATGTTGGATATATGATCAAGAAAAGTAGGTCGGTTGGGATGGCGTGCAATGTTGACACGCTGTATCGGAGTGAGATGCGTGTAAAGATCTTTCAGTGCCTGAGATTAAAAATGACAGGTTCAGTAAGATCACATTACCAAACAAAGTGTAGCTATATCGACATCAAATTTTGTAAGAACCAACCTATACTTGCATTTATACCTGTCTATACTTGTTCTCCAAAGTGATAATCTGCTCAGTGAAGTCCAAACCAGTTTCATTCGCCATCTTCCTCACCTACACAAACAAAAGGACCAAGGTTAAAAGAAACTACACACGATTCAACGAAGATACAGCACATGATTAGTATTATCATTCGTACATCGACAATCTTCTTCTCCAATTCAACAAGTGGCCTCTCAAAATCCAAAGTGACAGGCTTTTGTGTATCCCCTAAAGGCTTGAACTCCGATAAGTAAGACAAGACTCCTCCTTTCACATTTGGGTCAGGATTAGCCGGCCATGGATGATCAAATTTCTTCCCTTTCTTGAGCCGAGATGTCACAGCAAGGTTCTTCCTTCTGGTAGTTGTGAACATTGTTCTTCCTAGAGTCTTCAATGAGACCCCACTAACACCATTGCTGGAACTACGCAAGTAATCCGAAGCAGAAGCAGAAGCTCCACCCAATGCTAAGGATGAATGAGATATTGAAGCCATTTCTTTTGCTCAATAGCTGAGATTGATTTCTACAATTACTTGAAATGGATAAACTCCAAACAGATCTTAACCCTCTAAAATAAACAAAAACAAAAGACAAATTAGAGAATAAAGCAGCAGCAATCATCGATCACTAAATCCAGCAGAGATTTAATAAATCAAATTGAAGAAGGAAAAATGGTCAGATTCATTCCACAAGCAAATCTCAGGGCCAATATGACTCAAACTCATCAACAACAAAACAAAACCCAGCTCGAATTATTAAATTTTTTACCTCAGAAAAATCAGAGATCGGAAACGAAGGACAGAGCAAAATCAGAAAGGAATGAAGAAAGGAAGAGAGAGCATCGAAGAGATCGTCGTCGTTTTGAATTAGAGAGGAAAACAAGTGTTATGCGAGTGAGTGAGCGTGAGAGAGCGCGTGGGATTTGTGTGGAAGTGTTTCGATATTTCTTATGCAGATTGGATCGTTGTTGCTCTGTTGGTATTATTACCAAGCCAGAAACTTGCCCAATCGCCAGAATTTTCCGGTTGGTCGTTAAACCATAAAGTTTAGACCTTGCTCTTTCGCACGTGCGCACGTGATGTCTCGCTCGTGTGAAAATAAATATTTTAACTTTTTTTGTTCCGTGTTTTAAAAACTACTTGTTTTGGATATGTTCCGGTGGATTTGGTGGGGTTAGGTTATGTGCCGGTGGGCGTTTCATTGGACTTATTCTTTTGAATAAAAAGATTTAGAAAACAAAAATCTCCGTCGCCGGGACTCGAACCCGGGTCTCTCGGGTGAGAGCCGAGTATCCTAACCAGCTAGACTACGACGGATTTGTGTTAGAATTGAGACAACAAAGTATATAACTATTTTAACTTCTACGGCTACACTTTTCGTCGTCTTCCTTCATTTCTTCGAGTTAGACATAATTTCGAAATCCCCTTATCTCCCGTGCAAGAGATTCTTCCATGGAGCTCAAATCTTCCAACAGTAATACTTCATTTCTCCTTTTTTGTCCATTCTTCTCGTTTAGTTCTCAACAACATAATCAATTTCCTCTGCCGCAGATAACATTCTTGAGCAGCTCAGAAATGGATTCGCTCGATTCGAGCTTGTTTCGTCTCCTACAGATTCAATCTCCTCAACTTCACTCCCCGCTTCGTTCATGGGATCCACGCAGGGAAATAGCTCTGTGTTCTTCGCCAAAATTGGTTTTTCGATGTAGGTTTTTTCCATTTTTTTCCAGCTCTTAACCATTGAATCACAAATCGAATATTTGTTAACCCTCTATATCATATCTAGGAATCGATCTCCGGCAGCTAAGAAGGTTGAGCAGTACGCTGTAGATAGAGTTAAAGGAGATGGCCGATGTCTATTTCGAGCGTTGGTATTATAGTTTCTGCTCTGTTTCTATGTTCTTGTTAAGGTTCCCTGAAGCAATGATTTAATTGTTCAATGTAAAAACTAGGTGAAAGGAATGGCCTTTAACAAAGGTCTTACTCTTAACCCTCGGCGAGAGAGAGATGATGCAGGTGACTATATTTTATCATAGCCTTGTTTTGAATACTTAGAGATTGGTGAGTTTAAGGATAAAAGTTAGAACTTTTGAGTTTGTTGGCTTATATGTTTTGTTGGAAAATCGTTATCTGCGGGAAATGTTTTTGTGGATTCTCTGGTTTATCGACTGATGAGAAGTTGTGAATCTCTTGTTTCTGTGTGACAAAAACTTGCATTTCTTTCACAGATGAGTTACGAATGGCTGTGAAAGAGGTTATATGCAATGATCCCAAGGAAAGGGAGATGTACAAAGAAGCTTTAGTGGCTATCACTGTCGATGAGTCTCTGAAACGGTGGGTCATAAGATTTCACTTACTCTTTCACTTGTGCCTATGTTTCTCTGATCACAGAAAAGCACTTTTTTTGCTTCAGCTATTGCCAGAGGATTGGAAGACATGATTTTTGGGGAGGAGAATCCGAGCTACTAGTGAGTTCCTGCTATACATTGTAAACTCAAAATCGCCATCATAGAGAAAACGATCTTATCTCAATGTTTTTGTTTTCAACAGGTTCTTTCCAAGCTATGTAAACAGCCAATCATCGTTTACATACCCGAGCATGAGGTAAAGGTTCTTTGGTTTTGAGTCTTATTAGGTTGATAAGAATTCGTTGTTTCTTTTTGTAATAGTTAATGGCATCTCAATTGTATTTCGGATCTTGAGTCTTTGGTATTGTTTTTTTGCAGCATGGAAGAGGAGGGTTTGGATCAGGTTTTATACCCATTCAAGAGTATGGGAGTGAGTTTCGAGGAGGCTGGGGAAAAGGGAAGACGAACAAGAATGTTGTTAGGCTTCTTTACAGTGGTAGAAACCATTATGATCTGCTTCGCTGACCAAACTTTTGTTTCTTTGCCTCATTTCTTTACTTGAGTTGCGTTGACTTTTATTGATATTGGATTTTTTTGTACCCCTTTGTGAATGTATATCATTATCACATAAGGAGGGCTCTGGGAGACAGTTGCTAACCATTTTCTTAATTACCTTTACTCGTAGTTATAGAGTATAAAGTTGAATTATGTTTCCTTAAAGCTCCACATAGCAATACTACATAGTTAAGAGTTAAGACAGATAAGTAACATTGTCGACAGCTAAGTCCCATTTTGGTCAAATCAAAGCATAGTAAGGTATTTATATGGTTAATGACAATCTTTTCGAATTTTAACAATTTTGAGATTTGAATGTTTTTCTTTTATGCTATACTAGGATAAGACCTGCGCGCGAAGAGAGGGAGGAAGGTTTAAAATTTTTTTTATTGTTAATAATTATTAAAATTTAAGTAAATTGAAATGTCAAAAATTATATATAATATTTATTATTTGATATTTTGTATTGTTATTTATGTTCTTGTTATACGGTTTCTTTTTTATTTTATTTTTAATTATATTTTGCCTTCTTTTACATATGTCTTTTTATTTTTCTTTTATAAATTTTCAAATTACTTCTTTTTCTTTTTCTCTCTCTTTTTCCCTTATCTTGATGTTTCTCTTTTGCATTTATGATTGTATTTAGTCTTTTTTTTTTTCTTACACATATGTTTCTTTCTTTTCATTTATTTTATAGGTTTTCAAATTACCTATCTATTTTTATTGTTTTTATAGTTGTATTTAGTCTTCTTCTTTTTACACATATGCATATTTCCTTTCAGCTCTTTCATAACTTTTCAAGTTACCTCTTATATATATATACACTAAGTTCTAGATAACTAATATTAAAATAAATTAATTAGACATATTAAAACGGGATATATGTTAGTCTACGTTACCATTCTTTCAAAAATGTATAGTAAATTAAATTCTAAAAGAAATGTTCCAACCTTAAGTTGGTGATAAGATCTGTCTTTCATTTAAACATCTTCTCAAGATCAATTCAGTTTTGTATGACAGCGACTTGTATTCAAAGTTTAATACAAAGACAGAGATTGACAAAGTTATAAAAAAACAATTCATCAAATGTCCATAAAAGTATCACCTCTAAAATTAGAAATGAATAATCAATTAACAAAAATGATATAGTCTACATGAAGAGAAAAGATTTGTTCTCACTTCTCAACATAAAACTTAAAATCATGATTATTGTAAAAACAAAAATAGAGATATAAATATCTAAATACATGGTGTATATACACATTGGATGGTTTTTGCTTATTGGACAAAAAATGCCTAATTTAGAATCTCCATTGACACTAACCACTTGTATAACAAATTGTTAGATGCATTTCTTTATTCACACAACAAAAATATAGGGGACAAAAATATATTTGAACGACCATAAATATCTTTATATGTATAATACAAAATATAGACATAAATTTCTTCCTCTTAGTAAGTAATGGAACTTTAAAACATCTTCTTCGTGGTTTAGTGTGTTCTCTCTTCTTTTAGATTTTGTTTCCTTATTTTTTGTTCATTGTCCCCAAGACACTGTTATAATATCCCACACCATCCATTGCTGCTCCTAACACATTGCACTTCCAAATACTCAAAAAATACTCATGTAATGATGAATGAATATATATTAACTAATTATATCGACTTAAAAATGGTTGACAAAAGGGTTTACAAAAGGGTTTGAATTATGGCACATACTAATATCCTTTTATTTGGAGGCATGTGATTGATTCAGATGGCGATATCCCTAATGTAAAATTAGTCAAAATAATACAAAATTGTGAGAACAAATTGTAAAATAAAAAAATTATAAATATATGAAAACAAGAATAAAATCAATTTAGGATGTTTAATGAATATGGTTTTAAGTGACGACAAAAAAAAACTAAAAAATTAGATTCTTGATTGCATAAAGAGTTTCACCATAATCTTTCAAAAAGTTAGACTTAATTCAAACATACCCGATGAAAATTTTGAAGACCTCTTAGATCATATATTTTGATACCTTCATAAAAAAGATACAATAAGATTATTTTCTTCTAGTTTTCATAATAAACTAAAAGGAATAGACATATTAGAGAGGCAAACAATAAAAAATTACCTTAGATTTACAAAAACGCTACCACCACCACTTTTCTGTTGCTTGTGAAACTGTAAAGAAACATTTATCAACATTAGTCATTATTATATGTAAAAAGAAATGTATTATGAATATGCAGACAATGAACAAAAAATGGAGATATTCGAATAGCAAAACAAAAGCGAAAACAGAAGAATTAGTTAAAATTAAAACAAAAAATATAAATAGCAAAGTTTGAAGAGGAAAAAAGGTGGTTGTGTCATTGAATGAAATGACATAATTGATATTTATAGTGAAGAAGAAATACCAAATTTAGGGTTTTTAGAGAACAATATTTTTTTTAGCTTACTCTGAAAGTTTTGATGTTATTTATTATACTATTAAGAATTAAATAAATTAAAATGTGAACAATACTTTTAAATTTGAATATTTAATATTTAATAGAGATCTTGAGTATTAATTAAATTTAGATTTTGATTGCACTGAAGAATTACAATATGTCGAACTGATTTGATTATATACTTGGGGAGGAAATAGAAAATCAAATATATTTATTGTTCTCAGATTTTTAGCTCATTCACAATGAATGATAGTAGTGTTAAAGAAATATTATGAAATCGTATGATAACAAAATCAGTTTGAAATTTTTTTCTGGCAAATGTTATTGATTCACATTAATTATTTGTGGCAAATGTTTTCCCTCCAAAAGAAAGAAATTTAAATTGTATTAAAGATTTGGATGATTGTTACGATCTGATTTGCAAATATTGTAAATGTTTGAAAAAAATTCAAAATAATATTACATAAATATATTAAAGGTAACTATATTTAAAAGTTTTAGAATATTGAGAGATTTAAAACAGTTTCTATGTTTGTAGCAATCTATATTTAATTTCCTATAAAATAAGTTGATATATATATAGATTTAGCGAAATTAAGGAAATATTGCATAGATACTTACATAAAAACTGAAATGATATATAGTCCGAGAAAAATCAGTATATCTTCCGCTGAAATTTAAATTCATGTAATACCATATTTTCTTTTTTACATGATTGCTACATGTTTTGACGTGAATTAATATGAATTAATAGATGAGGAATTTTAAATTCCAAAACTAAAAACCGTGATGTAAATGGGATAACATATTTAAAATTTATAATATATCAAATAAAAAATAAAGAATATAGAATAATTAATATAATGTAAACTGATTGTTATTTTAATGGAACTAAAAATTCACAAACTACAAACCATGAGTTAATGATATATACATAATTTATAAATATAATACAAAGTACAAAAACTATATGTGTGAGTTTGTGAGTTTATAGTTATAATACAAAGTACAAATAATTTAATAATTATTATGCTAGTATAAAAAGTTTTATGGACATAGGGCCTGGACCACTTTCTTCCATGGTCTATATGGTCAAAACCATTTGGACATTGCTCAGGCCCATGGTGGGTTTATTTGGGGGAAAATTAAAATTAGATTTCTAAATTTCTCTCTCTCTCATTTCATCTCGTCGCGAGTCTTTTGATTCTTCCTTTTCAGCATCATCGTCGATTTGCCTCGAACACCTTTACCGGCTGAAGCTGCTTCCGTGAATCTATCTCCGGTGAGCTCTCTGTTCTCACTTTCCCTCCTTTCGAATCCTCATTCATTGTCCAAATTGTAGCGATTATTGTGATAATGCCAGTGACCATCTTCGATTTCTCTCCGATGGTTATTTGATTACCTGATTAGAGTTCATTCAAATTGAGATAAGTCTTGGGTTCATTGTTGTTTAGGGTTCCTTTGACATCGGTGTTTCGTTATTGCGTTTTGTTTTTGGTTTTGTGAACTTGTTGTTCATTAGCTAGAAATTTGTTCATTAAATTTCATTAAATCGTCAGAAACTTTCGTGTCTGTTAAACTCAAAAAAGTGTTCTCTTTTAGCAATTCATTGCTACCTTTAGTTCTATTGATGCTGTGGTGTTATGATATTTGTTGTCTTTCGATTTCGTAATTCACCCAAGTGGTTCACTTGATACAGAAGGCTTTATTGCTTCATATGTTTGTGTTTCTTTGTTTTCGTATTTCAGATTCTTCTTGATTATTCTAGTAGGTCCTGAGGTAAACAAGATGGCGAACGTGTCTGTTGCTGCGGAATGGCAGCTTCTCTATAATCTGTATTACAGGAAGCCTGAGATATACCAAATGAGATGGAAACATGTAGATTTGAGTCGTAACAAGGTGGCATGTGCTTCGTATGGTGGGCCAATTGCAGTCATTAGAGATGACTCGAAGATTGTCCAACTATATGCTGAATCTGCTCTAAGAAAGCTCCGCATCTTTAACTCAGCTGGTCTACTCATCTCTGAGACTGTTTGGAAGCATCCCGGGGGACGTCTCATTGGAATGTCCTGGTCAGATGATCAGACTCTAATCGCCATTGTCCAAGATGGCACCATTTATCGTTACAACATCCACGCTGAGCTCATCGAGCCTAATATGTCAATGGGGAAGGAGTGCTTTGAGCAGAATGTGGTTGATTGTGTTTTTTGGGGGAATGGTGTTGTCTGTTTGACAGAAGGAGGGCAGTTGTTTTGTATTTCTGATTTCAAAACAATGGAGCCTTGTAAGTTGGCTGATGTGCCGGGTTTGACAGAAGACGATTTGCTTCAGCCGACTTGCTTGGCTGTGAGGGAACCTCAGTACACCATGTCTGGGCATGTTGAGGTGTTGGTAGCAGTTGGCGATGAGATTTTTGTTGTGGATGAGGACGAGGCACAAATTATTAGGTTTGATGAGCCTAGTGTTGAAGATTCTGAGTTGCAGAATGATGATTATGGGAATTTGATTGGACCGGTGCAGAAGATGATTTTATCACCTAATGGCAAATATCTAACACTCTTCACTCATGATGGCCGGATTGTTGTTGTTGGCATGGAAAACAAACAAATTGCTATTGACTACAGCTGTGAGGTATGCATCATTGCCTCTTGAGATGCTTAGTTCTTTCTTTCTAGGCTGTAGTATAATTGCTATAATATTGGTGACTTACTGTGTCTTTGATCCAATACTTTGCTAGTCAGCGCTTCCTCCACAGCAAATGGCTTGGTGTGGAATGGATACCGTGTTGCTCTATTGGGATGAGGATTTAATGATGGTGGGTCCTTTAGGAGATCCAGTTCACTATTTCTATGATGAGCCTGTAATTCTTATCCCAGAATGCGATGGTGTGAGAATATTATCTAACACAAGCCTTGAATTTCTGCAAAGAGTACCTGATTCTACTGAGTCGATCTTTAAGATTGGAAGCACTTCACCTGCAGCTTTGCTGTATGATGCGTTGGATCATTTTGACAGGCGAAGTGCTAAGGTAGGTTTATTACTGTAGACAAAAAATAGCATATACTTCTTATGGATACTTCTCTGTAGCAGATGTTGTGCATTAGGATGTGATTCCTTACTAGTCATTTGTGTATCAGTTATTCGTGCTGTTGCTAATATTGTATTGTGAGGGATGATATTTAGGTTTAGAATGAATGTGGTGTTCTTACTGAAAAAATGGAATGAAAAGAACTTATTATAGTTACTATTCATAGATCTGGCTGACGAAGTTGGTTTGCTCTTTTTCTGCCAGGCAGATGAAAATTTGAGATTAATTCGTTCATCACTGTCTGAGGCTGTTGAAACCTGTATTGATGCTGCTGGCCATGAATTTGATGTAACTCGTCAGAGGGCTCTATTACGAGCGGCAAGTTACGGACAAGCTTTTTGCAGGTTAGTCTAAAAGAATTGACTTTCAGTAATCTATAACTTCTGAGGCTAACGCTAGTGAACTGCGACAGCAATTTTCAGCGTGAGCGTGTCCAAGAGACTTGTAGGACTTTACGGGTACTAAATGCTGTTCGTAATCCTGATGTTGGCATACCACTTAGCATTCAGCAGTACAAGGTTTTTTGCAATTTATATGGTTGAGAAAGAAACGCTTTCAGCTAACCTTTGCTCATGAAATTTAGTTGGCGTGCAGTTACTGACACCAGTGGTTTTGGTTAGTCGCCTTATTAATGCTCATTGCCACCTTCTTGCTCTGCGGATATCTGAGTACTTAGATATGAATAAAGTAAGTCTGAGGTTATTCTATTTTTCCCTGCTACACATTCCTTTATCTCCAATATTTTCCAGTCTGGCCTTATAGTAGTTATGATTCTCTATTATTGGCGTTGTACAGGAAGTGGTGATAATGCATTGGGCATGTGCAAAGATAACTGCTTCACCATCAACTCCAGACACTCATCTTCTTGAAATTTTACTTGATAAGGTTCAAATTCCAGTTTATATTAGTCTTTGCAAGATATATATATAGAGAGATGGAGAAAACTCATGGACTTAGAAGGATTGATGTCATTGAATTTCAGCTCCAACTATGTAGAGGAATATCTTATGCTGCAGTGGCCACTCATGCTGATAACTGTGGCCGTCGGAAGTTAGCTGCAATGCTAGTTGAACATGAACCACGCTCCACAAAACAGGTTTGTCTATCTAAGATGCATAAGTAAGAGGCATGTGTAAAAACTTAGTTTCACATGTTTCGTTATCATTTTCTGTAATTCCAGGTTCCTCTTTTATTAAGCATTGGGGAGGAAGACACTGCTTTAGTGAAAGCAACTGAAAGTGGTGACACTGACCTGGTTTATCTGGTCATATTTCATATATGGCAAAAGGTGAATGATCTCATATTAAGTGATGTTATATTTTAACTATATATCTGTATCTTGTGCTAACAAACGATGACTAAGTGGTTTTAATTTGTGGGGTTGACCAGAGACCTGCTTTGGAATTCTTTGCGATGATCCAAGGCAGAGTTTTGGCACGTGATTTATTTGTGGCTTACGCACGGTAGGAAAAATCTTCTATCTGGCATGTTTGATTATTTAAAACTACATTGTTCAAAAACTTGGTTTAACCAAACAGTTGTAAGTATCTAACGGTGTTATTAAATTTTGTTGCTGTTAGGTGTTATAAACATGAATTTCTGAAGGATTTCTTCTTATCTACGGGTCAGATTCATGTATGTTTCCTAATCATGTTTTCACTTGAATTATTTTCTTGTTCAAAAACTGTTGTTAAGCTTGGATTTTCTGTGGTTGTTGTTTCAGGAGGTAGCTTTTCTTTTATGGAAAGAATCATGGGATATGGGGAAAAACCCAATGGCTAGCAAAGGATCACCACTACACGGTCCACGCATAAAACTTATAGAGAAGGCCAGAAACCTTTTCTCTCAGACAAAGGAACACACTTTCGAGTCTAAGGCTGCAGAGGAGCATGCAAAACTCCTCAAGTAATAGATTGAAAGCCAATATGCATTGGAAACTTGATTATCTATGTATTCTTTGTTCTTCATCTCATGGTTTTTTGTTTTTACATGTTTTAGGATACAGCATGAGCTAGAAGCTAGTACGAAGCAGGCTATCTTTGTTGATTCAAGCATCAATGATACTATACGCACATGTATTGTCCTTGGTAATAATCGTGCTGCAACAAAAGTGAAGGCAGAGTTCAAGGTCTAATTTGATTTTACCCACTTTTATACGATGGATTACCTTAAGTAACTCCCATCTTCACCACAGTAGCGTTTGAATTTTTCAGGTTAGTGATAAAAGATGGTACTTTCTTAAAGCATTTGCTCTGGCTACAATCAAAGACTGGGAAGCACTTGAAAAGTTTTCAAAAGAGAAGAGACCACCAACAGGTAATTGCACAGCTTATGATAGCAGTTTCTTCAATGTTTAAAACGTCTCTCTGTTAGTCATCTAGACTTTAGGAATCTTGTGTGTTTGGTTTAACGTGGCTATGTATCATAAAGGGTTCCGTCCATTCGTGGAGGCGTGCATCGATGCAGATGAGAAAGCGGAAGCTCGAAAATACATCCCCAAACTGTCAGATCTTGTGGAAAGAGGGGAGGTATGTTCTGCATATAACATATGTGCTTTTGGATTCGATGTTTATAAATCCATCAAAGTCTAGTGTGAACAAATTTTGATTTTTGTGGCGTCTTCAGGCTTATGCTCGTATTGGAATGGCAAAGGAAGCAGCTGATGCAGCAGCTCAGGCAAATGATGGAGGAGAATTGCTGGAGAGATTCAGAAAGACTTTTTCACAGAATGCTATTTTTGATACTCTGAAAATGCCTTTCCAAGGAACCTCTTAGCTTAAGTTCCTCAAGTAAACAGCGAGATTGAGATATTTTTGTTGATTGTAACTTATAAAACTCACAAGACAAGTGTGTAAAAAATTGTAGGAGTGAGTAATTAAATGATGTGAGAAAAATTGGAGTTGGTTCTCCAAGTTGTGTTATTTGCTATTACATGAAAGCCTAAGGCATTTGATATCATTCAGTTCAAATTTCTTTTCATCTCATTTTTTTTTTTTTTTTTGTCGTCAATTTCTTTTCATCTCATTATATTTCATAAATTATACATTATCCAGCTCTCTGTTTACTTTGGTAGTAATATATTAACAAATGGAACCAAACAAAGGACTTAGAAGCTCTGTAATGTCTTATTCTGTAAATTCCAGCCACCGCAGATTCCGGTATCCTCCACTACTTTATCATATAGATTTGACTCATGGTTTCTACTAAAATCAGAAACAATGGTTGATACTTTCCTAGGGATGTTTGAATACTTTTGTCCATTCTCGTCAAACCAATCCTCCATGAACCTCGCAGCAGCACCGACTCATAGAAGTGCCATGAGTAGCAAACCAGTTAAAACTTCCAATTGAGAATCAACAAACTTAACAAGTGTCATTTCTTTGTCAACATAATACTTAATATCTACTCCCCTCAGCTGCAGGATTGTTAAGATAAGAACTCGGACTTCGATTCACACCAGCATCCAAAAGATCCCCTAATAACATTATCACACACAATGATGTAACTGACGCATAATCAAAGGAAACAAAAATAGGATCTCATGATATTCATAAGTCACATTCTCTCCTCCATGAGTACTGTCAATTGGTGTTTTTTTTCTCTTGTTGATGACATACAAGAATATATATCAGATTTTACTAGACAACACAATTCATATAGTTCTAAATCTATAGATGGTTTTCTGAGTTATAATATAGAAAACAAAAATTATGCAAAAATTGATATACATAGCTACATTGGTATCATTTCTATTATCTCCAACCAAATCCTCTATTTTGTTCTTTAAAATAAAGTAATCTAAAATGGAGTAACTCCATTTTAGAAATGGGTTTATCTCCAACCGATTATTCAATTTCTTACTCCAAAAAGAATACACTAGATATAGTATATATTTTTAATTATTAATTTTTATTTTCTAAAAGTTACAAATTCCACACATTTATTTTTAAGTTAAATAATAAGTAACAAACTACAATAGTATTTCAATTTAAAATGTATTATAAAATAAAATTACATTACATAACATTAATGAAATAAATAAACATATAAACTATTATCTACATGTATTTATACTTTATAAATAATCGTATACCAATATACATGTACAATTATACCTTATACATATATTTATAATTATAAATAATATAAGTATTTATAATTTTGTTTAAGTATAAAATGATACCATATTATTTTATTTGAGTATATGTAATTTAAGGGACTGATTTGCAAATAAAACCAAAATGAAAGTAAGAAATGAAGATCTCCAAATATGAAGTAATCCAATGGAGATCTCCATTTTATAGATGACTGAAAAACTGAATGAAGATGCAAAGGGGCTTTTGTCATTTTTGTTAGAGCATGGCTGTCAAACTGAGGAGGAAGCGCTTGCGCTGTTGAAAAGCAACTGTTCTGAAGCGCTTACAATCCACAACACAATCCGAAACATGTTTTTGCAGCGGAACCACTATTTGTGATATGGTTTCTTGTAAAATCAGAGGAAGTGAAAACAACAAGAGTAAAATGATAAAGTTCCAAAATTAAAATTACAGTGGTCGAATGTGTAATTATACCTTACATTGCCGATCACTTGTGTTATTTTCGAATGTGCAATGACCACATTGCCGATCACTTGTGTTATTTTCCCAGAGGTAGAATTTTTACCTTTTTTATTATTATTACTATGTAATTTTATTTTTACCACAGTAAGTTTTACTTCTTCTTCTTTTTTTGAATACAAGGAGGTTCTGCTCCGAAATCCGTAATTCCCTAGGTCCGAAACCACAGCATGTAATATTAGTTTCGTTTATAACTATTGTTGTGTTATTACTTTCTTTATAACTCTCGTTGTTGCGTTTAGGGTTCCAATTCGGGTCTGGTGGTCTGGGTCGTCGTGCAGGTCTTGCCTTAGCCGAGTTGTGGCGCAGCTGAATTGTCGCGCAGGTGCGTAGATAATGTAGATGTAGATATAGCTCTGATTTGGTATTGATGTAGATGTAGATGTGTCCCTGATTATTGTGTAGACTAGATATTTTTTTTTTATTCGGTGATTTGTTTGATGTAGATGTGATCTCTCATGATTATATTCTTTGTGATCTCTTCGATTTGTAGATTCCAAGTGATTGTAGCATGGAGGAGGAGGATAATAGTGCTTTGATAGAAGAATTGAAAGAAGTAGCATTAGGGAATGGAGGAGCTGATGAAGTAGCTCTTGAAGCACATGATAATGGAGGAGCAGCTGATGAAGCAGAGAAGAAGAGATTGACGAGGAATTTGAAGAATAGAAGAAGGAGAACAGGAAAATGAGGGAGAATACCTAAACTTTCACCGTCCTAGTTTTTACTTTAGTATCGAAATACATTCTCATGGCAATTGTTGACTTGTTTTTATCTATTAGCGTGTGGAACAAGTCATCTTCCAAGAAATTGAGGATTTCTTCTTGTCTATTACATGAAGCCTAAGGCATTTGATAGACAATTCAATTCAAATTTTCTTCTTTTCATCTTTCTTTTTTTTTCATAAAATTATACATTATCCAGCTCTATGTTTACTTGGTAGTGTATATTAACAAAACGTCATATAACTACAAAGGCACTAGAAGAACCAGAGAAGCTACTAATAGATCCAAACAAGGACTTAGAAGCTCCGTAATGTCTTATTCTATAAATCCCACCCACCGCAGATTCCGGTATCTTCCACTCCACCGTTGCTTGGCTCTCAGGGCTCAGCTTAGCAGGTCTCGACCACTTAAACTTCAAACTGAAGTCATCATCGTCGTACACTGGAAACCACTTGCCTCCTTCACGCAACGTCTCAACAACAGCGAATGATCCTTCAGTCAACAAATCATTCCGAGGACATCCTGACCAAAACGTAGCGTTGACTTGTTGACCTTTCCTAAACGTTGACTTTGGAGGCACATCTGCTTTAACGTCTCCGAAGTTAACTCCTAGAGGAGTGGAGTCAACGACCACAGGAGATAGTAAACTGATCTGTTTGTTTAAAAGGTCAGGAGGTTGGGGTCCACGTGGAAGTGTTTGACCTTTGACTAAAGCTGTGGCTAGTTTCTTGAATTCTTGGATATAAGCATTGAGTGTGTGTGGACCGTAAAGCGTTGAAGCTCCCTGAAAAAAAAACAACAAGAAAATGTCTCAAGAGACGACGTGACATGTGTAAATAAAAAGGCTCAAGTGTTGTGTGTTTACAAACCTCGTATCTTTGAACCTCGTACTCTTCGAAAGTGGAGATGTACTGAGAATACGTGTTGGTAAGACCAGCGATTACGACATGGAGGTTGTTTCCAAATTCCTTGTTGTCTAAAGAGATGAGAAAAAACTTCACAGCGTCACGGAGACGTCTTCCAGCCATTGTAGTGAACTCTGTATCCAATTAATAACAGATTCAGTAAAACCAAAGTATAAGGAACGAATAAGAGAGTCTCATTGATTTTTACCTCCAGGGACACTAAGGATAACTAATTGACCAATGCGAAGTATCTGAATAGGAAGAATCGAAGGCTGCAGAGATCACAAAGCGTCAGTAAACAAATATTTTATAGTTCTTTATTAAGTAAACAAGAGAATGGAGAAGATTCACTCACCGCCCAGTCATAAGGTACTTTCATCTCACCAGTGTCAAGTAAAATAGGTTTTGGTTTTTGGCATTGAACCTGTTCTGGTCCTGGAGTTGTCAACACATTCCTCACTAATTTCCAAAATGCATTACCCTTTAAAACAAGAAAACAGAATTAGTGAAAAGATTCAGCGAGAAATAAATAAGAAAAAGCTTACCTTATCATCTCCTTGTTTGAAATCAAAAGCACCAGGACCATCAGTAGTTCCAGCAGCGAAACCAAACCCCATTGCAGCTGGACATGTTTTAACCGTCTCAGAACCGCCTCCTGCTTTAGGAACTGTGACTTGAAGATTTGAGAAATCTATATACGCATGTTGGTAACCAACTTTTCCCTGTAGCTTCTCATTAGCTTTGTTAAATAGATCCACTGCCATTTTGAATTGCTTTTCTCCAATGATACGTGTACTCTCAAACTCATCAGGGTAGCTACACATAAAAACAGAACACGAATGAGAATATACACAAAAAGATAGAATTTGGAGACGAGGAAAAAACATATAATAATAATACCCGGGGCCGCGACCATAGCACAATTCGTTCTTTCCATTACAGGTACTGTGATTGAAATCACAAGGCAGTCCAGTATCAATACAAAAGGCACCAAGAGTGTTTGGACTCACATCACCACAGTTTGATTGACAAAAGGCAGATACAAATCTACGGTTCGAATCCTTTCTTACTCGGATTTTAGCATCAAGGGACTGTCCTTTAGATGACTTATAAGAAGCTGCAATATCCAAAAGTCTACTCTCTGAAACAAATAATAGTACCAACAAATCAGTCTCACTGCAACTGTAATATGTAGAACTACTTATATCATATAGATATGACTCACGGTTTCTACTGAAATCAGAAACAATGGTTGATACTCTCCTAGGGATGTTTGATTTCTTTTGTCCATTCTCCTGAAACCAATCCTCCATGAACCTTGCAGCAGCGCCTTTGTTATCACCACTAATCAACGAGTTAGTCCGACTCATAGAAGTCCCATGAGTAGCAAACCAGTTAAAACTACCAATAGGACCCAATTGAGAATCAACAAACTTAACAAGTGTCATTTCTTTGTCAACGTTGTACTTATATCTACTCCTCTCAGCTTCAGGATTGTTAAGATAAGAACTTGGACTTCTATTCACACCAGCATCCAAAAGATCCCCTAATTACATTATCACACACAATGATGTAACTGACGCAATAATTTAAGAAGAGAAAAGAAAAAAGATGGAAACTTTTACCTTTGTTGATAAAAGCAGAACCAGGACGTAAGCTTTCGTGAGCTTGTATAATGCTTTGCTCAATGCCGTTAACGACGACGTCAAAAGATTGACGAACAAATCCAAGAGACGTCACAATGTAAGTGACGTATTGAAGATAACCTCCAGGTCCAGCATGTGTGTGAATTCCACTTATTGCTACATTCTTCTGTGTGTAAAGATCACCATATCTGCAAAAAAATCAATAATTTTATCTAAAACATTCTCATCAAATTCGTGTAAATTGGTTCAAATTCAATTCGTGTGTATTTAGTACCTTGCTTTGAGTCGTTCGAGAACTTTGATTGTGACGATTTGAGAAGCCATACACGCGTCTAGATTGACGAAAACGACGCGGTTACCTTGAGGCTCAGCGACGATGAAGGAACGAGCTCGTAACCGGAAATGAATTCCTGAAGCGATTTGATCGGAGTTAGCGTAACCCATCATGTTGACATCAGCGGCAGGACCAGTGATGTCATAGCTTCCGACTCCGATCAAGTACTGAGAATAAGAAGAATAAACCGCAATAGATATGAGAAGAAGAAACCAGAACTGAAACAATGGCACTGAGGCGGCCATGGTTGGAGCAAGCTTCAAGGAAGAAAGAGAGATCAGTAATAATAGATTCGGATCTTATAGATTGAAAAATCAAAGTGGTGTGTATGTGAGTGGGGAATTGGAAAATTCAAATGTGGACGCGAGTGGATGTCGGTAAAGTGCTCTAATGCTCTTCCCTGCTTTCAGACCAAACTTATGTGTATACTCATCAATTCATAATGAACCGCGTCTATTAAAATTAAATTGCTCTTTTTAGTGTTTTTTTTTAAGTACATCTTCATGATTTGAATTGTCTGACCATATTGAGTATCTTATATTGGAAGAATAAAAAGGTAAGTGGATGTAGATTATCTACTATGGTATGATGATTTTCCGTTACTTTGTCTGATCTGGTTTTACTTAATTTAGGGAATTAGGATACGTGTCTTTGCTTTTATTTTATTTTATAACTAATAAATAAGACTAGCAAAAACTGTCTTACTTTATTTATTTAGTTTTATAACTGTGAATTGTGTCACTACAATATGAATTAAAAAAAAACAAAAATCGAGCTAAATTTAAATGTAAAATGTTTCAAACAGGAACCAATATAGAAAGAATTTTGAGGTTGATAAATTCGACAAGAGACGACATTTATTCTCTTGAATATAATAATATTGGGTTAACTTGAGATTTGTTTGCTTTATCTATTGATAAATTTATGAGTGAGAAAGGTAAAACTCTTAAAAATAATGTTTATCCAAAAGAACTAAAAAGACAGTATATATTGTTTCATTTTATAAGTTTAAGGAATGAACCTACTGTTTTATATATCTTTGATTTTTTAAAAACATTATTAGTCTAAGTCATTATCTAATAAGATTTAACTATATAATCCATTTGAGTTTTTGAGTAAGTATAGTTGTTGTCATCTAGATAATGGAAGGCATGTGACTAAATTTCATTATCACGGCGGTTCTATACATTCTCGAATACAAAAATAATAATTTTATGAAATTTTTATTATGATCTCATTTTATGTTAATTAAATTTTAAGCAGTAAGAATATTAAATTTAATGAAATTGCCATTAGAAAAATAACACACTATCTAGTGAGTTTTGTTTTTCTTTTCAAATCGTTCATTAATCCCCAACAACAATTATATTTTATTTAAAATTTTAAACTAACATATACATGAGAAAACTTAGTACAATCTTATTGAGGAACATTTCAAACACTTTTTGAAGTTTCAATCAATTTTTCATTTACTACAAATATCAGAACAGAACCTCTCGATCATATAACTATTGAACTGTAAGTTGGAGAGACTAGAAAATATCGTAAAAAACTCTTTTCTAAGCCATTGTTGCACTCGATCATATAACTATTGAACTGTAAGTTGAAGAGACTAAAAAATATCGTAAAAAACTCTTTTCTAAGCCATTGTTGCACTTCAGAATGCTATTGCTGCAATTCTTAATGGTGGATGATCTTTTTTCACTTCGTATTCTATGGTTTGGTAATTGGGTGAATTTTTTTTAATGATTTTATTGTATGCTAATTAAATTTTAAGCTGCTAAAATATCAAATTTAATGCAATAGCCATTAGAAAAATAAAATATATAAAATGACACACAATCTAGAGTAGTTTTGGTTTTTTCTTTGTAGTCAACATTATCTTCAGTTTTTGTTTCCTCTTATACTATGTAGTAGGATTTCTTCAGCTTATAAGAGTTCTTTTATTTCTTTTTCATGAGGTTGATCATCTTCAGTTTGTTGATGACTTTTTTTTTTATAACTAATATAAAAAATACTACCAAAGATGTCTTACTTATTTATTTAGTTTTAAATTTAGTTATCTCATTAAATTTAGTTATACTAGATATCATCATGTCAAGTGTACTACTGAAAAAGTTTTGAAGAAAACTTATTAATTGGTAAATTGAGTATTTATAGCTGGAAACAATTTTTAAAATTCACAATTATTTTCTTGAATCAGATCCAGACTTGTTTGAACTTTGAGCATAAGATTTGTTTTTATTAACTTGAAAAATGATCAAAGTTTACAATCAAATTCTTCTTCTTTTTTTTTACAAGTTAAACGACTGGTTTTTCTTATCAAAAGTCACAGTCATAACTATTACAAATTACTAAATGCTTTCTTACAATCACTTCCCTAACTAATAAATTATAATATCCCTGAGTGTAAATAACATATACGGTCCAAATGTATATACATATATATATATATATATTATAAAAGTACTATGCATATCAATTGTTGCATATATATATATATATATATATATATATATTTATAAAAAAAACTATGCATATCAATTGTTGATGATTTGTGTTCTCTAGTAAAAGCTGATAGATATTGTTGTATGTCAAACAAGAGAAAACAAACCAACTGACCCAAGTACTCGTAGAGACGAGAAGGCTGTGTTAGGAGAGAATGTGACTTATGAATATCATGAGATTTGTATGAAAGATATCTCAAACTGTAACAAATAAACGTGAACCAATTTGGTTATAACAAAAACAACTAATGCCTACAGCCTACGCATACGTGATAATAAATTGTTCATACGAAAATGTAACCATTAAATGATAAATCAAATCTTGGTACATGGTGCTTCGGAGTTCCGGACATAGCGCCAAACAAATAATAATCAAAATATCCCATTTTGTGTCCACACCTAAACATGTACTAGACAAACATAGATATTAACCCAAAAAAAAAAAAAAGACAAACATAGATGGTGTTCATAAAAGAATTAGTAAATAGAATATATTTTCCAGGTCAACAACAATAATTAGAAGACATGTTTAATGAACAACTAGGAGAATGGTGTTTATATATTCAGTGATTTAAGTATCATGAAAATGAAAGAAGATGAAAGGATTTGTTGGCGATATGCTCCATGTGGATACGGCTTGAAGCAACCATGTGTATGTGTTAGTGTTACTTGACTAAAATGCGCAATAATTTCTTCTTTCCCTCGTGAATCTTGTTGTCTTCGTACTTACAAAATCAGAAGTGGGTGAAAATCCTCAACGGTTTCACACGTGGCATTAGTACCCGATCCTATCCGAACCCGGTCCGACCCGAACCGGAAACTCAAATCATCCCTCGTCTCTTGTAATGGAATTTGACAAAGAACAAAGACTAATAAAAAAAACATCGAATTGACCTTCGTTTTCCTTACTCTCTAAGAAAAATCTCTAATTGATCTATTTTGGTTATTGGGAAGCATCAAGGCAGAGAGATTCGTTAATCCATGGATAAGCCTCTACTTTCAGGTAAATAATTCATCTCCTCTATCTCCTTCGAATTCTCTGATTTCATAATTTTGTCTTTTTTAATGATCAGAGAAATCAAAGGAATCCGAAAGGTGGGATTCATACCAATACCTGCAGAGAAACAGCTCCTCAGCTCGTAACGCATTTCTCGCCGGAGCTGGCGTTACAGTCGAAGAAGTCCGTTCTGCTTCAGCTGTTTCTGATCCTTCCACCCTCTATCCTCCCGTTATTAACACTCCCATCTCAATACCCACTCGTAAGCCTTGTTCTATCTTTTCTGACCCTTCAAATTTTGTGTTGGCCTTTAGTTTTTATGTGATTTAGTCCAAATGTGAAAAAGTTTCTTCATTTCCTATAAATTTATGCTCTGTTTATCATTCTTATGTGTTAAAAAAAACCAATACTTTTAGAAAGTTTCTGATTTTTGTTCTTGACGTTTCACAGCTTATCCGAATCGATCTGGACCAGGTCATGAATTTCAAAGGTGAGATCAGAGAACAAACATGGTTTCCTACCTTTTGATTGTTTTTGTTATCCTTCATGTGTTGAACTTAGTGTAAATTTTCCCAGGCAGATTCTTGATGAGATTGAGATAAGAGAGCTGCTTATTGATCACATTGGACATCGTTGCTGTTGGGGAAGCCGTCCTGCTCGTACATGGAAGATTCATGCTGTTGAAGACTGTAATGTTTATGTTGGAACTCTTGATACTTTCATTGAAGAAAGAGAAGCTTTAACACATACTGTGCCTTTCACTGGTGGAAACTTCAACGGAAAGAAACATGGATCTGAACTAGGGTTATGGCAGTTAGACATGGCATCTCAGTTTCCTACTCTCTTTGTCCCCTACAAAGAAACTCAAGTCCCTGTTCCTAATTCTGAGACTGTTGACAAGTGTACAGGTAAACAAGTTAATATGTTAATGATTAGCATCAAGACAGTTTTAGAATGTTGTAGAGACTACTGATGAGGTTTGGTATAATCATTGAGTCACAGATTGCACAGGAAGAGGAGATGTAGTATGTCCAACGTGTAATGCCGATGGAGAGCCAGGGTTTTACAAGGAGAATCAGATGATGAAGTGTTCTGCTTGCTATGGAAGAGGTTTGATTGCTCATAAAGATGGATCTGACTCAATGTAAGTTCATATCAACAACTTAACTTTCACTACAATGTGTGGGTACTATTTACAGATAAACCCTTTATTTTTTCTGTCTATAGATGTGTCCACTGTAACGGTAAGGGAAAGCTTCCTTGTCCTACTTGCCAATCTCGCGGGTTAATCAAATGTCAGACTTGTGACAGTACTGGTTCTCTTCTGACAAGCAGTATCGCAGTTGTAAAATGGTAAGTTTTACTAATTCTTAAGAATATATATATATAGCTTTTGAGTGGCAAGTTAAAGATTTGGTTTTTGTGTGTTTCGGGTTTTGACAGGAAGACTTTGTCGAAGCGAAAGGTGAGTGCAACAAGAGGAGCTGGTTCAGTACCAGAAGAAGTGTTTCACAGAGCAGAAGGAGTTCAGCTTTGTAACACACAAGCTTATCAGTGCACGCCAGCTTACTTTGCAGACTCATATTTTCTCAACAAGTTCTCCTCAGAAGTAATTGCGTTGAGAGCTGAGGTTCCACCAACTGCGAATGTTGTCTGCGAGAGACACATCATATCTGTTGTGCCTGTTACTCGCGTCACCATGGAAGATCGTGGTAAAGCCTTCAGCTTTTACATTATTGGTTTTGGTAAGGAGATATACTTGAAAGATTATTACCCTGCGAGGTTCTGCTGGGGTTTGTGTCCTTGTCTGGAGTGGTTAAAGGTTTGAAAACGAGGGTTGATCTTTTGATCTTTTGATCTTGTCTACTTGAATGTAAAGAAACTGAGTGAGGTTGCTTGTAAAAACAGAGCAATAGATGTGTCGTGTGTCTTGTGGCCAAATACTTATATCTGATTGGGGGAAATAAAAGGAGCTTTATGAACTTTAAATCGTTTTCTAGTGAAATGGAATGAAAAAAGATTAAAACAGAGCAAAAATATAGAGTATTTCCTTGATAAGCAGTAAATTAAATTTGACAACAAAAAAAAAAAAAAAAGCAGTAAATTAAACACAAAATTTGTTTGGTAGTAGAAGTGACACACAGAAGAGTCTAAACAAGTGAAATCTCTTCACTAGGCCTTGTTGGAAGGCTTCTTGGTGATTGCCTTCTTAGGTTTTAACTTGTCTGATCTTCCTGACTTGTCTGACCTTCCTGACTTGTCTGACCTTCCTGACTTCTTCTTCTCCTTCTTCACGTTGTACATGTTTATTGCCTAATTCATATTACATGCAAACGGATCAACACAAGCTTTTCACATACAAACAACAGAGGCAAGAGATCAATCAAAACCAGAGAGAAGAGATGAGTTGTTTTTTAGGTTTTACCTTGCCAACATTAAGGATCTCATGCGAATGCTTTGAGAATATCTTGCTAAGTACTTTATCTGTCTGTTCTTTTTCCGGGTTAACCACTCCGGACTTTCCAACCACCGGTAAATACTGCAAATATCCCCACAAACATCATCACCCCATATTGGTCATTTAGAAAAACGTTATTACACGAACAAAATTTTACCAATGGAGATAAAAAAAGATTGATGAATTTACCTTGTGATGTTTGCCTTGCTTCTTAGGAGGTTTTTCTCCAGGTAACTTCTTATCGAATTTCCCACCACTAGCGGTTGAAGTAGCGGCATAACCTGCAACGTCTCCAAGATCCTCCTTTCCAATTTTCTTTGGTTGAACTTTTGTCCCTGATATGGGCAATGCGGTTGCAGCAAGTTGGATATGGCTGCAAAATAATGTAAGAGCCCATTTAGATCTTTCAGTTATCAAAACCATGAAACAGGTAATGACCAATTAACAAACTTGTTATACCTCGGTAAAGCACCAGCTTTAGCAGCTGTTCTCAAGTTCTGTAGTCTATTCTTTTCTTGCTTCCCAACTCTCTTCTTTTTATCATCCAGTCTCTTGGCAAAAGGATCTTCTCCTGGAACTGCAGTTATCCCAAAAAGCATTCGTAAATAGTAGGAAAACACACACAACTTCTAATGCAACTACATATCCTTGACCTTTACACTCATCTCAACAACGTACTTGCAACAGCAATTGTATATATGCTTCTTTAAGAAACTAGCAAGTACTGAAAAAGCAAAGATTTCATCAAGACCTACCATCTGTATCCTTCGCATCAATAATGGGAACATCATTATCATCGTTAACACGGTCGTAACCATGGCGACGCTTAAACTGATCGGTTTGTTCGTCCCATACAACTTTGTCCTTCTTGCGCTTCTGTATACCTAAGAAACAGAACCATAACAAAGACGTTGTTCAAGCCTATCAAAAAATCTGAACCAAAATCAAACTTGCAATCTTCAATCAGGTTTATTACCTTTCTTAAGAGCAAATTCTTCCCATTTTGTAGCAGGCTTAGGCCTTGGAAGCTGGGAAAAAAGGACAAAGGTTAGCATATGCTTATAGTACATTAAAAAAAAACTAAGTGATGAGCAAAATATGAAACACTCTCTATTGAGAAAGGCTAATAATACAGGAAATAATCACTCATCGCTTGAAAGTAGAAACTGGAGATAGTAAATGATAAAAGGAAGATCATACATGTTTCTCTCTAGGAAGTTTGGTTGTAGGTGGAGGCAACTGGACAATGGGACCATCACTAGTTTCAGTAGAAGGAAAGTTGAAAAGAGTATTAGCTACTGCCTGAACAAGTTCTCTTCCCTCTGTAAGGCACTCCTTCCGAAGCTCAACCCTAAAAATTAAGAATAGAATTAGAACAAAACTCTCAGCAGAAACAACGTAACTCAACTGAGACGAAATTGTATGATAGCAACACAGCATTGTTCCTCAATAAGATAAGAACTGTAACTGAGAAACATGTTCAGCTGCCAAAACTCTTAACAGCACTGAAAGAGGTGGCTAATATTTCTACCAAGACACAACCTTTTCAATTGGGTCATGGTCTAAGATATCTAAATGTATTTCTCAAAAAAAAAAACTAATTTTAATTACTAACTAGTTTCATCAATCTATATCCAATTTAACCAAAAACCTTAAGGAAAAATGCATACTTTACTTCACTCTGTTCAGAAATCGAAAAGTTACAGCAAGTATAAAGAAAAACACACCTCAAATCAACTAAATCACAATAAAACAAATACAAGATCAAGCCGCCGCCGAAGAACTCAAACACAAAGCTTCACGAAGATAAGATGAGAAAGACGAACCTTGAAGAAGGAGCAGAAGAGAATCTGTGATTGGGATTGAATGCCAAGAGATTCCCGACATCGACCTGGTATATTAGGTTTGTCTCCGTCTCCATTGTCTTCTCGGCGCAGTGAAGAAGAAAGGACTAGTTTTTTTGTTAGGGTTTTGCGATATTTTGTGTTAAACCTTTTCCTCTCTTCCCCTAGCAACTTAAATAACGAAAATTGCTTGGAAATCCTTCTTTCCCCTAAATTTTCAAAAATATATATTCAACTTTCAAAATTTGACAAATAAGTATTCAACTTTTTTTTCTTAAACAAATAAGTACTCAATTTAAAAAAAAAAAAAATCTCCGACGATCCTTTCCTTATTACAAAAAAAAATTAAATTCAAAATGATTTACTAAACAAGGAAACACAATAAGATCAATTTTGTTTTTCTTTATAATTTAGTACTTAATTAGTAAAATACATTTTATTCTCAAACTTTTTAATTAATTTTGATTGTTAAGTATTGTTAGAGAAAATTTTAACTCATAGTATATATATATATGTAACCTAAGGATTTGTGAATTATTTTTGGTTTGTGTATTTTATACTAATAGTTCGTATCGTTCACACACATGGCATCTTAGAGAAGACCATATGCATATATGGGTAAATTAATGACTTTAGCCTTCGGGGACGAAATAACCAGCGAGAGTATTCTCTGCATGGAAATGGACAGAATATGTATTGGACTATTGCTTCAAAGTTGGTAGCCAAGATGAGGTATGGTTTTCCTTATGGAAAATGATTTCCAATTTAGTGAATGAAGGTTAAAAAATAAAAATAAAACATGTCCCACGTAAGAGATGCACATCTTTCGATTTGCTCTCTACTTTTTTTGGGCAATTCTCATAAATAAAATGAAAATTTTATTTTATAAATAATACTTTTTTTTTTTGACAAAAATAACATTTTTATTAAACATTATTTTCTTTATATAACATAAAATCTCTTAACCCTAAACTCTAAATTATATTTTTCATCCCAAACAAACTATATTTTAAATTGTATAATATTGAACTCAAATAAAAATTTTAAAATTTTATTTTTTATAAAAATAGTATTTTTGTCAAAAAAAAAAAGAGTGATATTTGTGAAACAAAATTTTCATGTAGTACTTTGAGGGAATTTCTCTTTTTTTTTGGGGTATATGAATTTTTAGCTTTTTAGTTTTTTTTTTTGGTTGGGTACAACACAATTATGTATACCTCGTCCGAAAGATAAACAAATGATTACGTACTTCACTTACGCAAATGACAAGTTCACATGTAGGATCAAAATATATCGTGTATCGGCTGTCTGATTCGGATCCAACGACCATCAAGGCATCAAGAAGATGAAGAAAACGAGTTTTGCGCTGGTGCTATTGCCGACCAGCTTGAGATCCGGAAAATGTTTGGAATGTATCCACGTGGTAGCAGCACAGAGGAGGCTCATGTATGTGGTGACAGGTTACGTGTCCAAATATATTGGCGGCAAATCTAAGGTTTGACCCACATGATACATCTTAGTATTAGTTAACTTTTCAAGTACACTTTTTCAATTTCTTGCGTCAAAAACAGCTGAAACATGAGCACTTGAAGGAAAAGATAATACTTTTTTAACAGGTAATGATAACAACTAAGTTGGATGTTCTTTATACGAAAAAAAATAAACGGGAAACGAGCGGCATGTGTGGCGTGACACATGTAGAGTGTCAACTATAATCAAATACCGAGGTTAGATTACATATAAACCGTTTTGTTATGGAAGAGTTTAAGGTTAAATTTTGGATGCTATTCGTTAAGGATTTGGCTAACCTATAAACCCGCGGTTTCGTATTGCTACATTTTCATCCACACGGATAAATAATAGGTTGATCTAGGCTTGGCCAAAAATTCTGAAATCTGAAAACCAATCCGAAACTGATCTGAAAAATCCAGTTCCAAAATCGAACTGAATGGATTTAAAATTCGAATGAATTCTATATTTTCCTATCTGAATAATTCAAACCCGACCAAACCTAATCCAGATCCGATCGAATATCTGAAATAAATCCAAAATAACCTATATTAACTATAATATATATATATATATATAATTTATATATACAGTTATATATACTCATATTTCTTTTTCGATATCTCAGTTTTCCTTTTTTTTTTGATTAATCTTTCTCTTTTTATTCATATTTTTCTCGATATGTTCAGATTTTTTGGTTTTTTTGGATTTATTTGGATTTTTTTTGGATTTTAGCCGGATTTCTTTCGGATTTGTTCGGGTTTTTCGGATATTGGATACAAATCTGAAATAATCGATATTATGTTTGGTTTTAAATCGGGTTTAAAAAAAATGAAATTCGATCCGAATCCGATCCGATCCAAACCAAAATCATGTTATAATTTCGAACAGATTCATATTTTCTTTATCCGAAAAATTCGATCAGATCCGATCCGAAAATCCGAATGCCCAGATCTAGGCTGATCTACGAACATGATATTTAATTAAGTTTATCAGCTTTATTTTAAAATTTTAAAATTACTTAATAATCATGATTTAAATTACTTAACAATCGTGATTTAAATTACTTAAAAATAAAATACAACTAATATCATATTCATGCATTAAATTTGTAATTTACGGATGGATCCGGAAATCCCAAAATCCCAAAATCGTAAATGTTTTTAATATCACAGTTTATGACGAATCAACTTGTCAAATATCTAGCTAAATTGTAAGATAAATTAAATATAACCCATTTTAACATCTATGTGCAGTGCAGCCAGTGCTAATTGCTAACTGCTAATTGAGATAATAGCAAATAGAACGATCCCATACATATTTATGCTTCATATATTTTTTTAATTAGCACATTCAAAATTCATGAACCGTGATTGGACCGAAATGACCTAGTGATATGGTGACGCGGAAAACTTCCAGGTTAATTTTTTTCTTTCTTTCTATACCGTAACTATGTAACTGAAGTTAATTTATAAAAAAAAAAACACATCCCTATCAAAAAAGATATTCGTATTTGGGGAATTTAACCGAAAACAAATGATTAGCAAAAGGCCCACAAAAATTGATACAAATACTTAAATAAATCTGAATATTATAAAAACGCATATACATGAAATGAAACAGAGAGAGATTTTAGAAAGCTTTTAGGCACCTCTCAGCTTCGCCGAAGATCACGGTGGCTAATACAGAGAAAAAAAGCCATAACATGCCCAACCACTACTAACCCTCTAAAATCAATTTAAAAAAAAAAAAACCAACCCTTTCTTTTTTTCTTTCTTTCGTCAAAAGAATAAAAAATCAATCCTTTTTCTTAATTTGGCGCTTTTCCGAGATTGATTTTGATTCTCAGGCGGCGATATGTCGGCGGCCGGTGCAAACCCTTTGGCCATTGCACCAATCACTGCCGGACCCACCACTACACGTCGCCGTGTCGGAGATTCCCTTGAAACAACCACCACCTCCGAACGACCTTCCATTTCCTCCGATTACTGCAACAACAACACAGTCAACATCGCCGTATCTCCCGATTTAGACGACGTTGATTTCGTTTTACAAGGCGGCGCGTGTTCTTCTCCTTCCTCGATTGGTTCTTCCTCTAGCGGATCCCATTATCACCACGATCACCACTACCATCACCCGACGATTCGGTACCTTCTCCTCCGTAAACTACGGTTGCCGTTTCTATGCGATGGTGGTGGATCGACGGCTGTTGTGAGTCAAGGGTGGTGGTTATGTTCTGGGAGAAATCTGGGCCGTCGGATCTTGGGTCTTCTCATGTTTCTCGTCGTTGCTTCGCTTTTCCTTAGGGTCTCTTTAATTGGTGGGCGCGTCGTTGACCACGCTCACCGGAGAGATTTGAATGAGCTCGTCGTTGTTAGAACGCTACATGAAGATTGGTCAATGGCTCAACGAGCTATGACGGAGAACGTTGCTTCTTCTCAACCTACCCTTGTCCTTGAGAAGCTTCCTGTGAGTTTTTTTTTCTTCTTCTACCTTCAAAGTTAAATTTCCCGAGAAAAAAATACAAAATTTATCTTAATCGATGCTCAATCCGAAATCTGAAATTAGTTTCGTTATTTGATCAATCAATGCCTGTGATTCAATTTTTGATGAATTTTACAGTTTTAGTTTCTCGTCAATGTTACAGTTTTTTTCGATCAAAGATTGGATTTTTAACAGAAATTGGCGCTCTGTTTTGGTTCATTTTTTCGGGAAATTATAATAGAGAAAAGTGGGGTAGGAATACAACGTGGAATATCTCTAATGATGAAGATGGTTGCGTCACTTTATAGATTAAATTAAGTAATCGTAGTGCCGTAGTGGCTTCACCAATCAAAAATTTCGTTACAATTTTCTGAAATTCGTTATATAAATTTGACAAGGAGTAAATAGTCAATGGATTTGAGCAGCCATGGTTTGGTGTGTGGATCACCACCACCACTTTCTATAGTTTCTCCATTGACCTTCTATTATATTTGCTGGAATTCTTGAACTTATTAGTATTATTATTGAAACCGATGCATTATTATTGAATAAATCATTCGAAAAAGTCCTGAGATTTTGTCTCTTTATGTCAAAACTTGGTAAAAGGGATGATCTTTAATGTTCTTAAGTTCTTTGGGATTTGCAACGTTTGGTTTTGACTTATCTTTTTAGTTCCAAAACAATGCATTTGTTGTTGGGATGATTGCAATTTATGAACTTTGTTTGTGAACTGAATCTGTTTCTTGAACGTATGAAGCCTAAACCATTAATCTGTTTGACTTAGTTTTCCAAGGATTTAGCGGTTTTTTGTTGTTGTTACAGATTCCGGAAATATGGCAGAAACCTGAAAGCGGAAATTATCGCCAGTGTGCGGCACGGCCTAAGAACCGTTCAAGTAAAGCTAGTATTCTTGCATTTCATGATTTTTAAAACTAGAGTTGCAACTTTTGGTTATCTGAATTGTGTGTATGACTCAGGGCTGAATAGGAAAACCAACGGTTATCTTTTAGTACACGCGAATGGCGGATTGAATCAGATGAGAACTGGAGTGAGTTCATGTTCAAGCATTTTAACATTGATTTTGATCTCTGGTTTCTTTGTCTTTGTTTATTGATTTTGAAATCAAATGCAGATATGTGATATGGTTGCTGTAGCAAAGATTATGAATGCGACTCTTGTTCTTCCTTTCCTCGACCATGAATCTTTCTGGACTGATCCGAGGTTTTATCTCACTCACTCTACACAACGATGAATTTGCCTTTGAAAAGAAGTTGAATGTGAAGAGATAGTCTTTTTTTTTGTAAATTTTGCAGTACTTTCAAAGATATTTTTGACTGGAGACACTTCATGAACGTATTGAAAGATGATGTTGACATTGTCGAGTACTTGCCTCCCCGGATTGCAGCCATGAGACCTCTCCTCAAGGCTCCAGTGTCTTGGTCCAAGGTCTGTGTTTTGTTTCTTCCATTCCCAAACGGATTTTAGCGTGTTTGTTTTTGTGTGGTTAAAAAGTTCTGTGCTTTACACAGGCTAGTTACTACAGAAGTGAGATGCTACCATTGTTGAAAAAGCATAAGGTGGTAAAGTTCACACACACCGATTCACGTCTGGCCAACAATGGCTTGCCACCATCAATACAACGGTTGAGATGCCGTGCTAATTACCAGGCATTAGGTTACTCAAAAGAGATTGAAGAATTTGGGGAAGTTCTTGTGAACCGGTTACGAAATAACAGTGAACCCTTCATTGCTCTTCACTTGAGGTAAGAGTAATATTTCTTTCTGAATCCATCCCTTCATATTCAGGGCAAAGATTGGTTGAAAAAAAAATGAGAATTTGAAATGCAGATACGAGAAAGATATGCTTGCCTTCACAGGCTGCAGCCACAATCTCACAGCTGGAGAAGCTGAAGAGCTGAGAATCATGAGGTACAATGTGAAACACTGGAAGGAGAAAGAGATTGACAGCAGAGAGAGACGGATCCAAGGGGGTTGTCCGATGTCTCCCCGAGAAGCAGCGATATTTCTAAAGGCAATGGGCTATCCTTCTTCGACGACTGTATACATAGTTGCAGGTGAAATCTATGGAGGAAACAGTATGGATGCTTTCCGAGAGGAATATCCAAACGTCTTCTCTCATTCAACATTAGCTACTGAAGAAGAGTTAGAACCTTTTAAGCAATACCAGAACCGTTTGGCTGCATTGGATTACATTGTGGCACTTGAAAGCAATGTTTTTGTGTATACATATGATGGGAATATGGCTAAAGCTGTACAAGGACACCGGAGATTTGAAGGGTTTAAGAAGACTATCAATCCAGACAGGTTTGAAAAACCATTATCATTTTTCCTTTTGCAGTTTTACCTTATTGAGAAAAACTTTTTTTTTTACTGATATGATGAGTCTGTGAGAATGGCAGGTTGAATTTTGTTAGACTGATAGATCATTTTGACAATGGGATTATGTCTTGGGAGGAGTTTTCTTCAGAGGTGAAGAAATTACATAATGGCAGGATCGGTGCGCCTTATGCGAGACTAGCAGGTGAATTCCCTCGGCTAGAGGAGAATTTCTATGCGAATCCACAACCAGATTGCATCTGTGATAAGTCTCAATCAAATAGCTGGAAGAAGAAGAGTGCTTCAAGATAGAACATTTTTAGCCTTCTTGTACAATATAGGAAAGAAGAAGATCCAGCTAAGCCAGACACATGTGTAGTAGAATTGGATTATTGGACACTATACAGGAGCATCAAAGATATAGCATTTTTTTCTTTCTTTTGTGGTCTCTTCAGGGGAAGCTGGTTTAGAAATCCCAGGGTTTAAGCAGCAATTAGAGATTTTATTTGATGCTTGCAAAACAGCATGATTTTGTTTGCTTTTTTTTTTGGCCCATCATTGATTCTTTCATGACATTGTTGTTGTTATTAGTGAACCTCAAAACTTTATTGTACATTGGAGTTACGGATTATAAATGATATATCAATGATTCCCCTACAGTATTCCTCTTCGCAGATTCTTAAATAACATGGAAAATGTTTATGAATATGAGCAAAGACCAAGTACACATGCCAAGAATTTGAGCAAGAGGATACAGCCAATGTTACTTTATAATTTTTTTTTAATCTCTAGTCTAAACCAAACCGGATTAAGTCTCGGAAAAAACCCGGTTCTGGATATTTTCTTCACTGATGGTGGTGGTTAAATTTGATCGCAGAGGCTTCGTTACATTTGAACAAGATCTCAGCTCCAACCTTCAACCTCAATTCGATTCTCAACGCCGTCTATTTCGATTCACCGGTAAGTATCTCTCACCTTCATGCTCTGCTTCTCTGTCTCCATCTGCTGATTTCCGGCGGGTTGATTACTTTCCCGGGAAATAGTACTTAAGGATTTGATTCATCTCTCAAATTTCTGGCTTTGAGATTTTTAACGGATCACTTTGGTGAAAACTCGATCGTTCTTAGATTTTTGGATAGCTGATTGCAAAATCTGGGTTTTTTGTTTATTTATTTATTGAGATCAATCAATCAATCAATCATTTTGGTTGAGTTTTACTAGAAATTGTGGATCTTCGATGATGATTGTATGTGAATTTGGATTACTCTAGTTTTTCTGTATCTAATATCAAAGTGAATCCATGACATAGACACTGATTAAATGGAATCTGTGTTGTTATTGAAGCTAAGGATTCTAACAAGTTTCCTTTATTACTGGATATGCATTTGCTCTCAGCACTAGAATCTCTTTTAGGCTCTAATAGTGTTTTTCACATTTCTCTTATACTAATTCATTCAATGTAAATTAGCATTCAGGGACTGATCATTGCTGATCTAATTTGTGTTTAATCTAATTCCGATATTATTGGAAAACCATGTCTAGTATTCTTATATTTCTTGCTAGTTTGGACTTTGGAGTTGCTATGTGATTCTATTTCCTGCAGAAGTTGTTTGCAAGACAACAACACTTGGAAACAAGAAAACTAAAAACACGAGGCTTATACTTTTTTTTATAGTACAGTTATGCAATTGGTTGTTGTTCATTCATGTGCTAGAATCAAGATTTTACCTTTCCCTATTTTCATGGCTTATACTCTTACTCATGAATCTTGATTTGTTTGTTTCTTCTTTGATGTGTCAACAGATAAATCATGGGGTTCTGGACACTGATGGAAGGATTGCTGCTATTTGCAAACGCATTAGCTATCCTCAACGAAGACCGTTTTCTAGCTCCCAAAGGATGGACACTCGCAGAACTTCACCAAACCGGCAAAAGAAACTCTCTCAAAGGCCAAATCATTGGTCTCATCCACGCCTGTCATTACATGAGGCTTCCTCTTATGCTCTTTAACTTAATTGTTATTGTTGTTAAGCTTTTCTCCGGTTAAAAGAAAAATGATCAAAACCCCTTTTTTGAATAAACTCCAATCCAAACATTTCTTAATTCATTAATTCTATAGAATCCAAAAGTCAAAGCTTACATTATTGTTCCTTACCAATACAACTACAAACACAAAAAGTGAAAATACAAGTTTCTTTGACATAGATTCAAAAGCTAGAAACTTTAGATCATTCATTCAACAGGAATCATGACCTCATTGGTCCTAAACGGTGGTAACGTCCATGGCGGATTATACCTAGCAAGAATGAAATCTCCGGTGATCTTAAACCCATCTTTCTCAAGATCACTAGTCAGCTTCTTCACCTTCTCACTCACCACACTCTCCCCCGTCGTACCACTGAACTTAACCACACCGTACTTCCTCCCTCCTTCCTCTCTAATCACAACCCTCTCATCCGTCGGACGCGGCGCTTCCTCCGCCTTCTTGTACATAGACGGCAACAGAAACTGCATCGTCACCATCTTCTTCCCTCCTTCCTTAGTCACAACAGGAGAAGTCATCTCAATCTTCTCACTCTCCTTAGTAATCACCGGAGCAGTCATCGCGATCTTCTCGCCTTCTTTAGTGATCACCGGAGAAGTCATGGCGATTTTCTCCGGTTTCTCGTTCTCCGGTTTGCCGAATACGCCTATGTACTTAGCCAAAACCTGAAAGCCTCCGTCTTTATCGCCTTTGAATTCAGAAGGATCGTAAGTGACCTCCGCCGCAACCGCTGGTGGATATTCACGGATCTCGTAACCGTCGCTCGATTTAGCCACCGTGTACTTTGGTGTCTCTACGACGATTTTGCCAAAAACCATTCCCATTATGTATGTTTTACCGAAAACTATTCCCATAGGAGAAGTTGTATTTATCAGTTTGCTTCTTTCGGTTACTAAACGCAAACGTGTGGTGAGCATTAGATAACGTGTTTCGGTGTTTTTATATATTAACAACTCAAATCGCACTTTGGCTTTTGGTGGAAGAATCAGCGAATTTGCTTAATGACCAAGATTACAGAAAAAAAGTTTGAAACGTTTAAGATTTGTGTGGTGTAGAGAACTTATTCTTCTTGTGGAGTTTCTGCTTCCACGACAACGGATGTCGTGTCGTTTCCCATGTTCGGTTGTGTACAAAAACGGCACGTATGTTTGGGAGATAAAATAGAAATGGTACGTAGTTAGTATCTGAAAGGTTAGCCGTATCCTTTCCGTATTTACGGTTAAGATATAAATAAGTCGGTTACCAAACAAAAAAACTAGGGTTTTACTTTTTATTTTGTCCTCGGCGCCTTATATAAATATATCTCTTGAGCCTCTTAAGCTCAAAATTTCGATTTGACCTATTCTTTCGTCTGATAGAGCTAGTTGCGATAGATTGTTCTTATTCGATCTTAGTTTTTCTTTCTTTATCTAATTTGTTTTGGGGTTTGTTTTAAAGTGAGCATCAATGATGAATCGATGTAAAAATTGTCATCCTTGCACTTTGATTGGTAGTGAAGATACAAATCGGGGTTTTTCTACTTCTGAGATGCTCCTACTGTTTTTATGTGTTTATATATGCGTTTCGATGGTCGATTGTGTTAGCTCCGTTTAGGATTGGATCGATGATTTATTAGTTTAAATACTGCGTTATCTATCTGCAAATCTCCTTAGGAGTAGAAGAGAAACAATAAAAAAAATCTGAGATACATTGTTTTTTTCGTCGCACTCTTTTGTTTTTCTGATAATATTGTTTTGGTTGATGGTGTTAGAATCAGATCGATGATGTTATTTTTTAAACTGCGTTATCTTTCTTTAATCTCCGAAAGGAGCTGCAGACACTAAACAGAAAACGCTGAGATCTGATCTATACTAATTCAACTAATTCTGTTTATGCTATAATGACTTGTTTATTGGTTTTTGGTGTTTTAACTCATGATTTTTTTAAAAAATTAAGTATTTGGGTTGGATTAGATGAAAGAAAAGTAAAAAAATTATTTATATATGAACAAACGAATATGATTACAGTAGGCGTCCATCTGATCAGCGGTCAAGTGAATACGAAAAATAGAGCACAACTCGAGGTGAGAGCTACAGTAATTGACCCACAATGATATACATAAGACTTTAGTCGAACTTGGAACAACAACGTAAATTATATAAACATGAATTAATTCAGTTCTTTAGTTAGAAATCAATGACTTCATTCTTCAGTTGGTGGATTTGTGCATAAAAAAAAAGGTTTGATTAAAGGCCTCGGATTGTTGTCTGATTCTAATGAAAACATTTTTGTTATCTCAAATAAAAAAAAGAACTTTGATTAAAAAACTTTACGAATGCAAATAAGAGATTTAAGAATTTGGCACATATTAGGTGGTCTCAAATTAAAAAAATGAACTGTGATTAAAAAACTTTATGAATTCAAATAAGAGATTTTAGAATTTGATACATATAATTTCCCATATTAGACTTGAAACCTTTTCGTTTCGTTTCTTTACTAAAGAAACTGTACATAGAAAGAAAAAAAACCCTTAATTAAGCTTATATTAATGATAGAAAGAAATAAAAGGTGTATGGGAGAATTAAATATTTATTCATGAATCATATGATAATATATATAAAGATACAAAATTAGGGTTTAGCTTGATAAGTAAATATTTTAAAACATCATAATGGGCTGATAATGAACATCCACATAATATGTGCTTGTTCATAATATTCTCCCTTGGATGGTCATTATAAAAAGTTGGTTTCCAATGCGTTTGAGATGCTGCCTCATTAAAACTAACTTCTTAAGAGTGGTAGTCGGAAGTGCCTTAGTGAATAAGTCTGCCAAATTATCACTTGAACGAATCTGTAAAACACTAATATCGCCTTTCTTCTACAGTTCATGTGTGTAGAAGAATTTTGGTAGAATGTGCTTTGTTCTATCACCTTTGATGTATCCTTCCTTGAGTTGTGCGATACATGCAGCATTGTCTTCATAAATAATTGTTGGAGCTTCTTTTTCCTTTGGAGATACCACAATCTTCTCGTATATGTTGAATGACCGACCTTAACCATACACATTCGCGACTAGCTTCATGAATAACTAAAATCTCTGCATGGTTGGAAGAAGTGGCTACAATGGTTTGCTTCATAGAACGCCAGGAGATAGGAGTACCACCATATGTGAATACATATCCTGTCTGTGATCGAGCATTATGTGGATCAGATAAGTATCCTGCATCTGCAAAACCAATCAAGTCTTCTTTGGTTTGGTTAGAAAAGAATAGACCCATGTCTTTCGTTCCTTTGAAGTAACGAAATATATGTTTAATCCCATTCCAGTGCCTTGGAGTTGGACATGAGCTAAACCTTGCTAATAAGTTTACTACAAAAGATATGTCAGGTCTTGTATGACTAGCAAGGTACATCAATGTCCCTATTGCACTTAAATATGTTACTTCAGGACCAAGGATTTCTTCATTGTTCTTCTTAGGACCAAATGGGTCTTTATCCACATCAAGTGATCTTACAACCATTGGACTGCTTAGCGGATGTGCTTGATCCATAGAAAATCTCTTAAGCAGTTTTTCTGTGTATGTTGTTTGATGCACAAGGATCCTTTCTCGAGATGCTCTGTTTGTAAGCCCAAACAGAATTTTGTCTTTCCAAGATCTTTCATCTCAAATTCTTTCTTCAAGTATTCCACTGTATATGAAATCTCTTCAGAAGTCCCAATGATATTCAAATCATCTACGTATACTGCAATTATAAAAAATCCTTTTATCAAATCTCTTTATAAATATGCATGGACTGATAGGGTCATTCTTATAACCTTCCTTGACTAAGTAATCACTCAGACGATTATACCACATACGCCCCGATTGTTTTAGCCTATAAAGAGATTTATTCAATTTTATGCAATAATGTTCTCAAGAACTAGATTTTGCTGCTTCTGGCAGTTTAAAACCTTCTGGAACTTTCATATAGATGTCGTTATCCAGTGGACCATATAAGTAGGCTGTGACTACATCCATTAGGCGTAAGTCAAGTCCTTCCTTATCGCCAGACTAATCATTAATCTGAAAATAGTTGCATCCACCACAGGGGAGTATGTCTCCTCATAATCAATTCCAGGTCTTTGTGAGAATCCTTGTGCAACTAAACGTGCTTTGTATCTCACAATTTCACCATTTTCATTCTTCTTTCGCACAAAGACCCATTTATGTCCCACTGGTTTTACACCACTAGGTGTACGAACTACTGGTCCAAATACTTCTCTTTTTGAAAGAGATTTTATTTCGGTGTCTATTGCTTTATTCCATTTTGGCCAATCATTTCTTTGTGTACACTCTACAATAGACTTTGGTTCATGATCCTCATTTTCATTCATAACGTCAAGTGCTACATTAAATGCAAAAATATCATCGACGTCGATTTTCTTTCGGTTCCATTTTATTCCAGACATGGTATAACTAATAGAGATCTCTTCATTATGACTATCAGGTACCTGAATCTCTTTTTTTCTCATGTCAAAGGTCTCTTCTAGAGAGTCATCAATATTCTTTGAACCCTTGGTTTCACCATTGCCAATTTCTGCTCCTTTTCTTTTTCGAGGATTCTTATCTTTGGAACCAACTGGTCTACCACGCTTTAAGCGTGCCTTAGACTCACTAGCAGCTTGATTTGGTCCTTCTTGGACATTTATTCTAACCGGAGCATTTACAGCTGGTATATATGACTTCGTCACTCTATTTGGGTCAGCAAAAGAGTCTGGCAACTGATTTGCTAAGCTCTGTAAATGAATTTATCTTTTGGACTTCTAACTCACTTTCTTTAGTCCGAGGATCAAGATAAGACAATGATAATTCATTCCAGCGAATTTCTTTTTCCAGCTTATTATTTTCTCCCCCTAATGTTGGAAAAACTGATTCATTAAAATGACAATCAGCAAAACGAGCCTTGAATAAATCTCCTGTGGATGGCTCTAGAAACTTGATTATTGATGGAGAATCATATCCAACATATATTCCTAACCTCGTTTGAGGTCCCATTTTAGATCGTTGTGGTGGAGCAATTGGAACATATACAACACATCCAAAAACTTTAAGATGAGCAATATTTGGTTCATGACCCATAATCAATTGTGATGGGGAGTACTTATGATTACTCGTTGGCCTGATGCGAATTAATTCTGCTGCATGCAATATAGCATATCCCCAAGTGGAAATTGGGAGTTTTGATTTCATAAGTAATGGTCTAGCAATCAATTGGAGATGCTTGATTAATGATTCAGCCAAACCATTTTGCATATGAACATGTGCTACAGGGTGTTCAACATTTATCCCAATAGACATACAATAGTCATTAAAGGCTTGAGATGTGAATTCACCAATATTATCAAAACGAATTATCTTTAAAGGAAAATCTGGAAAATGTGCTCGTAGTCTAATCAATTGAGCAAGTAGCCTCGCAAATGCTAAGTTGCGGGTTGATAACAAGGATACATGTGACCATCTGGTAGATGCGTCAATTAGAACCATAAAATATCTAAAGGTTTCACATGGTGGATGAATCGGTCCACAAATATCTTCTTGTATTTGTTCCAGAAAATTGATCGATTCATGAATTACTTTGGTTGGTGACGGCCTTATGATTAGCTTGCCTTGTGAACATGCAGTACATGTAAAATCGTTAGGAGGAGCCCTATGGTTCTTCAATGAATGTCCACATGAATTCATTATTATCTTTCGCATCATTATCGAACCGGGATGGCCTAACCGGTCGTGCCAAATATTAAGGTTCTCAGTAAACCTCTGGGTTACTGTGGCATTTGCCTCAATCGTACTTATCTTAGTATAGTATAATCCAGTGGAAAATGTGGGTAGTTTTTCCACAATAGTTTTAAAGCCTTGGATAATACTTATGATCTGAAGGTATGCATCATTTCCTTCGCTCATAGTCTCAATGTGATAACCATTTTTACGGATATTCTTAAAACTCAATAGATTTCTTTGAGACATAGGAGAGTATAACGCATCCACTATTTCAAGTTGTGTTCCCATAGGCAATAACATACATGCTCTTCCTGAGCCTTCAATTATCTTTGCATTACCCGAGACAGTATTCACACTAGCCTCTTTCATTTTCAGATGAGAAAAATATCTCTTATTTTTCAGAATGGTGTGACTTGTCGCACTGTCTGTCAAGCATAAATCTTCACCATTCATAGCTTTTTAATCAAAATAAATGATAATCATAATATTAATAATATGATTGATAATGCAAACATATAAATAATAATGTGATAATGCAAACATGTGACTAAAAATGTGATTAAATTATGATGCACAAAGGATTTAATGCAATATAGTCTTGCTATAATAAAACAAATTCATCCATGTTTATTCATAATCTTATTATAATAAATCAAATAAATTTCATAATATAAATTAAAATCCAAAAACAAAGAAAAATAAAGTCTGAATGGAAATTAAAAAATCCATAACTAATAACCATAATAAAAACTAAAAATCACTTGTTCTCTTCAAGGGGAAGGAAATCTGAAGTTTCTAAGTGAGTTGTATCACCATGCTCAAAATCATATTCGCCATCTTCGTACACCAAATTTGTTTCCACTTTCTTTCCCTTTAAGGATTGTTGATAGAGATCAACAAAACGCTTTGGTGTACGACACAGTTTAGCCCAATGGTCGTGTCCTCCACACCGGTGACAAACATTTCCAGATGTTGATCCTTCTTGTTTGTTACCATTCCACTTCTGGTAAGGTTTCTTGAAAGAAACTCCTCGACCTCGGCCTCGGCCTTGACCTCGTCCTCGACCATATTCACCACGACCATATTCACGTCCATATCCACGACCACGACCACGACCACGACCTCGTCTGTAGCCGCTCCCCCGACCATAATTATTGGCGGAGTTTTGTTTTCTTCTGTCATAAAATGCCACGTTCGCTTCATGGAACGGTGCAGAACCAGTTGGACGTAAACCATGATTTTTCATCAAGAGCTCATTATTCTGCTCAGCCACAAGGAGACAAGATATAAGCTGGGAATACTTTGTAAATCCTTTCTCACGGTACTGTGTCTGTAAGACAACATTATTTGCATGAAAAGTAGAAAATGTTTTCTCTAACTTATCAGCTTCCGTGATTTTCTCCCCACACAACTCCAATTTGGAAGCGATTCTGAACATCGCTGAGTTATACTCACTTACAGACTTAAAGTTTTGTAATCTTAAATGGACCCAATCATAGCGAGCTCTGGGTAAGATCACAGTTTTCTGGTAATCATATCTTTCTTTCAGATTTTCTCAAAGAACCTCTGGATCTTTCACAGTGAGGTACTCATTTTTAAGGTCCTCGTAGAGGTGACGGCGAATGAAAATCATAGCTTTCGCTTTGTTTTGACCTTTCTCTTCATTTCCCATGATAATTGTTTTACCAAGCCCTTTTGCATTTAGCCAAAATTCAGCATCTAGTGCCCATGCCAAATAGTTGTCTCCAGAAATATCAAGAGCAACAAAATCAAGGCTTGCTATATTCGACATGGTTTACTAAAATATAAACAAGTATATTAGACTTTTGTAAAAATAATTTTAGGTAAAATAATTTTAGTCTATAAAATTTAAAACTCATATAGAAAATATTTTATACAATAAAATAATATGGTCTAAACATATAAGAAATCCATGTTTCGTAACTCGGATCGATAACTAGAAATCACTTGATAACATGTTTATACACAGATTTGGTACTATTTTAATCAAATATTGCTAAAAATATGCACCGATCTATTAAATAATAAACACATGGAAAGTATAATATGTATGACTTTAAATATGGAAGTGTAATATGTAGGTATCTATGATTCAAAACTAATAAAAATAATATGTAATATATATGTATATATGAATCATAACTCGGTGATATTTTAAATACGTGTCTATATATGAATCAAAATAATATGTAATACATATGTATATATGAATCATAACTCAGTGATACTTTAAATATGTATGTATATACGAATCAAACTAATAAAATAATATGTAATTTTGGTTTGTTCATTTAACGTATGAAATAAATAACATGAAACATTTAGATTATTATAATTAATTGCAATAAATGATGAAAGAAACAAAAGTCAACAGATCTTGATGGAAGCATAAGACGTTGAAAAATATTGATGTATTAAAGTCTAAACTCTTGGATCAGTTAACACGTATGCATAAATTACATGTTATATTATATATTGAAAACAAAAAAAATTATGACGCTGTCGTTTAAACAAGAGATAACTTACCTCAACGGCAAAGGTAATAAGGTTTAGGAAAAAGTCGGTGGAGATGACCACTAAGATTTTATTTTATTTTGCTCAGAAAGTTCGTACTGATAACGTAAGAAATAAAAGGTGTATGAGAGAATTAGATATTTATTCATGAGTCATATGACAATATATATAAAGATACAAAATTAGGGTTTAGCTTGATAAGTAAATATTTTACAATATTATAATGGGCCGATAATAGGCATCCACGTAATATGAATTTGTTCATAATATGATGATTTTCAATAATATATTATTATCGACATTAATCAACATCAACATTAAAAAAAAAAAAAAAGCATAATTGTTTTCTCCGACGGTTCAAATAGTCAGCGCAATTACTCATAAACCGAACGGTTCACTAAACACAAGTATATGCCGATATGCGTGTTCCCAATTTTGACCGCTTAACAAAAATAAAATTTGGTTTACCGCCAGAGAATGTCCCGGCAAAATCGAATTAAACCGTTCCAAAATCTCCCGCTCTTCTTTCACCTTCTTCTTCTAATAATCTCCTCTCATTCTCCGATTTGTCTTTTCATTTACCTCCTTACGCTTCACACTTCACAGTCAATCTTAGGGTTCTCGATCATATTCGGAGAAAAAAAAATGACGAGGCCGAACAAATCGAAGAGTACAGGGCGAATAATAGGCAAAGGTGAAGTAACTCCGATACAAGTCGCCTTCCTCGTTGATCGATACCTTTGCGATAATCGTTTTTCAAAAACCCGATCCGTTTTCAGATCTGAAGCTTCTTCCCTCATCTCCAATTCTCCTGTTCGCGATGTAAGTCAATTTCCACTTAATTCAATTTCTCGATTTCAATTTCTCTCAATTAGTCGTCGTCTTATGATTTTTATACTTTTCTCTCTTAGGTTCCGAACAGTTTGATTCCTTTAGATGAAATATTGAACGAATACATTAGACTCAAGAAGGAGAAAGTAATGTTAGATCAAGAGAAATCGAAATTGGATCAAGAGAAAACTCGAGTCCAAAACCTCTTACATGGAATGCAAGATGTCATGAACGTTTACAACTCCACCGCACTACCACCATCTCTTCCTCCTCCTCCGGCGATTCCCTCACCAGCTCCGACGAATATCCAATTAGTCGCTTCTTCATCTTCTAAACAAAACAACTTCGGTGTCTCTCCTTCAGGTACTGAAAACATTTCTTCATTCTCTAATTTTGAGACTGAAACTGTTTGTTTATAGCTAAGGTTTTGCAAATTTTGTTACTAAATGATATGTAGATTAGATGCAAAATTGACAAAATTGGTTGATTTGTTTCCAGGCTGCACAGTGTACAAGGCACCTAATGTAATGGCAGTATCGTTACCAGGAAACAAAAGAGTTGGTAACTTCACAGCACCTTCTAGTAGTCATCAGTCCATAACCAAAAAACGAAAGAGTCCTGAAGTTTCTCTTGGAGCTTCTTCTGTTTCTAAGAAAGGTGAGATTAGTACTTTACATGGTTCTGATACCTTTAACCTCTACATTACTTTTAAACATTCTTTTTCTTATTCCAGGAATGAAAACGAATTACTTGACATTTGAATCATTATCATCATCTGAGATACACACAACGCCGGTGAACAGTATTATAGCTAATGAGTCATCATCATCTGATCTTACAACGCCAAAGTGTTTGTTTAACAACTCAGAAATGTCTCCTCCGAGTGATTCAGCTTTTCTAAGGACACCACAAAAGAAAGTATCTCCACAGCAGGAAGTTACGCCTCCTAGTAACTGCACTATTGTTACTACAGAGAGGATCACTGTTAGTCCTCTCAAACAAATCGCTTCTTATACAGTGGAAAGGAGCCATACGGTATCTTCTTTTTCACCTGTTAAGTCTGTGAAAGGAAGGCTTAACTTTGATGACACTGATACCACAATGCACTTAGATGCACCTGCTGCCACTACTACTGCTGATTTGGTTTCAGCTTCTTCATCTGGCTCTGAAGCAGAAGCTGATTTGTTTGATATTGATTTCTCTAGTATGGAACTTCTTAGTGAAGACTTTCCATTTGCTGAGCTATTAAACGATTTCGATCTTGGTTGTGAAGGAATGACAGACTCTTGCCTGCCACAGCCTTCAAACTCATTCATAGAGACTGCTTCAGGGTATATACTTCTTCTTCTCATTGGCTCAATTATATCTGCTGCTTTTTTTACTTATTATATATACAATTCTGAATCACACAGGTCAGCTCCTGAATCAACAAACGCAAATCCATTGCCTGATCAAGTTGTATCAGAGTATACATCAACAGTGACAGAAACGATTCAAGAGAAAGACATGAACACACAAGGTGAGTTTAGTTTTGTTCAGTCTTCACTTGATATTATAGATGTAAAAATGCTCATAGTTGTTTTCATGTCTTCTATAATTTGCAGGATCCGAGTCCATGACTACTGTAAAGTCCGTAACAAAATGCTTACGAATCTTAAGTCCTGGTAATTGCTCTTTCTTACTGTGATATAACCAAACCATAGACTTCATCATTTTTCTTTTCTCCTAACATGAAATTTTTTCTTTATCTGCAGCCAAGAAATGCAGACAGAGTCATAGTTGACTGATTTATCTGCAACAACGCTTTTATATATTTTGAGAGCTTCATTATTAACGTAGTAGATCTTTGGTTGGCTGGCTCTGAAATCGTTCTAAATTCAAGTTGTGTACATTATTTACTCTAAGCTATTTTAGTTTTTGGCTACTCAATTCTCTATATGACTATCGATAAAAGTAGAATTATTAACTTCTTTTTTGTAATCTATGTCTCTATTTGGTTTACCACTAATATTACCTGAAACCAAGTCAAGTACTTCTCCAGCAAATCATCTTTGTTTTTTCTGTCCACCTAAATTGGGTTACCAGCCAAAAGTATTTGTTGAACAAAAAAAACATAACATTTTAGATACTTGCAGTTTTCTGGTCCTGTATAAACAACTTTTCCAGTTGTGTAGAACATGAAACTGTTGAGACACAGAGAAACTACGTGTGTTGTCCCTTTCGATGTTCAGCAACTACTTGTGTGTTGTCCCTTTCGATGTTCATTAACGAACAAAAACATAAAGAGTCTAAACAAAGTAAAATAAAAAAAATGGGCAGTATATATGAGCTGCTACACTCGTACGACGGTACGAGGTGATTCTAACATAGCCTTCATGCGTCTTATTTCACAAAATATATGTAAAAATTTCCATTCAAATAAATTACATGTTATACAGTAGTATATTCCAACAGTATACAATATATTAGATATATTTAAAATCCTCAAAATATACCCAAATCATCAATTTCCAATCTTGGTAATTTCTGGTTCCGATGCCCGAGATATACATCTCGATTTATAACCGTCCAATAATATACGCTTTTTGGAACAGTAAAAATGAATAGAAAATCGTCAGAGCATGAGCATGATACTTTTTAGTTTAGCTGCCATATCTTCAACAGGTTTCGTCTCATAATTGAGTTAGTACATATCTCCCTACCACAAATAAGATAATGGATAGAAGAAAATGACAAATATAAGATTCAAATGAAACAAGAATAGGTATGTCTTGTCCATTAGAACCAGACCCACCAATTTGATCAACTGTTGTTTTCTTCACATCAAAATTCGTTTTTACTCTTTACGTTTCTTTTATTCCTTTGGTGTCCATGGTGGTTCAACATTTTGACGTGGAAAATGAGATTCCTGTTTCTTTTTAGTATTAATTTGTATGTCTTTAAGAATAAATTTATATTCCTTGCTTGTTTGAAATATCTTTCTTCCTCATAAAAAGAAATTCAACCTAATATATTTTTAGATCTGTTTTCATGACTACTAAAATAATATTTGCTTTTTCTTTGTTGTTCATAAAATAGTTCCACCGTTAGCTTCAATAAAGAATTTAGTGGTAGTAAGACTTTCATAATGTTTTGATAAAATCCCACTTGCGGAGGAAGTGTTTATTGAGGATGCGATTGAGTGTCCAAAAAAAATACAGAGAATCTGAGAATGATATCACAAAATGGAAATATGCACTTGATATTTAGTTGCAAGAAAATATGGGTACTACTAGTTATATACGGAGGGAAGTTCAATTCATGATAAAATTTACAGAATTTGTATGAAAAACTTCAGGTATACTAGTTAATTAGTTTCTGAATTATCTAGTATCAATTCATATGTTCTTTTTTTTTTTACGAATTAGAAATAAATTGGTATGAATATATAATAAATTCACTTAAACTAGTTAATGCTTTGAATTTTCAACAATTTGATATGTGTGTTTTCTACTAAAGTAATGAAAATTTAATAGAAGAATTCATAGTTCATTTGGTATCATGGATTGAGACTTGAACCATGGAGATCCCTAAAAACGTGAATTATCCTAACAATCAAATCATTAAGGATCCGGCGAACAAATATATCGAATATAGATAAACTAAACATAACAACTCTAGTATTAAAGCCACCAAGATAGTGATAGTCTAATAATGAAGACAACAACTCCTACAAAAAAAGATGAGGTAGTACATACCATTTCTAAACCATAGATTTTGCCATTGTACAATTAAAAACAAAATCCACCCGTGATTAAATTTGTCGGAGGCGGGAATGGGTCAAAAGTAAATCCAAAAACTAGTCATTTCTACATTGTAATGACATAACTACCCCTATGTTGTTTCTATTTTAGCAAGAAATCAAGGATCGAATCGGATTTTCAGTAACTCATTATTATACATCCTTAATTATTTTTTGTGTGGTCAACACATTCTTATACAATTATGGAATTACTTTTTAGAAGAGAAAACAGATAATCTTACGATCCCGCAATATAAGCCGTAGGATACGTTGTAATCCCGTCGCTTAAACGATGAATCTCTATAGTCGGAACAAAAATAACTTTTCTTTTTTTTCTCTTTAATCTCTAATCAATATTTTAAAAATATATTTCATCATCCTTAACTATAATATCTTCTTGCTTGATAAGAGTTTCACTATCACTCTTCTGTTCCAAGCTTATTATTTCCTGCTCCACCACTACTCACTCCTCTTCCTACATTTTCGTTACTCAGTTCTTCAGTAAATAATAAAATCTGTTACCAAATCCACCAAAACACACTTCCTTAAATCCTTTCAATTCTTTTTCTCGTTTACTGTGGCATTTAAACAATAAATGGCAGACATCGATTTAGAGCAAGGAGGAGCGTACGGATATCACCGGCGGTCGTTTGGTGGAAGTGACGTCAGCGTTTATTATTCAGATGGAGATGATGTGACGTCATGTTACTCTTACTTTTATTCGACGACGGGAGGATCGTATGAATACGAAGGAGAGTCGAGGAAAGTGTCGTCGGTGAGTCCGTCGGAGATAGATGATAATGATGTTGATGATGATGATGATGATGATGATGATGATGATGCGACGGCACCGCCGGAGAAGGACTGCCGGATATGTCATTTAGGGGTGGAAACGAGTGGTGGAGGTGCGATAGAGTTAGGGTGTTCGTGTAAAGAAGATTTGGCTGTTGCTCATAGACAATGTGCCGAGACTTGGTTCAAGATCAAAGGCGACAAGTAAAATTTACTCTCTCTTTGTTTTTTTTTTTTGTTTCTCTCTAAATATAATTTTTAAATCATAAATGTGTTCTTGAAATTTTTCGAGTAATCGGTTTTGATAAACTTTGATCAAAAGTTTTGTTAGAATTCATAGGAGATCATGTTGTTATTTTTTATTTTATTTTCAGTATATTGCCAAGGATTTTTGTTTTGTTTCTTCTCTTTTTTCCCACTTGAGCTCTAGTTTTTGGATTTATTTTAGGACCGTTTTATTGATTATTCTGTTGTGAGAATTGATAATTGACTAATTCTTTAGTGATTAGTTTTCAATTTGAGGAATGTGTCAAACTTTTTAGATCATTTTTAGATAATATGTGAAGCTTAAGTTCTTAACTAGGATTACTTAAAAAATTTGTGTCTAAAGCGTTTTCACTTTAAAATTTATAAATCGTTGTAGGTAAACCACTCAAAATTCACTGTTACTACTTACTATCGTTTTTTTTCTTGGGCTAATGGACAGAATAAAGTAAAAATAATGTTTACTTACTAACTCTTATTTTTAAAATATTTATGATTTATGCTTTTCAAATTAACTATCTTTAAGACTTTTTATTTTTTGGTTTAGACCGTAAATTGATTTATAAAAATGTTAAAGATGCAACATAAGTTCTACAATCAAAATTAAGCACCAACATAATTTGCTAATAGATTTTGGATCACTTAAGATTATAGAAACTAACATATTTTATAATGTAACAGAATCTGCGAGATTTGCCAATCGTTAGCACGAAATGTAGGCGGTGCGAACGAGATGGCAGAGATAGAGTTGAGAAACGGTGTAGACAGTGAGGAAACAGCCACGGCGGGAGGAGCAACGGCAGTGGAGAACAGGTGGCAGCCACAGAGAGTAGTGAATATAGTGTTAGTTTGTATGGTCTTTGGCTTCTTCATTTCATGGATCTTCCATTTCCATGTTTCCTCTTCTTCTTGAGATCCCAACATATATATACTATATGGTCTTTTGCATTCAAAAACCACACTTTACTTTTTTAAAATCCCATGAATTCGATTCTTTGTATATATAAAAAAATTCCTAGCTGAGCCAAGGTCATCGGATGGAAATGATGTATGATTTTTTTTGGTTTCTTAAACCAAGTTTTAGGAACAAAATTGACATTTAATGAAAGGAAAAAAAACAATGTGATCCAACAAAAGATGATTACTTGGGGACTAAGGAACTGGAAAAATGTACAAATAGCATTTTAGCCCCAACTGTTCTCTAAATCAGTATTCTTCCTTCTTTCTCCAACAATAATAACCAAAAACAAAATTTCACCGACACTTACAGAAATTCAAATCTCAAATTTTGGTAAATCATCAAAACCAAAAAGACCACTAGGGGTCTTTCATGAAGCCGCCATTGATTTGCTGCTTTCGTATAGAGCTTTTGCTCCCCCAAGTCATGCCTCAGTTTTATGCACCATTCATTGAGTTATCATTGTGAACTCCATTACCATCTTCATAGGTCTTCCCGTTCACTTGAGCTCTTGGCCTCTAAACCCACACCAAAAACAAAACATTTAAACATCAAACTCTGTACTTGATTCAGAGAACAAAACGCAGATTCAACAAAACGTACCCAATCAGCAGGATCAACACCGTTCCCATTCAACAGCTTGTGGTTCTCTTCTTTGGTTCTGATTACTGGCAGCAACACTGCAGTTCGATCTGGTAGTTCTGTTGTATTGACGTTTGACAAAGATATGAGGAACTGTCTCTCCGCAAAATAAAACAAAAAAGTGTTGAAATTTCAGTATGCTGAGATCAAACCTGGTAATTTCTTGTCTAGACAGAACACCACCAAATTCACAGTATACCTAAACAGAGAAAGAATAAAGAAAACACTTTAATATATCTCTGGCTTCAAACATATGTTTCGTTGGATAAATTTTTATGTGATAGTAAAACATACCACGCAACAACAACATCGACACTGTAATGTTTACGAGAGGCAATGATCAAGAGGCTCTGCACGAATGCAGTGAGCCACCCAAACAGCTTTATGAACCTGAGTCATTGCAATAAACAGAATTAACATAAAGAGTGATTTTCCAGAGTAGTTTTTTTTTAAGTTCTTGCCTAAAGAAATTTAACAAAGATTTTACCTTTTAGTTCCGTATTTCTGGTAAGTGAGGACAAAGACTAGTGTGAATATCATATGCGATGAGAATATCAAGTCTCCACATCCATACATCACCCCATGAGCTGATGAGATCATAATCATCATCACATGAGAACAGAAAGCAAACAAAGAGATGCAAGTAAACGCAATTTGTGATTGAGGAAAGACTCACGGTTAATTTCGAGCACCTCAAGAGGGCTTTTAGGCCATGGCAACCTGGAAACTGCAGAGCCCTGAAGAAAAAAGTGGGTAAAAATATTAAGCTTAACCGATTAGAAACATGAAACCTTGTGTATAGATCTCAGTTTTGATTTACCTCTCGACAGTGATAGTTAGGACCAGGAAGCTGAGTTGAATAGAAAGTTATAACACGGAGAAACTGGCAGGCCTGAAAGCAGAAACATCTTTCAAGATTAACAAAACAAAGTAATCTCAGAAAGCTTAACATATATAGTAAACCAATGCGCACTTACAACTAAGAATGCTAGAACTCTGCACCATATCAACACTGTGTATATCTTTTTGCTTTTCAAGATGAATGGATGAAAAGTCCACTGCAATAAAAGACTCAATGAGTACCAAACGGTGGATAAATATTAGAATACTGAGGAAACTATGAATGTAGAAAAGACTCACCAGGAAAAATGAAAGAAAAACACTAGTGAACACGGTTTCACTAATGTAGCTTCTCTCTTGACCAAGCTCCTATACAATAATAGAAAACCAAAGCAATAAGACATCTATTCTGATCTGTGAGTCATATAGCTGAAATGTCTGAGTGACAAACCGGAAGAAGAAAGAAGCCAAGATCCTGGAGAGTTGGTCCAGGGCGATGAATATAATGAACTCCTTTAGCAGCTAAACCATGAATGTACTGCACATATAACATATAAGTAAGAGGAAAAAGCTACATTGTTGAAATCAAAACAAAATCCAAGACATGTTTCTGCTGAACAAAAGCAAAGGTGTGGGTTTCAATAATTTTAGCCAAAAGCACAAAACTTTTCTCTTAAATGTTACTATGATCATAAATTATAGTATCATACGTTTTCCATTTCAGTCTTCAATTAAAAAAAAAAAACAGGAGCCATCATTAATACTCACTCAGCATAAGAAATAACGATCCAAGTGACCCAAAACAAAATCAATCTGAATCTGAAGAGAATCAATTCCAAGTAATAATAATATAAAGCTGTCTAATTTCAAATCAAGAGATAAAAAAGCGAGTGAATCAATCTCACATTCCCAAAGCTCTCAGTTAAATCGTAAAAGTTGAGAATTTGAACCTGACAGATAAGACCAGCGAGAAGATATTTCCAGTTCTCAGCGAGAAGACCGATCTCCGTTGTTATCTCAGAGCAAAATCTCTTCCAAAGCTGATTTTTTTTTAAAACAAAAAAACAAAATCAGCCAAAAATTTGAAAAACCCAGAAGATGAATTAAGGATTAAAAATGACGAAAACCTTGGAAGATTCACGACGAATGTAAAGCGTCATCTTAATCTTGTTTGTTGTTGATCTTCTTATTATTTTCGTGTGACAAAATCAGTTCCATAGTAGTTCAAAACCCAACAAATTGGGTCAACATCATCAAATCTAAAAACCTTATAAATTCTTAAAAGTCTCGAGCTTGTCGCCAGAAGAAAGGTTAGACTTTGAGCCCAAACACAAATTCGTGGTCAACGATCCAAGATCTGAGAAGAAGGAATGAAATGAGAAGAGACGTAATAAAAAGTAACAGAGAAGGAGATCGAAGACGAAAGTGTAAAGAGGATTCAAAAACTTTTTTGTAAGTAGAGAAGAAAAGAGATTTCGTTAAGCAGAGAATCTGAGAAACGAAACGAAGCCTTAAGATTAAAAAGGCGAGAGAGTTCAACACGGAGAAACGGTTGAATTGAATAATGTATTAAAAACAAAACTTAACAAAATTCAACCTGATAATTTTTATTTATTTTTTTTGTATCCAAAATAAAATAAAAAAAGTTTCTTTATACGAATTATAAAATAATTTTTTCATATTATTTGTTTGCTATATTTTTTGTTTTTGTTGTGGTTTTAAGTTTTAATATTTTCCAACATTTATTAATCATCAGTATTTATTTATCAGTATATCATGTTTTGATAACTGTTATGACCTTTTGGTTTTTAGACCAGTTAGTGATTGTTATATATAGTAATTAGTAACAGTAGAATATTTCTGTCAAATTTTGGTTCTATTTAGTTGTGATTTATTTATGTTGGCAATAAATTTAACTATTGATGAAAGTTTACTTGATCTACAACAATATATTGTCGACTTTAACTATAGATTATATGATACTATTTTACATTAGATTATACGAAGAAAATCTAGGTAAATTATTATAGCAATATTTTTCATTTTACCCTCTTTCTTGTTTTGATTTTTTTTATTTTAATAAAGTTAAAAGATATGTTTGCATATTTGTAAGTTTTTCCCTTTTATTTCTTTTATTATTTAAATCATGTAACTAAAAATATACAAGGGGAAAATGTGAACCGTATACAAATATATTTTAAGGAATTAGTTTGGTTTTGAAAGAAAAAAAAAAAAGATATAAAGACTAATGGTAAGAAAAGTCGTGAAAGTCTCCTTAGGAAATGAGTCAATATTCAATCTCAATCTATCAATTTATCACATTAAATTTTGGTGTTCCAAATATCATCACTTGTTTTAAGGAATGGTCCTAACTCGTAACATCCTGGTCATTTCGTATGAGAATTTCGGTTGCCATTATTAGTCTTAATCCTCGTTTTTTGCTATTTTAAAATGTAAAAATCTGGTAATGATTCTTGATTGATGCATACATGTCTCACCACCAACCGGTAAGGCGTTATTGACGCTTTATTTCAAATTTCAAAGATTATGACGGGGGATTTAGAGCTAGTAGTGGCCAATTTGCAACTTATTAATAATAATAAAAAAAAACTTAATGCAATGTTTAAATATTAATTGTACCATAACACTACACTTTGACTCGGATATAAATGGTTTGGAAGAGCATGTGGGTAGGGTGAAGCAGCGAAGCATGTCTGTCTAATACAAGTTTTTTATCCTCACGTCACGTGCTCAGTTTCCTTTCCTCTATTCCTAATTCTCATTAAACTTATATAACATATAACAGATTAAGTTCTTGCTCGGATTTATCCAACCGTATCATTTGTGAAAAACAATGGTCTAATGATAATTTATAAAGGTAATTACCAAAATTTCATGTTTTATATTTTATATTTTAATTTATAATTGTTGTTTATGTAAAAAGAAACAAAAACTTAACCCTTATATATTATTCATAAATGTAAATTCACTATTTTGTACAAGCGCAAACTCTACACGATTATGCCATATAAATTCTTAATTACAGTAAAGCCCAACCCGGTCCAAACCAAACCAATTTATGCCTTGTAAATTCTAAACCCGACCAATTGGAGAAACCGGTGGGTTTGATGCGTACTTAACCGATTTTTCTCTCTTCAGCAAACCAACTCTGTTCAAAACTGCTTCCTCCTCCTCTTCACACCAATTTTGATGACTACTTACTACTAACGAAATAAAGAACGCTTCCAAGTGAGACATCGATGATCCAAACTCAACCGAGTGAAGTTCATCGTCGTGGTTCACCATTTTGAACGCTGCTTCATCTCTTTCCTGTCAGAATTTAAAAAACGATTCAGACCATCAAATTCTAATACTTATTAAAGGGACTTATACTGTACAAGTTAGTTACCTGATCAAACAATTGAAAACTTGAGAAACTGTGAGACTTTGTTTGATCATTAGAGAAGACACGTAGTTTACAACCAATGTCCCAGCCACCACAGTCGCATGCTCCACCTGATTTCCATCTTTCAATCAACGGTAAAGGAGCATTATTACAGTCTTTAGGCAATGTGTGAGCTCCACTTGGTAGTATAATAGTAGTTGTGCTGTTCCTTTGACTCATGTTTCTTGTTTGTACAATTGCTGCAAGCTCTTCATTGGTCGAATCAACACCGAACAAAACAGATTCTGAGTTCTGGATTGATGAATCTGAGGTGAAAGAAGTAACTGTCTTTATGTTACCGATGATTGTATGTACAAATGGATGTTCATTCTTGTGACGACCTAACCAGTTTCCACTCTTGTTCTTTACTTCGTTTACTGTATACAATGTGTAAGACCTTGTAGAAGAATTTGAACTCTTCATTGTTGCAGCAAGAACGTTGTTGCTGTTGTTGTCTCCAATCACAAACTGAAACAAGTTTATACCTTTTCTTAATGTGAATTGTAAAAGAGCATGAACTCTTGAGCTGCTTTGCTTCTTCTTCTCCATTGTGTTTGAAGGTTTTGAAGCCACTTGTAATGATGATGGGAGATTCTTGTTTTCTGTCTTTGGTATCAGTATAGGACCTGATCTAGTTCTGTTGTGGTGACCATGTGGCTTTGTTCTTGTGAATGTCAAAGGACCTGATTTAGCTGAAGCATGAGATGTGCTTTCTTTGGAACTGAAGCTTCTACTCATCTGACTAAAACTGAAGCTAAACCTTCGGTTAGGGGAAGCATCTCTTCCTTTTTTAGAGGAAACTATGGGAATCTTTTGGTTTCTTTCTACACCTTCGAGACCATGTCTTCTATCTTGAACATTCACATTACTATGTTCTTCTTGATGCTTCCTACTCCGATCTTGGTGAACAAGTTTTCCCTTTTCTTCCATTGTCATCAAAGTATCTTCACCATCCATTAAATCTACCTCCAAGCTTTTGACTACTCCGGTTAATAAATCTAGTTCCAAAGAAGCTGCAGCAGTTTCTACTGAACCATTGTATGAAGAAGCATAACTACAAGAAGCTCCTTTGGTTCCTTCTACATTAGTAGTATCATTCCATTTTTCCAACTGTTTCCAATCCAAAACTCCGAAACTAAGCGCCTTGGCGCGAGAATCTTGAGTTCTTCGAAGATACCTTGGCGGATCCAACATATCATGCTTCACTAGCTCATCTTTTCCTTGTTGCTCTGAGGTTGTTCCATGAGAATGAGCCTCATGAACAACCTTGGAGACTCTTTGTTGCCTCACCATAGTGATATTACCTAAAACCTTAAAGCAATGGCTCTATATTGCATTTAGGATTATCCCAAATCTTTGTTTCTTCATACACCTTTAGACTAAAAAACACTCTGCAATAAATAAAAAAGACAAAACAAGATTGTCAGAGAATTTAGACAATAGAGTAACATAATTTAATACTTTCATACTCAATTCTTACCAAATCTCAGCAGTATCTTGAATAGTTCTTAGAAATCAATAACACGAAACGAAATTTGTAAGAAGGGAAGGAACAAAAAAAAACTCGCAGATCTAACTAAAATCTCGGAGAATCAGAATCTTCATGTTATCAAATTATGAATGGATCACTAAAATGTGAAATGGAGAAAAAGAAAGGAAAACGAAATTTTAACACTTTCCCTTTTCTTTTTCTCATTAAAACCAAACAAGAGAAGGAGAAAAGTGGGGGAAATAGGGACCACTTACAAAGACAACTCAGGCGGATCGGAGAAATCTAAGCGACAAAGCTGTGAGATGAGATGTAAAAGATAACTTGGAAGCGAGGTGGCGCGAAATCAAAAGGTAGATGACGAAGAGGGGGAGACGAAGGAATATAGTGTTTGTTTAGATTCTGAGTGAAGCAAAGAACTTAAAAAAAACTGACACTGAAGTCCAAACACTTGAGTTTCAGTTACCTTTTTTTATTCCACGCTTTTAAACTCTCATCTTCCCTTTTTTTTTTTTTTTTTTTAACACAGATCTTCCGTTAATTACCCAAATTTACTATAATTTAAGTAATTAAAATATTCAAATCGTTTTTTGTGAAAAAAATATATATATTGGAAATAGAACTGGTGTCACTGTCTTTTTGGTGATTGGATTTTAAGTACGAGTGTACGACTATGAGATTTTAGAGTGTTAATGTCAGAGCTTTTCCCGTGAAATGTTACTGACGCATTAATTCACTATTTTACAAATTTTAGTACACAATACCATCTCCTTACTCTTAATTAATTACATTTAGTTTGATAATTCAGGGATCTTGTCGTGATAAAAGTATACTGGATGTGATTATCAAATTGGGTGGTCCAAAAGGTGGTGCCGCATGAGGTGATGACTCAGAAAGTTAGATAATGATTTCATCGGAGAATTTGGTCCGGCTTAGCCAGATAGAGTTGTTTTGCTATCTATTTTCTTGCGTTTTTAATCATTGACACACTGTTTCCGGTGAAATTTTTTTTTAGAAAGCTAGGCACTAGGCCCTTAATTGCAACTCATTTGATCTTTTTTTTAGAGTTGCCTTGACATTAGATCTAGATTCAAAACCAGTTGTTCAAATATTAAACGCTTTTACATCATCAAGTGAAGTTTGAAATGCATAAAAGAAAAGTCTAGTTTTAAAATAGTTTTCACTCATCACAATAGTTTAAAGTTGATTCTTGTTGAGTTGGAATATCCGTGTAAACAAATGAGTAGATGATGGAGAGTGGACTACCTTAGATATCCTTGATTCTCCTCATCTTCATGTATCCCAACTGTCCAAAGTGGTCATAATCTATTAATCTTAAGTGTGTTTGTGTGTGTGTGTGTTTTTATTGGGTGCGAGTTAGACTTGTGAAATGGAGGAGTTTACGGAATTTACGTCTATTTGGTCCAATAGAAAAATGTTTTAAAATTTATGTTGATAAAGTTGGAGTTCTACAATAGAGTAAAAAACAAATATTTGATATAAGAGAACGTGGCCTAGCCGGAGATGCCACAAAGGCCCACAACCATAGTTGTTTCTTTGCATGGCCATACACTACATTAGCATGGGCAACGATACGTTACACTCATCGATATGATAAGCCTTCTCTAACGGTGCCACGTCCATCTCTTTAGTATATAAGTTAACAACAACAACAACAAAAAGTTAACAAGAAACGCAAACTTGAGGTAAGGCATGTATAGCATTATAATCTAAATCTTTTGGAATTTGGCTAAGTTATAAACATTTATGCTGAATCGAGGGGATAATTAGTACTGTACTGTATCTAACTCTGGCCACTGTTATCAGTGAAAATTTTATGTCACTTTGGGTTGACATAACAAAAAATAGCATAGATCGACTAATCATATGATCGATTGTTTCGTTACCGACTCTAAAAACCATCCACTAGATAGTCTAGATGGATGATTATTTGAAAACAAACATTTTACCCAAAAAAAAACAGATTGCTTAGCACTATTTTTAGTTTTCTTTTATTGGCTATGGCTTGCGATAAACTTGATGTCAACTGTAAAACCATTACAAATTTATATTATAAGAACCATTTTGTTGTTGATAAGAAAAAAATCAAACAACAAATATTTTACGTAGACCCAAAACAAATTAAAACAAAAGATACTTTAACTTTATTTAGCTAGCTAGTAGCTACTTTAGCTTACGATATACATGTATGTGCGTTACTGTGATTTATATTTTATACTGCTAAAATACTTTAATTATTGATGGACAATGTGTAGCTTTTTGAAAAAAAAATCCGACAAGCAAATCTTTGAGTTTGCTTCATAACAAGAACATAGCATATAATTTTGTAGGACCAGTCTCTTCCTCTCAAGAAGAAACACTTTTTAAAGGAGAGACTAGAGAGTCCCATATTTCCCACTACGACAACGACATCCAAATTCTCTTTTCCCCCCACAATTAAAGGATATGTTGTCTACTAAAAACATCTTCGTAGTAGAGGCATGGAACACCACCACCACAACGCAAACGCAAACGCCACATAGACCATCACTATTACACCCAACGTTCTATTGGGGTTACAACTGCCAAGTGTTATTTTCGGGATGGCCTGGTTCTGACCGTGGGATGTATGCTCTCGCACTTATCTTCGTCTTCTTGTTGGCTTTCTTAGCTGAGTGGCTTGCTCGGTGTTCTGACGCAGCCTCCTTCAAACCGGGTGCTGATAAGTTTGCTAAAGTTGCGTTTCGTACGGCTATGTATGTTTTCAAGTCCGGCTTCAGCTACCTTGTGATTCTAGCCGTTGTTTCATTCAACGCTGGCGTTTTCCTTGCTGCGATTTTTGGGCATGCTCTTGGGTTTGCGTTTTTCCGTGGACGGGCGTTTCGGAATACGGGTCGGGTCGACGGGTAGGAAATGTGATATCTTCTAGTATCTTCGGGTTTAAGTTAACTGAAGCCAACGAGAACTGAATTCGTTTGGGTTTTTATTTGATTTGTGTGGGTTTATTTCCAATGAAAAGAGAAAAGTGTTTTGTGCTAACGTTACTTTTTTTTTTCCTTACGTTACATTTGGTGAGTTGAGTGAAAGCATATGGCTTTTTGTTTGTTTTGGTTTTTCATTTTATTCTTTGTGATAATAACTTCCATGAATATAAAAATACAATACTTTAATAATTTATGTTTTTCCAATGTGGTCATCCATTTATCCCAAAATTAAACTGTTTCCCAAATTGTATCATTCTTATTTCTTGCAATTCTCCTAAATTTGATAGTCATTTATGTTTTTGTTTTTTTGGCATCCACATATGGAAGAAAAAAATGCTCATTTGGTTTGAGGCTCAGATCCACTTCATGGGCTAAAGTCAAGCCCAAATAAAAAATCGTAAATTAAGAATTTTATTTTTAAGAAAGCATTAAAAAAAATAAAAAATCTGGAACCGATAAAAATAGTTGCTCGACTTGGTCGGCTCTAATCGGAGAATACCAATGGCGACGATGATCGGAATTCACCTCTCATACTGCAAACCAATATCATTTTCATCGTCAATCTCCTCACCAGACCTCAATTCTCTCCACTCAAAGCTCTCTTTCCTATCTCTCAAACCGTCTCCACAGCCACGAAAAACGACAATTATCCGTATGGGCGGAGGTCCGAGAACATTCCCCGGCGGCGTATCCAAATGGCAATGGAAAAGGATGCAAGCGAAGAAACAGAAACAACTCCTCAAAGCAAGACTATGCAGAGAACGCCAGATTTACGAGATGCGAAAACGCGCCGAGCTCAAAGCAGCGGTGGCTGAGCTTGAACGACCGTGGGAACCGGTTCAGAAACCGCCGAATCTATTCTCTGTTTGCGCCGATGAACAAGTTAAGGTGCTCGCGGATCGGTTTCAGAAACCCGGCGGATTCGATCTATGGACTGATCGGGATGGACCACAGTTGTTTGAGAGTGTTGATGATTTGCCTTCCGCTAGGTTTTTCCCTAAAGGTGTTGTTCATAGTTTGAAACCTTATCGGAGTTTATCAAGCTCCGGTGATGATGATGATGAGAATGTGGAGAAACGTGAAGAAACTGGAAATCAACGAGGGCGTAGAGTGAGGAAGAGGGTAGTTGAGATTAAAGGTGTAGTGAGAAGAGAAGAAGAAGGTAAGAGGATTGAGAAGAATCGTGTTAATGGTGGTAAATTAAGAAATGGAAGATCTCAGGTTTATGATATGACATTGCAGAACGATGGAAGATACGAAATTGGATCATAGGTTAAGAGTTTTGCTTTGATGTGTTTATAATCAATGAAGATAAACTTTGTATGTAGCTTGTAACAGTTTTAATCACAGTTTTTAGTATTTATACTTGTCTTAGTTCTTGGATCTGTTTCAGTATCAGTGATCGAAATTATAAGCAATGTCAAAGTTAAATGTGTGGGGATTGTCATAATGAATCCGCTAAAGCTGTTGTTAGTTCTGCAGGTTTAAGTTTTCAAGATGTGGTTTTTGTTAGATTTGTATCTCTTGCTGTTATTACATCACAAGATGAGAATTGCTTCTTTGTGTATTTGTTGCTTTGTTTTTGCCAGAGGTTATGGTTTGTCAAACTTTTCGGTAGCTTCTTCTTGTGACGTAAATGTGTTTGTGTCTGTGTTTGGAAATTGGAAGGAGTTTGTGATCATTTTATTGTCTTGGATGTATTAGATATCTAGATCCACAAAAAACTTTGTATTAAAGTCCAATGGGGAACCAAAGGAGCTTTTGTCTTTCTGCTTTAATAGCCTGAAGAAGAAACAGAATAGAGCAAGGTTGGTGAATGATGAATTTATCTGGACCAGAGCCTCATTTCAAGAGAGTCAAAGTGAAGTTGTTGACAAATGAAAAAGGTGAAGTTGAAAGCTTTGCCAGGGAGGTTTTAGGTTTATGTTATGTTAGAACCCTTTGAGTTTGTTAAGTGAAAAAGGGATAACTTTTTCATTTTAAAATATACAAGAAAATGGCTTACTGAATTGAAAATTGTTCATATTCAGAGTGATCCTGCTAATGTTGTCACAGTATTGTTTTCTTGTAGGAAATAATGTTTTTTTTTTTTTTTTTGGCGATCGATAACATGAGAGCTAATGGAAGTGTGTTGTATGTGCAGTAATTGTGTCAGTGCACACATGTATTCGCCAGTAAAGTTGGAGAATGATAGAAGAGGAAATGGAATGAAAACACACATTTCCAAGAAATAATTATCTGTTGAAGTTATTGGAGCATCATCAACTTGACTCGGATTATCTAGAAGACCTTAATAGTGCTCATACAAGGTAATTGAATTATTAGAGTATCATGTATTGCTTTGCTTGTACATGTAGTAATATTTTTGACTAAATACCAGTTTTAAAAACAATTAGATTTGGATTGTGATAGTATACTATAATACCAAGAAGAATTTATGTGTTATGTAACTTATGTTTCAAAGCTGTAGATAATGTAAACAATCCAGCTTGTTAATGTACATGTATATGAACTTAATTTTATGTAGTACAGAATGAATACATTTATCATGTAAAATGACAAAAGCAAGCTTAATTTGTAACTAATATTTTTAAGCATTATATCGTTTTATTTACATAGATTTTGAACTGAGTGGCGCATTTTTTCTTTTGCTATTCACGCTCAGCATTGTTAATGATTTAATATAAGTGGAAGAAATCTATATATGATAATGAAATGTCTTAAGTCTATATATTGGTTGTCTTAAGTCTATTGGTTGTCTTAAATCTCGGCTTGATAATGGCATGATCCACAATTCGCTTTCTTGTCACTTCTTTTTGTGGTAATCTCTAAAATAAATTATTAGATGATTGGACCATTAGATCATTCATTACTGTGGTTTAATATCTGATCCAATGGGGTTGTTCAACGTTTAAGACCGACCATTATATCTGCACTGATTGGTTAGCCATTTCACCGACGTTTCCATTTTGTCAAATCTTTAGATCTTGATGATAACATCCTTTGACTCATTAACCATTGCATGGTGCTTCATTTTATTTATAGCCATATGTCTTGACATGCGTCTCCTATGACCCACTTCTACTATTTTAGCAGTGTATATAACAATTGGAGACTGTATTACAACTTTGTATGTCGAGCAAAAGCACGTGAAGTAGTCGTCATTCTAGTAATTTTCACCATCACCAATTATCAAATCGTATGAAAGTATATTGTTTATCTTGTTCCTATGATGAGCCTGTGACAACCATGTGAAACTAGTCATTTTTAGGAATATTAGCAAGAAATCAACCAGTAGGGCGTATTGTTGAAGTCAGACTATAGAAATGCGCACAATGGTGAGCTCATAAATTCAAAATTTCCCTTAATAGTGAAACTCTAAGCTAATTATAGTAGTTTTTCTTTTATAACAAAAGTAACTTCACTGAAGTGGAGGTCCTACTTCCACGCAAAACACGTTTTTCCTTTTTGTGTACTCAGGTGGTGGAAGAAGACCATTCATCGGAAATTTTGAGGTTTTGATGTGGCATCACTCAAAATCAATTTTACATAGTCATACTTGCTAGTTGCTAAACCGCGCCAAGTCTTGGTAGAAAGTTTATTCTCTTTGCAGAATTTATTTTTGTTGGTACTACTAATATATATAAGTCAGTCAATAGTGGTTAGCACTATGGGGGGAAAGGTTTATTCACTTTCCTGAGCCATAAAATCCCATTTAATTCAATATAGGGGTTGACTCTTGATGATATATAATTGTTTGTCTAAATGCTATTGGAGCATATTAAATAGCCAAGATTTTGAAGATATGTTTTGTTTTTTTGGTTAGAAATTCCAAATCCACTAAACCTTGACAACTTTCTCATGGAGGATCACTAACTAATCATTCACATGACCTTAAAAGTATTTCTTCTAGAAAAAACCTTTTGAATTAATCACTGTATGATAGAGCTGGATAGAGCACAATCATCTTTTAATATGTTGTGAGCATTAAACATTGTAAAGAACTTTAAGCTTTTGCATGTTTAACCCATAACTGTGGTTATTTTTTCCTTCATGAGTGATTGTGGTAATAGTAATATATATCTAGTACTAAAGTAAAATGATCGTGCATGTAAACTATTGTTTATGTAAGATTAAAGAGTTAAGAAGCTATAAGAGATATAATTAAGCTTATATATCTTATTTTTGGCATGACATGGTGATGTGTTGCGGCTGAATGTTTTTTGGTGATTGTTGAAAATTAGTAATGAATATGATCATGAAGGTTAAAGGTTAGGAACTGAAGGACAAAAGGGAAATGGTAAATTTCATACGAGATGTGAGATCTATTTCCACACAAAGTAGGTTAGTAGAGACTAGAGAGCGAAAAAGAATAAAGGAAACACTGAATTTACCAAAGAAAGCATTGGATTCATTGAAATATTCGATAGGTATTAGTGTTTTCTGTTGATTGATTTAAAGCATCTCAGATTAGTGGAGTAGGGGAGTTAGGATTTAGGGTTTAAAGAAGATGGTAATATACTAATATTACCTTAGAGAGATCTTCTGACAAGATGCAGAATATCAAGAGAGTTTTGATTCCCACTAAGTAAAGTTAAAGAAGCAAATTGAGATTGGGTAGTTTTTAGATGATTGCATATTTTTAATGTTGGTCAGTCAGAAAAGGATTACATTTTAGGTAGTCTTTCTAAGGGAATCTTTATTTACTGTTTCTGTCTGAAAAGGCGAAAAGAATATTAAAAACATCCTGTAAAGTTTGTTAAAGGACAAGTTCAGGATAAGATTTTAAACTTGGATTGTTACTTTGGGTTTGGATTTGCAATTGATGAAAATAAAGAATTTTTAACATAGGTTTACAAGTTTTTAGATGATATCAAGTGCATCATTATGAGACTTTTTAAGTTACCTATATTTTCATCTATATGAATACGGTCGTTGTGTTGACTGTTGACTCATAATCGTCAACGTGAAAGTGAAACAAAATAAAGATAAGTAGAAATTGAAAACTGTTTGAGGGTGAAAATAAAAGCATTGTGGAAAAATGGTCACATGATCTGGAAAACACTGTAGAAGGATGAGTCAACATAGTGAACTTATAAGCTTATAAAGAGAGAACCAAGTTTGCTTCTTATCTAACACATCACTTCACACACACACATACACACACTCCTTGAAAATCAACTCTCACGTGTTGTGTATTTTGTCCATTAAAGTTTAACAGATGGAGCATAAGAAGATTGGTGAAGAAGTTCAAGATTCGTTCGATGATCAACAGAAATGGGTTCTTGATTCTTCTCTAGATAGCAGAGGACATGTTCCTCTTCGAGCTCGAACTGGCGCTTGGAGAGCTGCACTCTTCATCATCGGTACATAAAAATAGTGTTTTTTTTCTGAAACTTTATAACATAGAATTTAAATAGCCCAAAAATATTTATCTATAAAGTCTTTTGATTCCACTTCTTTGCGCAGCGATCGAGTTCAGCGAGAGACTGAGTTACTTTGGGTTAGCTACGAACTTGGTTGTCTACCTAACAACAATTCTCCATCAAGATCTCAAGATGGCTGTAAAAAATGTGAACTACTGGTCAGGTGTCACTACTATGATGCCTCTTCTTGGAGGCTTTGTAGCTGACGCTTACCTTGGCCGTTACGCTACTATCTTGGTTGCAAGCATCATTTATCTTATGGTAATATATGTTCTTACTTCTTAATTAATGTAATCCAAATTATTTAAAGATTACATAAACAAAGCTAAGTACTATATCTTGATGGTTCTCTCTTGTGTCTTTTTTTCAAAACAGGGTTTGGTTCTTTTAACAATGTCCTGGTTTATACCGGGATTGAAACCTTGTCATGAAGAAGTATGCATTGAACCAAGGAAAGCACACGAAATAGCATTCTTCATTGCTATTTACTTGATCTCTATAGGTACTGGAGGTCACAAGCCTTCTCTTGAGAGCTTTGGTGCTGACCAATTCGATGATGATCATGTTGAAGAAAGAAAGATGAAGATGTCTTTTTTCAACTGGTGGAACGTTAATCTATGTGCTGGTATTCTAACGTCCGTGACTGCTATTGTCTATATCGAAGACCGGATTGGTTGGGGTGTTGCTGGTATCATTCTCACCGTAATTATGGCTACTTCACTTCTCATTTTCCTCTCTGGGAAAACATTTTATCGTTACCGGACAACTTTGGGTAGCCCTTTGACACCAATGTTGCAAGTCTTTGTTGCAGCCATTGCTAAAAGAAATCTACCTTATCCTTCTGATCCTTCTTTGCTTCATGAGGTTTCCAAGGCAGAGTTTACTAGAGGTCGGCTTCTCAGCCACACAAAGCATCTTAAGTGAGTAAAATGTAACATCCTGATTTCTGGTATATAGTAGTGCATAAGTAGCGCGCTTATTTGGTTACCTACATCACAAAAATGCACTTTAGTGATATAGATAACCAAATCAAATCTCTTAAGCGTTCCTCATGCACCGCCATATACTAGAAATCGGAATGTTACAAGAAACAAAACTCAAGAAATGTCCCATTTGTTTAATTTCTAAACTTATTCTGATGTGTGGTTTAAAACCTTGTAGTTTTCTTGACAAGGCAGCAATTATCGAAGACAAAAATCCTCTGGCCACTGAGAAACAGAGTTCATGGAGACTTGTAACGTTAACAAAAGTAGAAGAAACGAAGCTGGTCATCAACGTGATTCCTATATGGCTCTCTACGTTAGCCTTTGGCATTTGTGCAACACAAACTACGACCTTCTTCATCAAACAAGCAATCGTCATGGACAGACACCTCGCTAGGTTTATAATTCCTCCAGCTTCTATGTTCACTCTCACCGCTATCTCATTGATCATCTCAATCACTATCTATGAGAAACTCCTCGTTCCTTGTCTAAGAAGCATCACACGGAAACAAAGAGGCATCAGCATTCTCCAAAGAATCGGGACCGGTATGATATTCTCCTTCATCACCATGATCATTGCAGCTCTAGTTGAGAAACAAAGATTGGATCATACCAACAATCACAAGCCGGCCTTGAGTGTGTTTTGGCTAGCTCCTCAGTTCATAATCATTGGCATTGCGGATGCTTTCACACTCGTTGGACTACAAGAGTACTTCTACCACCAAGTTCCTGATTCCATGAGAAGCTTAGGTATAGCGTTTTACCTAAGCGTGATAGGTGCGGCTAGCTTCCTTAACAATCTATTGATCACAGCCGTTGATAAACTCGCTGAAGATTTCTCCGGGAAGAGTTGGTTCGGAAAGGACTTGAACACAAGCCGCTTGGACTGGTTCTACTGGTTTCTTGCCGGTTTAACCGCTGCCAATTTATGTGTCTTTGTGATTGTGGCAAAGAGATGTCCTTACAAAACTGTGCAGCCAAGCCAAGGCTTTGATGACTCGTCCGTGTCCGTTGCCTAAATATGTAGTTAAGCTTAACAATAAAACCAAAAAAAAATATGTTTCATTAGTAATCAATCATCTCGGAGTTAGAGTTTTTTTGGGATTAATTAATAGATAATTTTTACATAGTATATATCTATTTGTCGTTTCACTGGTTTATACAATTTTCTTAGTACTAATCAAACCTTGACAACTATAAATTTTTAGTTGCAAAAATCAACAAATTCTCACAAAAAAAAAAAAAAAAAGACAGACGACAAAAAAAAACAAATTGACAAAAAAAGTCATGGAGGGAAAAAAAAAAAAAAGTCAAGGAACCGAACTTTTTTTTTAGTATCTGAGTTGTATTACGAAAATACCCTTCTCCTTCTCCAAGCAAGTTTTAGGGTTTTTCTCAAAGAGTTTACCTTTTTCACTCTTTTCCCATGTCGATGTCTCCGATCTCCATCGTAATTCAACTTCCTTCAATTGATGTGACCTTTGATTCCAAATTCCCCAACCCAGATACGGGTAATTTCATAAATAGAGTGATAGAGAGAAGATGAATGTTGATGCTAGAGTCGGTGTAGCTGTAGATGGAGCTCAGAGTGCTCTTAATGCTGCAACCACTGTGCACAGTAGCGTCGTGCCGCAGATTAAACCAAAGACGGAACTCGGCCCCGTCGCCAATTTCTTCGCTGGAGGTATTGCCGGCGCCGTTAGCAAGACTGTAACCGCTCCTCTCGCTCGCCTCACCATCTTATTTCAGGTCTAGTTCGAGTTTCTATTTTTGTGGGTCAATGTATTTATCACAGAGATTTTGTAAAAATTGAACCTTTTTAGCTTGCTGCTTAGTTTTTGGATTAAGAATTGATGTGAGGATTTTAGAATATTTAGCTGAGTTCATGAATAATTTTGATTCGCACTTTAGGTTTATTCACACGTTTTGGCTCTTTTGGTAATCATCAAGTTCGAGACTTTGATGTTGTATTGTTTTTTCAGTTGCAAGGTATGCAATCAGAAGGTGTAGTGTTGAGTCGTCCATGCTTATGGCATGAAGCTTCTCGTATTTTCAAAGAGGAAGGAGTTAGAGCCTTTTGGAAAGGTAATCTGGTAACTGTAGTACACAGGGTTCCTTATTCTGCAATAAACTTCTATGCATATGAAGAATACAATAAAGTGAGTTTGCATAATTCTAGTCTTTTACTTAATTATCTGTATCTGTTTATTCATGAGATATGTTCACTCAGCCTCGTAATGGCTTTTTTATTTTGCAGTTTTTCTATTCAAATCCAGTCATACAGAGTTTTATAGGAAATTCCAGTAGCAACCCTTTCGTGAACTTTGTTAGTGGTGGCTTGGCTGGCATGACAGCTGCTACAGCTACTTATCCGCTTGATCTTGTCAGGACTCGTCTTTCTGCACAGGTAATTTATTGTCCTATCCTTAGTTTTAATTTTCTTCTTGAATATGGTGTTCTTAATCCCTTGTGATCTAACCAATGTTTCTTTGCCAGAGAAATGCAATGTATTACCAGGGTATTTCGCATGCTTTCCGTACCATATGCAGAGAAGAGGGACTTTTGGGTTTGTATAAAGGACTTGGTGCTACATTGTTGGTATGCTATGTTGTTTGATTTCCCCTTGTTATCTTGTGGAAGCTGTGGTTGGTTATTAAACTTCTTTTTTGGTACATGTTTTGTGATGCAGGGTGTTGGGCCAAGTCTTGCCATCAATTTCAGTGTGTATGAGTCTATGAAATCATTTTGGTACTCTCATAGGTAAAACTCATCTATGATTGGGAAGTTTCTGTTACTTTTGCACTCGCTTATTGAGTATACTTGCATATCTTACTATTTTCTTTGCACTTCTTCAGGCCAAATGATTCAGAATTGGTCGCTAGTCTCGGCTGTGGAGGTGTAGCTGGAGCTGTTTCTTCAACAGGTTTGTTATTCTCTCTTCGTTGTAGTTTTGAGCTCTGCTTCTTATTATATGCATCACCAGATGACAAACTTATTGATGCATCATAACTTTGTAGCTACATTCCCATTGGATCTTGTAAGAAGAAGAATGCAAGTGGAAGGAGCTGGTGGAAGAGCTAGAGTTTACAACACAGGGCTCTTTGGAACATTCAAACACATATTCAAGTCAGAAGGCATAAGAGGGATATACAGAGGAATATTGCCTGAATATTACAAAGTGGTTCCTGGCGTTGGCATCATCTTCATGACATACGAAGGTTTGAAGATGCTTTTATCTTCTCTCGACAATTGACAACCTTCAAGTTATCATTGCCTTCCACTAATATTTATAGAGTTAGGAGAAGAAAGGAACATGTTTATTTCCACTTGGTCATCTTTTCAATCACTTAGCCGTGAAAAAAAGAAATTAGAGAAAATTTACAGAGTGTATAGGTTAGTTGCATTTTGGTTATTAACATTCAAATTTATCAGCTACACTGTGTTCAACGCTTAGCAATCTTCTGAGATAACAATTTTTCCTGTTCTTGCTACCAATTATCTCTGTTTCTTCATTAATTTATGATACTTCTATACGGTAAAGTTTTGGTTTGCTTTATGCAGTGTTTTTGTAATCTTTAGCAATCATAAGATATGAACACAGAGTTGTGGAATGAAGAATGTTCTACAACATTTTGTTACATCAAAAAAGATTATACTCAGCAGACTAAATCTAGAAGCATTACATCAATCTTACTAACTAACGAAAAAATTGTTTACTTGGAAATCAAGAACTCAAATTCAAGAAGACCCACAAAGAACTGAGAACTCAAAAGATCTCAAAACGTTACAAACCTAATTCCCTACTGAAAAAATCATAACTTTTTCTCTGGACAGAAAACCAAAACTTGATGAAAAGAAATCATAAGTTACCCACACCCCAATGTTTCCAATCAAGTAGAGGTCCTGAGCAAGAAGATACTGAGTTCTTGAGCCGAGTTAGCGTCAGGGTTAATGAGATGAAACGACTCCGAGTCAGAGCTACCAACAACATGTTCATAATTCGCCCTCATATACATAACCTCATCAGTATCCGAATCACCTGACCCACCCAAACCGGATCCAGATGGTAACACACCAGCTCCAACCGTCATAGACTCCAATCTCTTCAACATCATCCTCGTCTCTTCATTAGCACTTCTCCGTACAGCAAAACCAAGCTTTCTTCCGTTACAAAACATAGTCCACACTGGCACGGATCTTAGCAAGCACGACGTTAATTCGGGTCGGGACGGGCATTCAAGAGCTACACGAACAAGACCCGAACCCATCTCGTGAACTAGCTGGCTCGTTGCTATTGAAAGCTCGAGGAGAAGGATTGGTTTCACTGAGAGACGATCGTGTTGAACGCAGAACCACACGTGTCCCTTTTTTCTCCCGAAGATAGTTCCAATCACCATCGTCTTCGACGGTCTCTGCGGCGCTGTTACGGCGGATAGGTTGTAGTCGGAGGTGGAATTAGCCTCTGAGGATGAGGCGGAGGAAGAAGCTGAGTCTTGAACGTTGATGTCGTCTCTCAAGGAAGTGCTGAGACGTTTCTTGGAAGCTCCGGTGGATGTTGTTACTCCGGCTAAAGAAGCGGCGGTTGGATTCGTCGGAGGTGTGATACAGGGAAGAAGAAAACGACGGAGAGTGTCGATTTTCGTCATCTTTCTCTTTTTTCTCTTTTTGAAAGGTGAAACGAAGTTTTTCAGAGAGTTGCAGAGAAATCTCTGTTTTTTTTGGTTTGTTGTTAGCTTTTTTATAAAGGAAGAAGCGGGAGAACAAGAGAATATCCATTGTGGCTTTGACTGGTTTGACTGTATTTACACGTGGAGGTTTTCTAATGAGCCACGTGGAAAGTGAATCTTGGATTCTTTGTTTTTCTGAAAAGATTCTATTGTGAATTTGTGATGATTTAACTGTTTCTACAGACGAATCGTAAATTTCCTGGTATAATTATTTGTGGGCTTTGGTACATTCAATATTTTAATGACTTTCAATTTTGTCTTTTTATGCTGACTTAACCGTACGATTTTCTGCATCACATTTACTGCTTAACGTTACGCAGTTGAAAGTGAAAAAAAAAGAAAAGAGTTATGCTGCGCGCTGATTTCAAGAAATTAGTCAATAATGTTTGTGTTTCACTTTGAAAAAGTCCAATTATACATACACTCCTTCCACTTTATAAAGACTGTTTTTTTTGAATTATTTTATTTAAGAAAATATCGTTTTAACATATTTGATATTTCCAATGACTTTTGAAAAAAAACTTTTACTACTTTGCTCCTTATTCAAATTCAAAGTTAATAAATTTTGAATCTAAAATCAATATCGTCGAATTCCTGTTATGTTACACATGAGGAAATATGTATATCAACAAATTTCTAGATCCTATATAAGGTGTGTGAAAACAACATTTTCTTGAAATAGAAAAGTACATATATAGTAATAAACTAATAGTTTGATTCAGTTTCACATAATATTATAACACAACATGCAAAATATCACCTTATTATGATAACTAAATATGCATACTCATAGACAGTCCAACAGTATGAAATACATTATTAAGAATATCTATATAAAGTTCACATTTCTCCTCTACAAAGCTAAGTGAAAACATTTATTATATCTTAAAAGATCCAAACCATGGTTTTATCTATTCTTCATAATCCTGAAGCCATTGGGATTTATGGAACAATGTAACCTGCAATAAAACATAAAAAAAAGAGTCATATCAAAGTTCATGTTACATTACTAATTAAATGAGGTTTAATAAGAATCGAATCCATACGTCCACATCGTTTGCCAGCAGGGCGGTTGCGAATATTACAGCGTTTGGGAACAGCGATTGCGATTCCAGGATTGATTCCAGCATTCTTGGCTAAAGGAGAGAGCATGACAGCACAAAGACAACGAGGATTGGTTCTAATGAGAGCACCAACTTTGGCACAGCAAACCGGTGGAACCTTACCTCTCGGGTTCTTTGTAGCAGGCAAACACGGGCTTAGGCTAGCCGCGGCTTGACCAATGGGCATATGACCACAGTCACCTGCTCCCTCAGTGGAAGCCAATGTGATCAGAAGACTCATCAAAGCCACTGCAATAAACCTATACCACTTCATGTTTCTTCTTCTTGTTTTGTTGATTGAGTGTCTTAATTAGTGCTTTGATGATGATTCTTATATAGTAACATATGCTTAGTGGGGTGGTTGTGTTTTGGTGACGTGTGCCGTAAATATTGAATCTTTAATTTCCCCATTCTGTAAAATGTAATCATTTGTTTTTTGCTAACTTTGATTTAGATTTCACCATCTGTTTTTGTGACTTTGTGCGTGTTTGTTTTTGCTTCTCTTTTCTCTGTTCTTTCATAATTAAACAAAAAAAGTTTCAATATTTTGATTTCTTTCAATAAACAAAAACATTTCACTACCTATCTTCTTTGTTTCAGATCAGTTAGTTTTTAAAAGCTTCAATTTTGACACTATAAGACAAAACAATAAGGATTCAACATTCGAGCTGAAATTTTGTATTATTGGAAACTGGATATAAAAATTGAAATGTAATAAAAAAAATATCCTAAAATGGGATACAACAACATATGGTTTTCATCAAATTAGACACATAAAGAGAAGAGTTTTGGTCTTTTTCACTGACAACCACTCAATCTAGCCCAATCCACAAACTGCATTCCACCATAGATGTTATTAGCCAACCTTACACCAACTGTGAAGGCCATAGCCGCCGGTGGCACTTTCTTAGCGAAAGGAGATGCTTCAACAACTCTCTCTAAACCATTGATGATCTGATAACGAGTATTAGAAGAAACACTCAAGAACACACCTGCAAATTTACCACCATTGTTATAAAGATGAATGAATTAGTAAAGTAAAAAAGTAAACAAAGGTAGAGAAAGCCACAATACATACCCCAGAGAGCTGCACTCTTGATAAGCGGCGGTACAGGGATGTTCTCTTCTGACTTATTCATGTTTCTGAAAGAAGAAAAATGTAAGCCAAATGCAAAAAAAACACTAAGTGACACTTTTTATTCTAGCTAGCTTGAAAGAAGTGTGTTTACCGTTTAGCAGTCATGATAAGATTTGCAATGCCTTGACCTATGATACCACATCCAAACCCAACTGCACCATACATTATACCCTGAAATAAAATAAAATAAACCGTAACAAAGATTGATCAGAAACAGTAAAAGTTATGATGCAATACTGAGAATGTGAAAGTTCACTTTACCTTGTAGAAGTATGTAGCTAATCTCTGTTGAGCTGAGAATCTACATCCTGGTCTTTCAGCTTCAAACACGCTGCATCATTTCAAACATCTCACACTTTATTAACAAAGTCACACTTTATATATGAGAAGTTGTATAATATACCTGCTAGGAAGAGCATTATAAGCAAAAATCATGCGTCCTAAGAAGCCATTTGATGCGGATGGTTGACCAAATCGGACAAAAGGAGCTAACATACCGACCAGAGCAACGTTAACCACAGTTCCAACTAAAAGATCAGCAACATACAACTCAAACTCTGCCCAAAAATCTTTCCCTCTCTTTTGAACTTCAGCAACAGTGGCACAACAAGAGTCAATGACTATCTGAAAAATTGGCATATCAAATGAAAATTATCCCTTAAGACCACAATGTGGAATGTACATTGAGAAACTAATTTCTAAATGAAAATTTTCTTACCTCAGCACCTATTTTGAAGAGGAAAGATGGATCAGCCAACATTCTATTCCGAAGCATAGACCATGATCTTATAGCAAACCCAAGCAAACCAGCTGAGCTCTAAAAATCCGAACAAAAATTGAAAAACTCAAAAACTCTTCTCTAAGACTATTATATCAAGAAGAAAAACAAAAATAAAAGTGATGAAACAATGTACCTGTAAATCCAAGTACCTAAGGAGAATTACTTTGCGGATTCCAAAGATCTTAGCAGCTTCTAACATATCAGAAGGAAGAGTAGCTCCTCGAGCTTCAGTCTCCTTCATGACTTCTTCAAATTTCAAAATAGGTCCAAACTCTTTTTCTTCATAGTCTTCTTCTCCATCACCTTCTCCTCCGTTACCACCTCCTCCTCCTCCACCATTACCATCACTACCATTAAAGCCATCTCCAACATTACCATCATTATCCAAATTCACAGGCTGATCGGTTTCCAAGCTTCTAACACTGTCTTGCCCTAAGATGGTATCATCACTTTCTCCTTTCGTTTGTTCATTAGCTGTAACAGCACCAGATAGTTGTGGCTCAGACGGAGACTGAGACATATTAACTATCAAAAGACTCGATCTTTGCCTACTTGAAACACCCTGAATCCGCAAAACAGGAACTTTCATTGTCTTCGCCAAATCTCTAAATACAAAATCTCGATTGCAAAATCTCGACGAAGAATAGATATCTTTTCGCATTTTTACAACACTCGAGAATTGAAAATTCATTGCACATCCTGCCATTTTTCCCTCTTTAGGATAAGTCGACAAATAAAACACTCTAAATCAATTCCAAAAGAGAAGACTTTGGCACTGATGATGAAAAAGGTAAGAAGCTTCTTCCCACAGAGGCTTCTGCAAGACAACAAAAAACACCCAAAACCGAGAAAATGAAGAGACCAAAACGTAACGCAAATTTCAAAAGATTGAAACTTTCGGCGATGAGGATGACACCCTAACCTTGAATTAGGCCAGAAAGAGGAGAAATTGTTCCTGCGATTTCAGAGTAGAAGAGACGGGAGAGTGGTGTGACTGCAAGAGTGATTAGGGCCACTGGCGCTTATTTTTCTTCAGTCCCTTGCACGTGCGGCAACTTCTAAACACGCTTGGAACTGAAACCCTTAAAAGGTTTTGTTTTGTTTTGTTTTGTTTTGTTTTGTTTTGTTTTGTACTTACTGTTTTGTCTGTGATTAATGAAGATAGGAAGAATCAATAAAGTACATCAGAAGATTCAGAACTAATAAGCACGAAAAAAAGTTGTTGGATTTAGGCTTTCGAATATGGTTATGTATGGTTTTAACATCTTTTTAACCAAGTTGAGTAAATTAAGAATAAGTTTGACAACAAAATTTTAAGAATAAACTGATTTATTTGTTCCAAGGGAAAAGCATGACTGTTAGATCATTTTTGTACAAGGGAAATTTCATTTTAACTTATACTGTTATACATAAATTACGTATCCAAGAATAATCATAAAAATGGTATCAAACCCTTTTAAAAAAACAAAGGATTAGGATTAAGATAGAAAGGAAAATGTTACAACAATCATCACACACATTATATCTCCAAAGTCCCTCCACAGATTAAACCCCCAAAAGAATAAGAATATATAATTCTGCTGTACAAAAACAAATACATTTCTCTTGTCAGAATTATATATATAATAACACATGACCCAAACCGAGTGAATGGATCATGGATTTCTTGAGTGTTTGTTCATCATAGCTAATGATGATCCTTGCATCTGACCACCTGAACTTCTTCTATGTGATTGCAGATGTTTTAATCTCTGCTGAGGAAATTTATATATGTTCGGAGACGATACCTGACTGAGTTTGTAAGAGAGAGTGACGGATTCAGAATCAGCATTGGTGCTTCCACTAGAAGGAATACTAGCAAACGCACAACTTTCGAATATTGGTTCCCAGCATTCTCTATATCTTCCATAACCTCCTTAACCTGCAGAAAATGCCATAGCCACATATGAGAATGAACATACACTAATGAACATGTGTAATTCCTTGGGAAAAAAGCAAATGAAACTTACTCCTCCAAGTTTTCCATGATCAAGGGCTGCTTCAAATATTGTCTCCATTGCATCCGGCATTGTTGTATTTCCTACAACCAAGTATAGATGAAAATCTTTTAAGATCTTGAATACCTCAAAACACACAAAGAAGAATTGTTTTTTTTTTCTTTTTTGTTCCCTAAGATGGTGCTGGTGGGGTAGGAGTAGGAGGATAATTGGTATTGTGAGCAATGATTTGATTGTAACGTTGGAGATCAGGTTCTAAGCTCCACAAACCATAATTGGTCTTCAGCTTCTCCTCCATCTCTAACCCACCTCCAATCGATAGCCTCTCCAACAGATTTCTTTTCATAGTATCTTCTTCATCTGGACATGCTGGATATTGATTCCAATTCTTGATTTCCACAAGGTTTCATTGTTTCTACAACCAAACAAAAAGTTATAGAGGATTATTAATGGTTTATTACAAAAATTGCCTCAACAAACTATCAAATCTACTACGCCTTTAACACAGATATATAGAAAGGAAATCGATCGTTAGAGGACGACATGTCGCTTGCACATTACAATCTCAGAGAAGAAGAGATGCTCACATTGGCTTATTGAGAACGAGATAAGAGAACGACGCTTGTGCTTGTGTCTTCTTAATCCTTTATATTTCTTCTGTTTAAAACTATGTGTTTCTACTGATTGTATGTTTGTTTTGGATTTGGAACTCTCCTAGTATGTTTATGAACCCGTTTTTTGTTTTTCTGTCGGAACTTCGTCGAGCTATCTATGTGTTTTAAAGTTAAAAGATTCTCCATGCATATGCTCACTATTTATTCATTTGTCTCGATTTCTGCGTATTATTATTAAATAAACCGGCCAAAAGTAGAAAACCAAACCGAGTTAATGGATGGATTCATGAGCGGGTTTAGGTAAATTTATTCGTAATACCGTATTTCAAAATACAAGCTTTTATGATGATAACAGATCACTTGTTGGTCTTGTAGGAAAATGACACAGTTACAAACCCCAACGAGTCAAACTCCATACCATCATATCCAAACATTTGGGATACTGATTGATTTCATCATATATCTAACTTTCCTGTTGGTTAAACTCAAACGTCGGACTCCTGAGACTATGGAGAAGTTTAAGTTGCACACATTTCCTCAACTCAAAACGAACACACAAAATCAACAAATCTCTGCATATTACCATTATGCATCAACCTTATCTAACTCAGGAATCTACAATAAGTCACGTTTCAACATCATCTATTCCACCCAAACCCAACCTCCTCCTACTTTACTTTGCCTCAAGATTCCTCATGAATCACTATTTTGTTGAGATAAACTTGATGACTCAGAGACAGCATTTAACCGAATAAGATCAACTATCAAAGTCATGTGAAGAACGCAAACTGTTCTCTAGTACTAATGATATTTTCCAAATGTAAGATCTGTTTCAAAAACATCGAGCGATAACTTATACTCCACCCTTTATTTACATTATTAAACCAGAAAGATAGATTCCTCTGAAACTTACTCTTCCTCTTGTGTCCTATTCAGTGAGTGGCTAAAGTCCAGAAGTTGAGAATAAAGGAAGGAGACACAGCAAACCAGCTGATGAAAGCCATTGCTGTAGCAGTCTCGAATCTTGTGCAGTGGTTCACATTACATTTTCCAAGATCGTTGATGAGCACGGTTATACCAGCAGACGCAGATGCAGCTGCAAACGTAAGAGTCGATGTGATCTGCAACAATTAGAGATTAAACAAAAAAAAACAGTCACTCACTATGCCTTTAATAAAACTAATTTAAACATCAAAAAGAGGTTAGATTTTTTGTGTACTTACTCCATCTCCAATAGTGAAACATTGAACAATACAATGATTTCGAAGGCTTCTTCTCACGAGAAGAGCATAAGCATCGATGATAAAAAGAGATAAGCTCCACAGGCTTTGCAAGCTAACCGCAAGAACCAAGCAACTGTTACAGGATAAGAGATATAATAAGTCTTTGTCAAATTCACATTGTATTTATCCAAAGTTCTGAATACTAATTGAAATTTTCTGTAATCATCTCAAAACATTGATTTCATCAAATTAGATAAGCAAAAATTTCTAATTTACATAGAACAATAGAGAATTCTACAAATCATCAAAGGTATAACGAAAAGCCCTAAAGTTTCGAGAATCTAAAATTCATCGAATTCTAAAAAAAACTTAGGTCTAGAGTTTCAATTACCTGAATGCGGTGGCGGAGCGGTAGTCGGAGGTGGTGACCATGACGGAGACGGAGATGAGAGCTGGGACGAACTGAGAAAGGCGGAGGATGAGACCGCCGGTGGTTCCAGGCATCCCCTGCACATCCTTCATCCTCACTGGCGGTCTATCGATAGCTCCGACAGTCGGAGCCACCGGAAGCGCATCCACCGGGTGAATCGCTGGTCGGCTCACGTTCATCATAAGCTAACGCGAGCTCGAACAGTTTTCTCCACCAAATAACTGTAACTGAAAATGACGTTTGGGCTTTGCTTATTAAAATGTGATGTGTTTACTGTTTTTGATGAAATTTGACCCAAAACATATAACGTTCTTTAAACTTTTAAATTAAGATATTTTTAGTATAGCTGACTAGGAGAGGATACTTTAATATTGAGATTTAAAAACTTTTAAATATCATATATTTTTAGTATAGCTGACAAGAAAATAAATACTTTAGTATTATTAGATTTAACATCCACAAAAAAACATAGTATTACTGTTAATGTCGGTTTGATTGATTTTAACCTCTATTCGAAAGGTGTTAAATGTTTGACATAGTACTAAAATTTGGTATATGCATTACCTAATTTTACAGTTTTGATCAATTAGGTGAACGATCTTGACTTAAAGATAGATAAACCACAATTTTACCCTCAAATTATTAAATATGTTGCATATAGTTCAAATAAATAACATGCTATTTTATCCGACATTACTCATGGAGTATTCATTTATTTTTGGTAAGCATTTACTATTTTGTTCAATATCATGAGTTTTACTAAATTTCATGTAATTTCATAGTTTTCACATAATCTTGCTTTGAAGATATTATAGTAAATATATCTCAAGTTATTTACTTAATTTTCTATCAAATGTAAAATTAGGCTATCTATCTAAATAGCCTTTTAAATGTATTGAGTAGTAGTTTTGACAGTTTTTAGTTAGTATTGAAAGGCTATAAGAGATAACACTCTTTAAGTTTTTGTCATGAAGTAACATAAAATGAAGTAAAATAAAATGAAAATATCTTGTGTCATCTGCGTTATAAAGAAAAAAGCTGGTTGCTTTTTTAGATTTCCTTTTCGATAAAGATTTATTTTTAGATTTCTTGTTGTTTTTTCCTGTGGTTTTTCTGTTGTTCTTGTTCAGAGACAATCTCTGCCATTGAGATCGACATACATAACCTTCCATATATATATATATATATATATATATATTCTACTATTTTTGTCTGTATTGATTTCTGTTAAGAGATATTCGACGAACAAGAAAGTGTGAAACAATTTTTGGTTACAAAGGAGAGAATTGCTACACTTACACAATTAAAAACATTGTAGTTTGGAGTTAAAAAAGACAGTACTAATAATTTACATTAAAAAATTTCCTCCATAGTGGAAATTTTACCCAACTAATCAGAATCTATTCCTTCCTTTTTTAGTAAAGATTAAAATCGTGAAATCTCCGACATTTTCATTTCAATATATAAAATATTTAAACAGTTATTTAGATAAATAATCGATCTTGATCTTAATCATTCTTCAGATGAGTAGCCAATCCGTTCCATCTCCCAACAAAGCTTAGTCGCAACACTTTCATGGCAAGGTGCATATTCCTGCCAAGACAACCCAATAACAATTTATGAGATTATGAAAAAAAAAAAGTTTAGAAACAATACATATTTATATTTTCTTTAATTACCTCTAGCTTCTTCACAAGCTCTTTAGCAGTAGGTGCAGAGACTATGATCTCACGAGCATTCGTGCTGATGAATCCTTCTTCAACAGCTTTATCGATGAATGAGAGCAGAGAGTTGTAATAGCCATCAACATTGAGCAAACCCACCTGCAGAAAATGTTTAAAATGTTGTTCAACGATTTTGGTTTGGATCTTATTTTAAAAATATAAGAGATGGTTTGTTATTTTTACCGGCTTATCATGTATACCAAG